>WWET01000293.1:488422-503767 GCA_011038615.1 Limnodynastes dumerilii
GCTGAACTCTTTTCTCTGATGAAATTGCTTGAAACAATGAAACGCGTAAGGAAGTGTTAATCTGGTGCTGACCATATTGATAAATTATTGTGGATACCTTCTATCAAATTACTGCATCATTACAGCGATCGCTATACTATACCTAAAGGCAACTATTGGAGACTAACTAAACACTGATTGTGTGTTTGTGTGTTTTTTTCGTTTTTCTTCTTAGACTTGATATTTTACAAGTCTCTTAATATCACTGATTAAAAGGCATCAAGTAAAAGTACCTTTCTCTTTTCACATCTGGGGGACACTGCGACCATGGGTTGGTAGAGGCACACTGGAGCTGGGCACTTGATAGTTAACAAAACTATTGAGGTAAGCTCCTCCCCTCTCCAACCCCCACTGGACCTCAGTTTTTTTCAAGTGCCCTAGGAGTTGGGCCTTTTTTTTGGAAGCTGCTTGCAGCTTCTAACTTTCATTTTTATTTTTTTTTATTTTTTTTCCAATTTTTTACTTTTTATTTTTTAAAGGACTGTTCCTTTAATTCAGCTGCATTGTGTGAGAGAGCTGGTGCTGTGGCTGCAGCGTCGACTCTCACTGTCATAACAGTAGCTGTAGGAGAGGAATAGAGTCTTTCAGACTCTGTTCTCTCTCCAGAGGTTCCCCCTGGTTAGAACCTCTCCTCTGGTGGCTGGAGTGACTAGGTTACATCATTTTTAACCTAAGCCTGCCCCTGGAAAGTCTGCGCTAGCTTCAGACATTTTCCAAGATGGCCACCGCCACCGGAGAGAGAGAGAACCACTGTGAGTACCCTGTCGGCTTGCTCAGTGTGGGGGCGGTATTTCCCTTTGTAGAAAAGGGAAATTAGGACCTGGGCCCTCCTTACTGATAGCTGGGGGTCCAAGGAGTGTAACGTATATAATATAGGGGGCTCCTTACTGAGTATAGGAGTGGGTTAGAACACTGGGACCCAGGTGAAGGCATTTTTTTATACTCCCCCCTGCATTCCATAGGAATGGTATGACCTTCTCCTTGGTGGTTTTTTCCTACTGCTGGTCTAACCCGCCAAAAATCCTGTCAGCTCTCACAGATTTATCTCAGAGTTGCTGGGTGTGAGGTCTTCCCTAATAAAAGAGTATTCGGGATAAGCTCTTCTCCATTGGGAATAATTTTAACTGAGGAATTTAGATCTATTTCTATATATATTATTTGCAATATATCGCTTTAAAAAAAAAATTATATATATATATATTTTTTTAATTTTGCGGTTTACTTCCCCATTCACTGTCTGATAAGGGTTCAAGTACAAAAAAACAAGTCTTCCTCAGGAAAATCTCAATTGTTTTTCACTTTTTCAGGTGCCAAACAAAGCTTCCTAGTGGACGGCAGGAGCAGGGTGCTCTGTGCTCAGCGTGCAGCACAGAACCCCTTGAACTCCGCCAGCCGGTGACACCTCTGTCTACTCTGGAGGAACCAGCTTGGGCCAAGTCGCTTGCTGCTGCTATGGCTCTCCCGCGTAATGTCTTCAAGGGCGGTGAGTGCTGAAACGTCTTCTATGTTGTCTGACCCTTCTGTCCATCCGGTTCCATTGTGGGCTCAGGACTTACAGAAGTCAGTGGCGGGGCTCAGCCAAAAAATTGCAGACCCTAAGAAGGCCACAAAACGCAGTTCCTCTTACCCAGCCCTTTTTTATGAAGCCCTCGGATTCAGAGGCCTCCTCATCGGAGGATGTTGCTGCATTAATGTCAGACACTGGTGAGCCTTCTGTGGAGGACGATTCCTCTCTTAGCGGTCCGTCAGGTCCTTAATATTTCGGACCAGGGTAACTCTCCCCAGGAGGTTTCCCTTTTTAAAAGAAAGAAAAAGAAGACGGTTACGTTTCCTTCTTCTCCTCAGTTGCAGGGAATTATTCAAGAGTCATGGTCTAAACCGTTTAAACGGTTTAATGTATCAGGGGGAGTTTCTAAATGGGAGCTGCTAGCAAAGGTGGATGCACCTATAGCTAGACTGTCTAACCCCCTATGCTGTCGGTACCAGACACTGCTATTTTAAAGGATGATCTTTATAGAAGGTGACTCCTATTTGAAGATGCTATATACAGCTTCAGGTTCCTCTCTCAGACGCATTTTGTCTTGTGCTTGGGTAGCTAAGGCCATGGAAAAATGGTCTGAATTGCTCATTCAGGGTTTGCGGGGTGGTTCTTCCTTGGAAGAACTCACTCTATTGGGGGAGCATCTTAAATAAGCGGCAGGGTTTGTTACAGATGCTGCTTTAGACGCTGTGGCATCATCCTCTAAGGCCTCGGTGTTGTCCGTGGTAGTCCGGAGGATTTTATGGCTTCGTTCCTGGCAGGCAAATGCTGACTCTAAGCGAGCCTTGGAATCCTTGCCTTTTGACGTGTTCATTTTGTTTGGATCTGAACTAGATAAGATAATTGCTCAGGCTACAGGTGGAAAAAGTACCTTCCTTCCTGTTAATCCTCCTAAGATTAAACGCCGCCCTTTCTCTGATTATAGATTTGGCTCTTCCAGATCCTCTTTTAGGGGCAGGTCTAGTTACGCCAGGGGTCAGCAGGGACAGCCTAAGTTCCTCCTAAGCCAGCTGAGAAACAAAGTTCCTGTGGAGCAAGTGGGGGCTCGTCTGTCAAAATTTTCAGACGCCTGGAGAGCTTCCACCACAAGTGTTTGGATATTAACTCAGGGTTATGTTCCAGTTTTCGTGGACAGAGTTCCTCACAGGTTTTTTCCCACAGGTTTGCCTCGTTTAGAGGAGGTAAGATTGGCCCTTGTTCAGTCCATTCAGTTGTTGCGGTGGCAGGAGGTGATAGTTCCTGTTCCCAATTCCCAGAAATGAGAGGGTTTTTGCTCCAATCTTTTTCTGGTGAAAATGTCAGACGGTTCTTTTCGTCCCATTCTGAATCTGAAATCCCTAAATTCCAGGCTTCAGGTGTCCAGATTCAAGATGGAGTTCCTTCGTTCTGTAATCAACGGAATAGAGCCTCGGGAATATTTAGCATCTATAGACATTCAAGATGCATACTTACACATCCCTATTGCGGAAGAATGTGAAGCTTTTCTAAGGTTCGCTATCCAGGACCACCACTATCAGTTTCGGACATTTCCCTTCGGTCTGGCGACTGCGCCTAGAATCTTCACGAAGGTGATGGGGGTAATGGTCAGTCTTCTCAGGTTGTTGGGAATAAACATTATTCCTTATCTCGACGACTTACTCCTAAAAGCTCGTATGGAGCAGATGTTGCTCCAATATCTTCAGGTGACAATGCAGTCTCATGGATGGCTAATCAACACCAGAAAGTCCAGCTTGATGCCATCACAGTGCATGGTTTTCTTGGGCCTGGTATTCGATACAAGGCTTCAAAGAATTTTCCTTCCTTCGGAGAAAGTTTTCTCCCTTCAGAAGCTGGTCCATCTGCTTCTGTCAAAAAGAGCTCCATCAGCTCACCTATGTGTGAGGCTTCTGGGGAAGATGATGTCCTCCTTCGAGGCGATACCTTTTGCGAGGTTCCGATCCAGGAAGTTTCATTGGAACATTCTGTCTCAGTGGAACGACAACCACTTAAACTTATCACAGCGTATCCATCTGACAAGGGAGACAAGAGTGTCCCTCAGTTGGTGGCTTTGCAAGGACCACTTGTCGGTAGGCTGTCCTTTTGTGCTGGCGAATTGGATCCTGCTGACGTCAGATGCTTCTTTCTCCGGCTGGGGAGCAGTTACTCTGCACTTACGTCTCCGGGGTTTTTGGTCTCTGAAGGAGTCCAAACTATCGATCAATTTTGGAACTCAGAACTGTCCACAGAGCTCTAGTAGCAGCGCAATCGTGGTTAGTGGGTCGTCCGCTACGGATCCAATCTGACAACGCCACAGCAGTTGCCTACATCAGAAGGCAGGGCGGAACAAAGAGTTCCCACGCGATGTGAGAGACAGAACACATTTTCTCATGTGCCCTGAGACATGTTTCGGCGATCACGGCAGTTCACATTCCAGGAGTCGACAATTGGGAGACAGACTTCCTCAGCAGGCAAGCCATTCTCCTGGGGGAGTGGTCTCTCCATCCGGAGGTCTTTCTCCAGTTAGCCAAAAGGTGGGGTATGCCAGACCTAGATCTCATGGCATCTCGTCATATTTACAAGGTGCCTCAGTTCGGGTCAAGATCCCAAGATCCTCAGGCGGAGTTCGTTGACGCAATGTTGGCTCCGTGGGACAGTCAACTGGCTTATGCCTTCCCTCCCTTCGCAATACTGCCAAGGCTTCTAAAGAAGGTAAAGCAGCAAGGAGTGCCGCTAATTCTAGTGGCTCCCAATTGGCCGGGGTGGTCGTGGTACGCGGACATTCCAAGTCTAGCGGTCAGTCCCGGTTGGAAACTCCCTTTTTGCGCAGACCTTCTTGCTCAGGGACCGTTCTTTCACTCAAACCTTCAACAGCTGAATTTGGTTCTTGAATCCCAAATTCTAAGATCCAGAGGCTTGTCAGATTTGGTTATTCAAACCATGCTTAGAGCCTGCAAGCCGGTGTCTGCGAGAATTTATCACAGAATTTGGCGTGCCTATATCAGTTGGTGTGAACAGAAGGGCTTTAACACTTTTTCTTTCCGCTTGCCAAGATTTTTGGAGTTCCTGCAGGAAGGTTAGGTTCTCTTAAGGTGCAGGTGTCTGCCCTGTCTGTGTATTTTCAGTGGAAGTTAGCCCTTCTTCCGGAGGTTCAGACCTTTTTGCAGGGGGTCCTTCACAGCCAACCCTCCTTTGTTCCTCAGGTATCTCCTTGGAATCTCAATCTGGTTCTTTCGGCTGCAACATCACCCGTTTGAACACCTAGACTCGATTGATTTAAGATTATTGTCCTGGAAAGTTGTGTTTCTTCTAGCAATTGCATCTGCTAGACGCGTTTCTGAGTTGAGTGCATTATCCTGTAGATCTCCCTTTCTCATTTTCCATCAATAATATAAAGAATACACCGTAGTCAAAAGCGCTAAATAATAAAACACAACAATGAAGAAGGTCGAGGATGTACACAGACCTTAGATATGTTCAATTTCAAAAAGAGTCCTTAGTGATCTTCTGCTCCTTCAGAGAGCGGCAGGAACTTCCAGGTAGAGATGGTCGGTCCAATCTTCTCTAAAAGTCTCCACGGTAAGTCATATGTATCGATAGAGGAAAGAAAAAAACATACTATATATGGTGGTTAACGGTGAGCAGTTAATTGGGGTGAGGAGATTACACCCCCACACCGCGGACTTTAGCTGCTTTCGCTATTAGGGCGCAGGATATCAAGTTGTACATATACCTTTCTATCATTTTCCATCAAGATAGGGCAGTTCTTCGCACCATTCCTTCCTTTCAACCAAAAGTGGTTTCTCCAGCTACCTGGTCCTCCATCCACACATTTACAAAATTTTACAAATTTCAGGTTTTCGCATCCCAGGATGCGTCCTTTGGAAGAAAGGTTTTGCTATCGCCTTCAACTGAGCGTTCCCTCCCTTAGGGGACATTTTTTGTATATCACCCATGGTCGCAGTGTCCCCCAGATGTGAAAAGAGAAAACAGGATTTATTGTTACTCACCGTTAAATCCTTTTCTCTTGGATCATCTGGGGGACACTACGTGCCCACCCTCATGCTCAGTGATAATTGGGTTCTCTGAATCTTATGGGGTTTTTTCTTCTCCCTTATTACTTCTCTCCTTTGGCTACCAAGTGCCCAGCTCCAGTGTGCCTCTACCAACCCATGGTCGCAGTGTCCCTCAGATGATCCAAGAGAAAAGGATTTAACGGTCTGTTTGGGGTCTGTTTGTACATATGAATTAGAATCATTTAGAATTTTAGAATTTCTAATTGGGGAATTCTGTTTCAAAAATAGTTTTAAAAAAAATTATGTTTTTGGAAAAAGGTTTCAGTGTTTTAGCCACACTCGTTGCTTTCAGGGTCCTTGCTTCTCCCTAAGTAATAAGACAATTTGCTGAGAATACTTGAGTCTATGTAAAATCACTTTACTAAATGATCTCATAATATATAGTTTATTTTAATATTTTGCTTTTTTCACTATCTTTTTCTATCACTTGTTATATGCTGCATTAATTGTTGATCAGTGATTTTTTTTTTTATAATAAAAGCTTCTAAATTCTACATTGTTTTATATTTATGTTACTGATTGAATTTATTGATATGCTTGTTCTATGGGATGCAGTTGCCGGTCCACCCGGCCGTATTTTTAAAATGATACAGCCGCCAAATAAATGGCAACTATATTATTATTTGAAACAATTAGAAAATTACTATTGGGAACAGGAACCTATTTAACCATTGCCAATAGCTATAAACTGTGGTGGTTGCAGCGAGTAAAGTATGGTTAGGCTGTGGTGGGTATAAGGTTAGCGTTAGGCTGCGGGGCATGGAGGGTTAGGGTTATGCTGCGGAACATAGACGGTTATGGTTAAGCTGCGGGGCATGAATGGTTAGGGTTAGGGCTGAAGAAGGGGAAGGTTAAGGTTATGCTGCTTGAAATGGAGGGTTAGGGTTAGGAGAAGGTTAAGGGTAGGGTTAGATAAAAACTCTAACCTTTCGGCGGATGACTTTTTGCGACTGTAGGAGTCACATCACTGCAATTGCCAACAGCCTCCATTCAGATGTAGCATAATGGTCTTTCACAAAAAAAACCATTGTACCTGCAAACTACATCTTTGTTCTATAATGCTGAGTGATTTAAATGGTATATTTGTCAATAAATTGTCATATGTATCTGTCCTTTATATTTGTCAGTACATTATTTTCTGGTTTGGAATGAATCTGATTGGCAAGGAATATCCTTGTTTTCTGGCCACATCCTAGCAGATTGCATTGTATAGTATAGTACTTCTAGTATGCTAGCGAGAAAAGGGACACCACGAAGTTCCATTTTTCTTTTAAAAAAACAATAGAAGTATGTGTGTTTGTATTTTTCCAGGATGTTGTCTGAAAAGAAGTACAGGAGTAAAATGGAGAGTGAACAAAAGGTAAATTATGCTGGTTACTTGGAAAATTTCCTACAGATTTATTTAAAATAAACAATCAAACATATAAAAAAAATAAGACTCTTTAATTTAACACATTTAGGATTGTATCCAGACTTGCAAAAAGGCATAGTTTTCCAATTAATAAGATAAGAAACCACCCACTTTTTGAAATTGCACATGTGCTGAGAGTTCAATACGGAATTGAATTCTCAAGACGGATGTGAGTGCTTATTTGAGGGTGGGATATAATATTACAGTATATCCAGACATCCGATCCGTCCCCATCCATCCAAATCTTAAGGTTGAGTTACCTTATGTGCTCATGCTGGAAGATGGATTCAGCAGGGATCTGGTATTGGACAGTCTGGATCAGGATATACCTTTGCATAGCTATCATCAATGGAAGTAAAGTAGATAAGAATGTAGGGGTGTTTTAGAATTTCATTTTTCAGGTTTAAACTTCTCAGTGTTTTTGTTTCTCCCTTTCAAAAATGTTACCCAAATAAGCACAATAACAATGTAATAACATTTCTCTTCATGCCTTAACAAATCATATTGTGTATATCTACTGCATAGATTAAAGGCAATTCTAAGCATCTTTTTAGTGACACCGATACTGAAAAAGTTGGTGATGACAGCAAAACTGATATTAGTTGGCTACAACATCCTGGTAGCAAAAGAAAGCTCAATATCTTTTCATACAGCAGACAAAGGCAGGGTAAACTGTCAGGAAATACCTTACCTTGTAAGTAGCATTACCTTGTGATATTTATCTAATATTGCATCCACTAGAATTTGATTCAACTTGCAAATTTTATATGTCATAGGCAAAGCAGCAGCAGTTTCAAAACAGAACAAAAAACCGATGGAAAAATTGCACAAGGTAACATCTATATAAGTTATAAAGTAACATTAGTGGTATACAATCCAATTCTGAATACATGTGGTAGGTGTTTGAAGGCCCATGCAAATACATCTGAAGACAAGGACTTTTATGCTTGCTTATTATAACATCAATTGTACATGTATATGAACTAAGGACCAGATACAGACCCCTGCACACTTTCCTTAAGTGCGGGGGTCTTAAAGTCTGCACTGAAGAAGGGAGACTTAGCTCCCCTGTCACTCCCCTTTGTCATGCAAACTTAAGGACACATACTCTGCCATAAGGAAGCCTTAACACTGTGTTAAACCAGGTCCACACTGTATAATTAAAATTTCCCCCCCACCCACTTGCCGGGCAGAGGGAAAGACCTGCCCCCTTTGAACGGATCTACTTTCGTTCCCTATGATTGTAGATACGCACATAACATCTGGAGGGTGCATGTGCCCTTCCCTCCTGGAACCCCACTTGGGCACTTTGCGTGAGATTTGGATCTAGCCCTAAGTGGCTTACTGGAACCAAAACTTTTTTTTTTACATGTCAGTTGTTTGTTTTTTATGTCATCCTGCAAATTTACCTTTGTTTGTATTGCACAGTGTAAGGCTGTACAACATGTGTTTTAAGAATCTTACTCTGTATTAGGGAACCTGTGCATAAGCGGCAAAAATTTTTTGTCTACTTAAAGGAACAATGTGATCTGTACCAAGAGAACAATACACAAACAAAGCTAATGCGACCACAGAGAGTGACTGCAAAGAAGAAAAACTACAGAGAGCACTCTAATTCTGAATCTGAGTATGAAGAGCAATCTGCACCGCCATGCAGAAAAGAAGCCTCTAAACATGAGGTAACATTTTTATAGAGCATTTATAGCTCTCTTGAGCTCTTATAGTGAGACCCAGGAGTCTATTTATTTAGTTATTTATTTATTATTTATTTATTAACAGGCTTTTATATATCACTATCAGATTACATAGCACTTTACAATTTTACAATCATTGGGCCGGATCCTGACCTATGGCCAACAGGGAACTTTCGCATGCCATTTGCATAAGCTCCCCGTCAGGGAACATCTGCGCATGTGTGCAGTAGATGTTCACTTAGCGTAAGTACTAACGTACATATAGGCAGAGATAGTCATTTAAATGAAGGGTCCAGGGCGGGGAAGCTAAGTTAAAAAGTTAAGGTAAGTAAGTGTCCAGATTTCCTACTGACAGTGGGGAGTGCAGAAAGTATGCAGGGGTCTGAATCTTCCTCATTGTAACAAAACTGGGTAGAAACAAACAGACTGAGTAGGAAAGTGGGTCTGCTCACAGACTTACAATCTATAGAACAGTGGGGATTGATACATAAAGGCAAATGCTATATATACTGGAAAATGTGCAATCCAGGTGCTCAGTGTTCTGTATGATCCATTCACAGGGCAGTGCCAGCAGCAAAACTTAGGTCAACTTTAGTATGAAAAGAGAATGTGTTCTAATTTGTGTTAATCATGTAGCAGAAAAGAAACTGAAAACTAGCTGTAAACAGAGTAGACAAATGCTAAGAAGTGGGTTGAGGAATTTGGTAATCTTTTCTGAAGAGGTGAGTTTTAAGGGAGCACTTGAAAGTTTGGAGAACAGAGGATAGTCTTATTAGGTGAGGAAGGTTATTCCAGAGAGTGGGTGCAGCCCAGGAGAAGTCCTGTAACCGGGAATCAGAGCATTTGTTTAGTGTAAAAGAAAGCATAACCACACAAAAAAAAGTGTAACAAGAAAAAGAGACCAAAGGATGGCGCTAAGGTACAATTAATACTGAAATACCAATAAAGATAATAAGAAAAAGTGTGACTTATTCACGTGCACTTGTTTCCTCCAAATCTACACATTTAACAAATAATCAAGAAATGATAAAAAGTGAAACTTTATATCCATTTTAAAACATGCAAAATATTAGAAGTACATGAATAGGGACCATAGGGAGTGAGTTTAAAAACAGTAAGAAAACTGGCTCCTACCACTATATTCAATCACTGCCATGTGTTTGTAGTTATAGACGTACATACATTATTGTACTTCTTGTTAGTGCTTAGTCAAGTTGACATATATTTTGTATTGTTTGTGTATATTTTATATTTTTTATGTTTATTATTTTTATTATTGTTTTGCTGTTTATGAATTTTTATTCTTAAATATTCTTAAATATTTATTAAACAATATTCCATTTTTTGATCGTGAAATTAAAGTACCAGTATCATGTTTAAAGAATAGTGTGTCCAATAAATTTATCTCATTCTTCAATTATTTTGTGTCATTTTAATAGTACAAATCTATGAATTAAGTAGTGTATTGCAACTCTAATGCAAATATAAGTAAAATGGGTATTATGAACGACACAAATAAAAGTCAAATGTGGAGTGTGATTTAAAGAAATTGATTTATGAACAGCAGATTATGACTGAAACACTTTTAGTAATGTAAATAGCCAAACGATAGAAAAAGGTCATGTAAGCACAAATAATTGTATTGCTTTTTTATTGCCTCATTGAAAAATTAATTGGTTATAGCCTTTAAAAATTTGTTTTGTTTAGTAACTGACATTGGAGCTCTCAAATACTGGATAACTCATAGCAAAAGAAACAACCTTCCCTGTGTAATATTCTATCCTTGGGATGGCTGAGTAATTAACACATCTACTCCTTATTTAGTAAAGCACACCATAGTGGCTATGACTGACAAGTTTCAATTATGAAAATGAGTGACTACAGGCACTCTATAAGCCATTAGTATCACATGAGTGACTACAGGACTCAAACAATAGCCTCAAGCACAAAAATGGGCTATATTATAAAATTAGAGGAGCACAGTTCAAAACGCCGAAGCATGTTTCGCTGTCAAGGCAATAAGCTGCTAGCCGTTCTGACAGGTTTTTTAACAAGAAAAGGCAGGACTCAAATTGGTCCCCTGCCAATCAGCTTAGAGGTGTGTCATACAGACACCTCTCCCACCAATCAGCTCAGAGGTATGTCTGACAGACACCTCTTACAGCCAATTGTGTATCACTTAGAGAAATTAGTTAATAGTGTCTCCACAGTATTTGTCTATTTTTTAGGGCTGCTGCTGGTTATACGCAGGTACTAGGGCTGTTAGTAATATTCTAGAGAATACCACTTTAGTATACTTTCTCTTGCTAGGCATTGGAATTATATCTGAAGAATTTTTTTTCAGGGATATATTATTTTTTATTACAAATACGGCAAGACTTGTATCATTCTCAGAATGCTTGTTTGGAATCCTGTACCTGGGAAGCTGTGACGATTTTGTGGAGTTTTTACCCTGGTATACTTGCTTCTTCCAATTCCCATACTTCCCTGGTTACTCAAGAAGCTGGAGATACTAGGAGTGACTGATAATAGCTTATCTCTCCATTGTGATCTTCTTCTACCAGCCTTTTTTTGTTGCCACTCTTTTAGGGTTGACAGTATGGCTGCTGAAACTCTAATCCTTTGATCTAGGTTTTTCCCAGGCAGTGGCAAAGGCCATGATAAAAGCCAACAATTTATCTTCTTTAGCAGATTACTTTCAGGTAGTGGAAGGTAAATATTCTTTGGTATATAAGACAATTTGTTAACACTTTTAAAAAGGTCTAAAGAATAGTCTACATGTTTTTCCAGCCTGGGATGGCAGGTAAGAGATATGTAAATACCTTCCTACAAGGGTTAGTCCATGCTCAACTCCCCCTTTTCTGCACTTGTTGAGCCATGGGATCATAATTATGTGCAACTATTTTTCATACTTAGGAGCCGTCTGAGCCATTTCAGTTTGTTGATCTCCATCATTTCACCTGGAAGGTATTGTTCTTTCAGTGGTAGAGACATCTTGTTTGTTTTCTACTTAATGTGGAAGGCCTGGCAAGATTAAATAAATTGTACATAAACCACAACATAGCAGACCTATTGCTAAATGATAGACATTACTACAGGCCTTTATATAGAAAAGTCGTTTCAGTGCTGCTCTTCTACCATGATTTTCCCACTACTTAAGTCATACAGAATTAGTGCTGGTTAAAATATAAGAGGGGGCCAAATGCCATTTTCTATTTATTTAAATCTGTAGTTTGAATCAGAAGGAAAACTGTGGTGTCCAGTATCAGAGAATTATTGTTAGCTCAAGTGATAAAACACTTTCAATTAGGTCGATTTCAGGTAGATTATAAAAAATTATTTTCTAACCAATCATGATTACAGGAGAATCAAAAGTTGAGTGAATTCACTTAGAAACTGAAATCTATACCCTTATCTGCAACTTTATTTACTCTTCTCAGGATGAATTGCGAATAGTTAAAAAAATACTGTCTGTACAACAGAAAAAGAAACAAAATAATGTAGATTGTAGAGAGCATGAAAAGAACCCATCCAAAACAGAGGACAAAATAGCAACAGTCAAGGAAAAGTCCGTTCAGAAGTCATATTCAGCATCTCCCCAGTCCTCAAATCCAGAATCTATTGAGCAGATTAGAAGTAAGTATAAATTATTCAGTAGGTGTACCCAAGTAAGTTATTTGATACTAAATCTAAATAATGTAATTCCTTAGTCAATTGCTCCAAAGTAGTTTTAACTTATACAATATATTTTAGTATGCAATCAAAAGTTTAACTGTTTCATTTCTGAGAAAGTAAATTGAACTCAGGAGTGGACCTTCTGGTATCACTGCCTACATTCCACTTAATAGTTTTGTGTTAAACAGTGTCACTGCTGAGGAAGAAAAGACAAAAACTAGAGAATCTTCTCCAGGTATTTGTTTCAGTTTGCAGCAGACTTGTATTAAGCATGGTTAAACTCTGGTAATTATTTTTCCAAAATGACTGTTCCTGATATTGGGCTTTGTTGAGAGCTGAAAGTTAGGATCTGCACATTGGCAGGCTTTTTTTCAGTGGTGCACGTCCAACAAGAAAAAGTCACACCCAGGAAATCATCTCCCACTCCTTTGTACTTTATGCCTTTGTAGGGGAGTGTTGCATGACGGGTAGTTGTTTTGTAATTTATTGTTTTTTCAGTCATTTGCTCTGGGTCCTATGATGTTGTGCACTTTCTTTCCGCATCTGTTTATGTCATGTTGTCTGAGCCCATTGTGCCGGTCAAATAGCCTAGTAACAAATCATAAGCTAATTCCTTATGCACAGCTCATGTGGCTGCCAATTATTACTGAGATGATCCCTGAGTTTTGACAATAAATATGTACTTTGATGCATATCCCAGAAAGGGTGAAAACACAGGTATCACTGAACTCCTAGTGTGACAAAGAATTCAGGTTTCTTATGCCTTTAGAAGGGTTCCACTGGATTTTTATCTAAGAACATTCTAATTTCAAATGCTCCTTTCCTCCCAGATAACGTGATTAATAAAATTAAACATCCTTAATTATGTTTAAATTGTAAGTGGTGTATCCCAAATACAGCACCCATATTAGCTAATTCTTATATTGCTAAGCATCGTGAGTTCTTATAGTTGCTAAATTACAAATTGACATTTGATTTAACTTTTGATATTTGTCATTAATTTTGCATAGTTTCTGAATTACTTTCAGGCGGTGGGACTCCCGTGTCGGGACAATGGCTGTCTTTGAGAAGTAGAGACAGCCGAAAGTTATTTTTCAGCTGTCTCTATTTCGAATAGGCAGCCATTTTAGATTTTTTTTTTTATGGGTGAGTATGGGCATACTCGCCTCTTCAGTTTTGGAAGCGCCGGATCTGATGCGCCTGCCGAAGACACCACTGGAAAGGTGAGTTACCTCTACGGAGAGTTTTAGGGGGAGGGTTAGGTTTAGGCTCTGGGAAAGGAAGGTTTAGGGTTACAGTCAGGCTGCTACTACATCCCGGCAGCTTCATATACAGGACTGCAGCATTCTACTAATATATTATTTTTGTTTATAAGGTGCCACAAGGTGTCTGCAGCGCCATACAAAATACAACAAAATACAGTACCGAACTACAGGGCAGGGATGGAAAGTACAGCGCATAATAAAATACAATATAAATATTAAAATATAACTAAAACACAATATAGTAAAGCAAGTACAGACAGCAAGGCAAAATGCGAGGTGCCAAGCTTTAAAGATCAGGGAGGAGGGGATAGAGCCCAGTGAGAGGTTGGGAGGGAGCTACCAGGTGGGGACGGGGTAAAAGGGTAGCAGAGGGGGGACAAGAGGGTATGAAGTGAGGGGGGAGTGGTGAAGGAGGGAACAACACTAGGGGCCGGATTTACTAAGCTGCGGGTTTGGAAAGTTGAGATTTTACCCATAGTAACCAATCACATTTTAGCTGACATTCTCTAGTATTTAAAAAGAAAGTGAGAGCTAGAATCTGATTAGTTGCTATAGGCAACATCTCCACTTTTCCAAACTTGCAGCTTAGTAAATCTGGCCC
The DNA here is from genome assembly GCA_011038615.1 of Limnodynastes dumerilii. NCBI lineage: Eukaryota > Metazoa > Chordata > Amphibia > Anura > Limnodynastidae > Limnodynastes > Limnodynastes dumerilii. The sequence goes on from WWET01000293.1 coordinate 502,700, forward strand.
TAGGATGGAGGGACCTGCTCGCATGAGCTAACACACTCAACACCAGTTTGAGGGATGAACTTACAGAAGACATAAGGAGGGAAAGTAAGTGGACTGCTGGTGTGAATGGAGGAGAGGGGAAAGGAAGGAAGGAGAAGAAGGGATAGATGTAGGATGCAGTGAGGAGGAGGGATAAACTTGCCTGAACAGGCGTGTTTGAGTGGATGCTTGAAGACCTGCAATGTGGGGGAGAGTCTGACTGTAGAAGGAGGTAATTCCAGTGCAGAGGTGCAGCACAGTAGAAGTCCTGGTCATGGACGTGAGATGTGATGATCAGTAGGGAGGTCAGACATTGGTGGTTAGCAGAGCGGAGAGGGCAGGAAGGAGTGTGCATGGAGATGAGGGAAGAGAGGTAAGAAGCAGTGGATGAGAAGATGGCATTCCTAGGGGGAGGAAAAACAATGATTTCCGTTTTGTCCCTATATACCGTAGCAGACTGCCGCAGCTCTGTGAATGAAGTTGACAACTTCAACTAAAGTTGATTATAACAGTGCGCAGGGCATAAGAACTTTTTATTTAATACAATACTAAACCTATTCCAAGCAGTAGCTAAAATTAAAGGCCCTACAGTAAGCCAAATTGCCAAATGCAATTAAAGAACATGCTGGATCCCCTGGTTTAGGGTAGAAGGTACTTTTGCTTGAAATAATATGAGTTATGTGACATAATAGGAATTGGGTGAGGTGGAGGCAGCACTACTTTGTGCCAGAATATGCTTCAATGCTTATACTAGTTTAAATACTGGATATAAAAATTTCATGTAGCTCTTTATATTCTTCTGTATACACTATTACATTAAGTGCTCGTAAAGTAAAAGGTTTTGGCATAATTAGCACTTGTCAAATGTAGAATAACTTAAAAATGTTTAAAACAGTAATGTATTATTTTCTTATACTGTTTTATTGGTCTTCTATATAACCTTCAAATACAGGTTACCTCCTTAGGCCCTCTCCTTTGTCACTCACTCCATTCCTCCTCCTCTGTCTCCCTAGGCCCCTTCCTCTATCTTTCCACAAGCCCCCTCATCCA
>WWET01000293.1:503916-515738 GCA_011038615.1 Limnodynastes dumerilii
CAGGTGCCCTGCAGTTGTGATCCTTGGCACACACTTATAGTACTGAAATATAAGGCTACTGTTACAAAGACATAACAGTGACATTTATTTCTGTGGTATATAATGCAAAGTATTTTGCAAATGGAATTTTGTAATTTGTGGTATATACGGTGAAAATGTTTCTAACGGTTTTTCTAATCCATTTTATCTGAACACTAGATATTAAATGTATCCTGTTTTGTGCACTCTATTACTGCCATCTATTTTATCGTGTATTAAGAATTTTGTAAAGTTGAAAACAAAAGGAAATTTATTCAGAATTGTTTTCCTTCAGTATTAGAGATCTCTGAGTTTTCGTATTGAAGCACTTTTGTAATAAGAATGTTCTCACCTTTCAGCTGAACATTATGAGTCTGATATAGAAATACCATCCAGGAATGAAACTATTGCTCAATTCTCCTCCTCATCTGCTTCTCCTCCAAAATTCATGCATAAGCTGTTAAACATCTCAGCTTCCATGAAAAACATACATACAGAGCAGGCACTTTCCTGTGTTAGATCAACGCACACAACCTGTAAAGAAAATAATGTATGTGAGGCAGTCCAGGAAGTATTATATCCAGCTCCCTGTCACTCGTCGCTGGTAAATTCTTTATTTAATTTTTTTAGATTTAGTTTATTTAGAGGATTTATTTACCCTAACCTAGTTACATTTAGTGATGCTTTTTAAATAAAAATAAATATATCTATACAATAAAGTATTGAATTCTGGTTTTTCAATCAGACCCGTTGACAAAGGTAAACATTTGTGATACAAAATGGGTCAGTCTGAAGAGCTCAGTGACTTCAAGCATGTGTGATACCCCTGCAGAGTTAAGTGTAACAAATCTGTAGATTTTAATATACTAGGTAAAAGAATTAGTTATAACACAGAAAATGTTTGTTTTTATTTAATTTGTTGATATCATCTCAATAATATAATTATTAGTGCAGGATGGTTCAAGATGATTAAAATGGTGCAGAACCGCATGAGAGCTATTGCTGGGGTAACGATTAATTGGCATGCGAGGGTGGTTTCCTAGACTACAGCCAGCTGGTGGGGGACACGTGGAGGAGTGTGAGGAGGTCTGTTAGGTGACCGTTGGGTTACTTCAGTTGGTCTGTGGTGACGGAGCGAGTTGAGAGCTGAGGCGGACAAGAGAAGGAGAGCTTAAGGGAGCAGAAAGAGAGAGATTGTGAATGCAAGAGTGTTAGCAGAGGTCCGGGACAGCTGAGAGGAGTTAGTGTGAGAAAAGGAGAGATTCAGAAAGGAGAGGAGGAGATCGGAGGTAGAGAAGCCAGCGGTAAAGAGAGTGAGAGATCCAGAGAGCGTTGGAAGGAGATTGGACTCGGCAGAGGTGACGGTTCGAGAGAAGGAGCCGGAGGGAGGCAGTTAGCAAGCGGAGACAGCTGAGATAGCAGAAAAGGAGAGAAAAGAGCCGGAGGGAGACAGAGGAAGAGGAGATCGGTGGTGACGGAGGTGACAGCGTGTGAGAGAAGGAGCCAGAGTGAGAGAGAGGAGATCGGTGGTGATGGAGGTGACAGCGTGTGAGAGAAGAAGCCGGAGTGAGACAGATGAGCTTGGTGGTAACGGAGGTGACAGCGTGTGAGAGAAGGAGCTGGAGGGAGATGGAGCTAAAGAACCAGAGAGAGAGTGTGACAGCTGTGATTTCTGCAGAGTATCGGAGGAGGTGTTCAGCGGAGGTCTCAGAGATAGCAGTGGTAGCAGTACGCAGAAAGATAACTGAGGCGCTGACAGGATAAGGTGGTAAAGAATCGGATAAGTGGAGAGAGATATTGAAGCTAAGTCGGGGGAGAGCAGAGATCCTGGAGAGAAGTTTGGAGGTATTATTGGGACAGTGGACAGCAGGAGAAATATTGGAGAAGCTAGTTAGGACAGCAAAGGGATAAAGTAACTGCTAGATAAAATGTTATAGACATTGCAAATGAACAATTGAGAAAGAGAAATAGTCAACACAAGATATAGGAATACTATTAGACAAGCAGTAGTAAGCGAAGAGATCCACTGAGAGAGAGAGAGACTATTGAAATGCGCAACCTTTAAAGACTAATAATTTGTAATAATTGCATTTTAACATCTACAAAAGGGGGTGTCAATTTATCTGAAAGTTACTAGTGTTTTAAAAGTTTTTAGCTGTAAATACTAAAGGAATTGTACCAAATGATAGCAAGTTAAAATTGAGTAAACATAAGATAATTGTAGCTGTTCGCTTTATGTTACATTGTTGAGTTTCACTGAAGAGTTCATATAATATAAATACTTACTGTTTGTTACGAAAAATTGTTACACTTATCAAAGAATCTAAAACTACAATTATAAAGTATGTTGTTAAGTTGTATTAAGAGACATGCCATTGAATTGAAACAATTACTTTTATTTGTTCAACAATGCAGTAAAGTTTTCTGCTTATTCTAATTATTTAAAAAGTTGCAAAGTAAAAGTAAATTTTATTAATCAAACAGTTGTCCTTGCCTTGGGTTTTTTCTCACTCTGTCACAACGTTCCGCAATATCCATCTCTTAGAGCTCACTGTTTGGGTATCACACATGGCACAGTGATAGGATGCCACCTTTCCATTAAGACGGTTTGTGAAATTTAATCTTTGCTGGATATTCCTCGGTCAACTGAAAGTGATATTATTATAGTGAAAGCGTTTAGGAACAACAGCACTCAGCCACGCGAAACCATGTAAAATCACTGAACGCGGTCAACAACTGCTACATAAAAGTTCATAGAATAGAAATCAAAACTTCTACTGGTATTAATGTAAGCACAAAAACTGTGTAGCAGAAGCTTAATGGAATCAGTTTCAATGGCCAAGCAGTCCAATGCCAGATGGAGTGATATAAAGCACAAAGACATTGGACTGTGGAGCATTGAAAACATGTTCTGTGGAGTCGTAAATAACTCTTTTCTATTTGGCTCTAGATGGGCAAGTCTGGTTTTGGTGATGGGAGAACATTACCTGGCTGACTGCATTATGCCAACTGTGAAGTTTGGTGGAGAAAAGACAATGCTATGGGTCTTTTTTTCAGGGTTTTGGCTAGGCCCCTTATCTCGAGGGAAGGGCAAGCTTAATGCTTCAACATACCAAGTCATTTTGGACAATGCTATGCTTCCAACTTTGTGGGAACAGTTTGGGGAAGGCCCTTTTCTATTCCAACATGACTGTACCCAGTGTATAAAGCTAGAACTATAAAGACATGGTTTGATGAGTTCAGGGTGGTGAAACATGACTGGCCCTCACAGAGCCCTGACGTCAACCTCATCAAGTACCTTTTGTTTGGAATGAAGATTGTGAGCCAGGTCTTCTCATCCAACATCAGTGTGATTGGGCACAAATTCCCATAGAACACTCCAAAATGTTCTGGAAAGCATTCCAAGTAGAGTGGAAGCTGTTATAGCTGCAAAATGGGAACCAATTCCATATTAAAGTATATGTATCTAAATACAATGTAATTACAGTCCCTGTTGATGTAATGGTTCTGTGTGCATAGATACTGTATATATACAGTATATATTATTATAAATATTAGTTGATCTTACACAAAAGACTACACTTGTGTATGGATCCATAGCCATAACACTGTTAATGTCTGAATCACCCTTAAAAAATATTTGTTGTACTTCCAAATGGAGGGTGTTTGTACTTGATGAGCTAACCCTGCTATGGACATTGCATTATAGTAGGTGGACCTGGAGTATTTTAAAACTTAAAGTGTTAACTGACATTCTCCATCCCTACTATGCCCCTCCGCTAAAGGGAGTGCTATATGCAGTCTTGCATGTGTTTCATCGGGCTCTTTCTCTAATCTTTTATTTTCTTTAGCTTTATTTTTACTTTAATTTTCAATCTTCTTTTGCAGAGTATTGTAAATTGAGTTGCTCAGGGGGTGTGTTTTGAATGGATTCTGCTGGCAATTGCTGGCAGTCTCCATTCTTGAACACGGCGGTTCTGTGGCCTGGTGTGCCTCGAGGATTTGAAAGCTAAGCCCTTCTTCCTAACCCATACCTTAACCCTATCCTAACCCTAACTCTCCATTTTACAGAGCCTAACCTTACCTTTCAGACCTGACCTTCCCCTTCTTCAGCCCTTACCCTACCCTCCATGTCCTGCATCCTAAGCCTAACCTTTCTCTTCAGCCCTAACCCTTTTGTTCTGGTAATTTGGTAAACTTTAGGGTTTACTAGATTCCATATGTCTGGATGTTTTAAATATCTTTATCCCTTGCTGGTGGAGTCTGTCAAGTGTAAAATGCTACTATTGCATTCTTAGCTAAAATGACAGCTGTCCATGGTGCAATTTCCCTTGCAGACAACACAGATAGAAAGTACAATTTTCTTCTGCGGTTGGCTTATGAGGTATCCGGCAGTCATATTAGTATTATTTCTGTCTGAGCAAATAAAGTTGTACAAATTTGGGGTGAAGGCTTTATAAAGGGTTTAAGGGAGAACCGCCCTTGTGAAAACTTACTTCTTCTAGCCGAACATATTAGAGATGCTTCATATTACATGGGTCAGGCATCAATGAATTCAGTTCAGTAAACTCAAAGCTGTCAAGTGCTTATCATAGCTGCTCAATTTTCTCTATGGTTATGTTCTTGGTCAGCAGATGCTGATTCCAAATGTACATTAGAATCTCTATTGTTTGATGGAGTTACTCTTAATGGGGCTGATTCAGAGCTATACCGCTGTAGTAACTACGGCGGGCGTAAGATCGGCTGAAAAGCCGATCTACGCATGCGCCCGGCAGATGTTGCCCGCCGTAACTACGGCAACGCCCGATCTTAGATCGGGCATCCGTAGCACCAGTGTAGTAACGCTGTAGGGGGCGTCCCCCAGCGTTACAACACTGTAGTTAGTGTAGGGAGGCGGGGGAAGGGAGGGTAATTAAGCTGGGAGGGCGGCGTTATCGTAACAACGCCGCCGTCCCAGCGTAGTTACCATCGCTTACGTCGGCTGAAGTTAAGGTAGCCTTCAGCCAGCGTAAGCGAGGGTAAGTATGCTGTGGGCAGGGGGAGTGTCAGGCGGAGTCCGCGATGTAACGCTTAGCGTTAGTACGCTCAGCGCTACATCGTAGCTCTGGATCAGGCTCAATGACTCACAGTTAGGCAAAATTATTTAGGTGGCCACTGGTGGGAAAAGTTCTTTTTTGCTGGTCAACCACTAAGCCAAAACAATGAAGGTTTTAGCTTCCACAAGAGGAGAGCCAACCACCCTAAGGGGGGGGAGGGGGCTAAGGGATGGCCAGGCAGGGAACCTTCAAGCCTGTGGAAGAGGCTATTATATGACAGGATCCCCAATCAAAGGAAATTGGTGAGGGCCTCTTTCAGTCTTTTTCTGGATTAGTGGTGGGCATCATGCCAGGGTTCAAGGGATTGTCATGCGGGGTTATATCAAAGACCAGCTACAGTTTCCTTGTTTCTTATTCCTTGATTCTTCACCACCAGTTTGCCTTCTTGCAGTTTTTCATGAAGGACACTTCAAAGCACAATCTCTTGGTTTCGGGCATGATAGTTCCAGTTTCTCCTCTGGGGAGAGGTCTGGAGTTTTACACCAACCTCTTTCTGGTTCCAAAGCTGGACGTCCAATCTTAAATTAAAAGAACCTCAATGAGGGATGGGTTTGGGCTCCAAGCTTCAAAATGTTGCTTCAGTTTTCTTCACTTTATATCAAAGTTGCTTATCTCCATGTCCCCATTTGGGAGGGTCATCAATGTTTACTTTGTTTTGCAATCCGCGAGGATCACTTTCAGTTCAGAACTTTACCCTTAGGTATGGCTACCACTCCAAGGATATTTACCAAGGTTATGTCCATCATGACAGGCCTGCTCCATACTCAGGAAGTCACTGTAGTGCCTTAGCTGAACAGCCTGTTGGTAAAATCCTGTCTCGTCATGTCCTTCTCAGACATCTTTGTCTGGCAATATATTTCCTGGAATCTTATGATGGATTATGAATATTCAAGGTTCTCCTTATTTGTGCGATGCCCAGGTATTCCGCAGCAGGCTATACCAACGCCATGACAATCCCTTTTCAGCTGGTGCGCTTTTTTTCTACAATCTCCATGTGAACACAGATCCTCAAGAATGTGAAGAGGTAAAGAATAGCTGCCATTCTAGTGGCTCTAGATTGGCCGTGCAGAATATAGCACACTGACATCCTCTGAATGGTGGTAGGTCCATCCTTCTGGTTCCCATTTTGTCCTGACCTTCTCACCCAAAGTCACCTTCTTTGCCACAATTTAGATTTTGACGACTTAGCTCTTGAGACCCAGATTTTCCAATCTAGGAGATTCTCTGAAAACGATGATAAAGGCTAAGAAACCATCCTGCTCGGTAAACTAATACCAGGTATGGAAGACATATACTGTATTATCTTGTGTGAGAAACATAGTTTAAACCCTTCTCGGTTTTACCTTGCTCATCTTCTCTTCTTCCTTCTGAGGGGGTCAGAAAAAAGCGGTTAAAATCTCTGACCAGAAAATCTGATTTCCAAAAAAGGGACATCCGAAAGTTCCTTTTCGGATGTCCCTTTTTCGAATACTTACCAATTTAGAATTTTTTTTATAAATGGGTGAGTATGCCGTTCGGCATACTTCACCCATTCACTTTCGCAATTACCGATATCCCTCCGCCGCACCTCCACCGCTGCTATCGCCAGACCAGGGACAGGTAAGTAAACTATCTGTGAGGGGTAGGGAGGGTTAGGGTCAGGCTGTAGGGGATGGAGGGTTAGGGTCAGGCTGCAGGGGAGGGAGGGTTAGGGTCAGGCTGCGGGAGATGGTGGGTTAGGGTTAGGGTCAGGCTGCAAGTAAGGGAGGGTAAAGGTCAGGCTGCCAGGAAAGGAGGGTTAGGGTAGTGAGAGGTTAGGGTTAGAATTAGGGAAAGGAGTGGGGGGACTATTTTTGCTTATTACGTCGGAGCACGGAGCTTTCGGTGCTCCGTGAATAGATTGCTATGTTAGATAGATTGCCTTGTCGAGGCATATGCAATCGAAATCCCAGCCAGTTCGTAACTGGCTTTGGACCGAAGCCCAACACCCAGAAAAAAGGGCTCTGTCTGGCATCTTTAAATTTGCAGGTTTCTGCACTGTATTTTCTTTTAGAGAAAGCTGGCAAGTATGAAGAATGGAAAAGAAACAATAAGATGTGTCTAAAAAGTACTTTAATGTTCAGAGCAGCTAACACAACAGATCACAGAAAGATGTGTGACTTTTGACCATGTAGTTGAATAAATGATCGTAATGTTAGCAATGACAAGTATGAAAAATGCTCAGAAATTTCTGCAGGGGGTTCTTCATGACCAGTCTCCTTTTTCCAACTAGTTGAGCCTCGGGATTTAAATTTGGTGCTCCAGGCTTTTGCTGTCTGTGGATATCTGTATTCTTACCTGTAAGGTACTAAGCCCTCCTCCTCCGTACTTGTCCTAAAGTTCCATTTGATTCAGGGACTTGTAAGTCTTGCTTTTTCTTCTCGTCTGCCGGGATGTAGGTGCTACATAGACCAAATGGCTGCAGCACTTTTCTTCTCTTAATCCATTGGGGGATGCTGCGCGCCCTCCATTTACTCTGATTGTAATGCCTTGGTTATTTATAAAAAAAAAATAGGTACACTTCTAGGGAAAGGGCATAGTAGAGATGGAGTATGCCAGTTATCACTTCGTGTTTTAAAGTGCTCTAATTCCAGGTCCACCTATTATACCCCAACGTCAGCAGTGTCACCATTGGACAAAGATAAATGAATATTACGGTAAGTAACAAAAATCCTTTTTATTTTTTATAAACCTCTATTAGTTCAACTAATATAAAAAAGTTACATAGAGAAAAATTAAGTTCTATATTCCATTTGTTGTAGGCTACTTTAAATCTGGATCACTCTATTGTAAGTGGTATAAATATTCTGGAGATACCAGAAGAGGATTATAATGAGCCTCCTTTCAGCACATCCTCCCCTGTCAAAGGCAAATCAAAGACCCAAGCACTTGAGAAAAAAAAGGTTAAAACAATACAATTTTTTGTATTTTTATTTTATGATTATGTTTTTGCACAATATTCCCTTGTTTGTGGTTAATGTTCTTCCTAATTTTGTCCAACACAGCATCAGTTTGATATTGTGATAATCAGTATTCCTTTACACTAATTTTGCTGGGAATATTTATGAATGGCTGGTGCTGTAATCAAGGTTATTAATATGAAGATGAGAGTTTAGATTGTAAAAGGTTTTACAAATGGGTAATGATAAAAGCACATTAATGACTGAGAACCAAGGAAGCTTGCACAAAATGAGAAGTACATTTCTGCATTATGCCAAAGTGAAACCCTTATTGTTTTCATAAAATATTGGGGTTAAGCAATGTCTGTTTAATTCTAGGATGGCAGCAGGACCTCTTTTTGTTCAAAAGCAAGCTTGAGAAGAGCTTCCTGCAGTGAACTTGACAGTTTAAATAGCCATGAATCTGGTATGTTCTGCTAATTCTAGCTTGTAATAGTTTATTGATTTTGGGGTAGAGGATGTTTCTGTACTGGCACACAAAAACTACACAGACAAGATTGTTTACAAAAATATTTCCATTTTTTATTAGACAAATGTACAAAAGATTTCTGCAGATACTCTTATAATTCTATATCATTACACAGAGAGTGCTGATGAATGCCCACTGCTCAAAAGTGTCTAGATGTGTTGTGGCAGCAAGTTGAGAAAATTTGGAAGTATTAATCCACACCCAGTTTAGTAAAAAGATGGTTGTGCTTAGGTTGTACTTGGGAAAATGTCAAAGTGCCTAAAGAGAAGCACTGCGCATGTGCTCAGAAATGAATCTACAGTATACATATATGTAACTAAACACATATCAGTTATTACAGTCTCACCTTAATGGGGCTGATTCAGAGTTTAAGAGTAAGGGAAAACAGGTGCAAGTGTAGTCCTCAGTAAAACTATGTCATAATGAAGAGAAAGACAAATTTAAACTGTGAGAACAGAATTAAAGTTCAGATGTTTAGTTTTCTAGCACAGCTCAAATTTAAAGATTACATTTAAAGCAATGCAGTATGCAAATTCTTTTTGCAAAAGCAAAGTATTTTTCCTGCATGTAGAATAAATAAAGTTAATATGTACCCCTCACATTGCAGCATGATATTGTACAGGTCTACGCTTGCAACTTTATTGCTCTTGCTTCCAAACTCTGGATCAGCCCCAATAGATTAATGCAATGTTATCATATGTCATTAAACTGCAGTGTTGAGGGTGAATTGATTTGACTTCCAAAATTCAGGCATTTTTCTTGTTATCCTAGGAGAGCTGGCAAATCTCCTGCAGTCCTGTTCCCCGCAGCTTTAGTAAGGTTAGGTTTGCAATTTGCATCATTAGGCCCTATACCAGAATTTATTTCTTACCTCTGAGATATACCTGGAGGAAAGAAATAAAAAATAGGCAACCCTAATTAAATATTGTACATGTAATTAATATTCATATAAATCAAACTTAGGGCTCTATTTACTTACCTTCCTCGTTTCCTGTGAACGAAGCTGCATCAGGCTCGCTTATCATCGCAGCGATGGGCTGCCGGGTCCACGCAGTACTTCACATTCATGCGATGCATGAATGAAGTACTGCACATGCGCAGTAGTTCGCAAAAAATTCACTGTCGACATGAGAAACACTGCACATGCGCAGTGCTTCTCTTTAGGCACTTTGACATTTTCCCAAGTCCTGATATGAGAAACACTGCACATGTGCAGTGTCTTCATGCTGGGACCGGACAGCTGCAGCCCGACAGGACGCCCGGACAGGTGAGTTATAATATTTATTTATATTTTCTATGTTTTATTTATGGTTTTTATAGATTTTTTTTTTAAGTTCTAAAAATTTGTATTTTTATTTTTTTACCCTCCGGCAGTATTTCTATGTATTCCGACAGTCTCCCCATACAAGAGGGGTATATGGGGATATCACCAGAATACTTACCACTAACGCCAGTCTGAGCTGGCGTAAGTCTGACACCGGGAGCGGAGTGTAAAACTCCGCTCCGGCATTTTGTAAGTGTAAGCATTTTAAAGTGAAAACTGGCCCTATCGCATTAAAATGATCTTTGTAAATAGAGCCCTAAGTCTGGATATCTGTGTATTTGGTAAAGCCTTTCCCTATAATTGTCAGTCCAGCCTTCTTACAGCCCTGCAATGACACCTGAACGTGGGTGGTGGTATTTGACAAACTGATAATATATATATATATATATATATATATATATATATTAAATAATAGTGTAGAGAAATGTTATGTAGGTTGTGGAATTTGGTACGCTTAGTGAGTTTTGAGGGAGTGTTTGAAAGTTTGGAGAGTAGATGATAGTCTTAGTGGGTGAGGAAGGTTATTCCAGAGAGTGGGTGAAGTGGAGAAGGCCTGTAAACGGGAGTCAGAGCATTTGTTTAGTGTGGAGGAGAGCTGTATGTCCTGTGAGGATCGGAGTGTGTGTGCTGGGATATATCTTGAGATGAGTAAGGATATGGATTCAAGTGCAGTCATATTGATGGCCTTGTAGGTTAGCAAGGATCTTGTATTTGATTCTGTACAATATGGGTAACCAATGTCTCTTGAAGAGCATTTGGCAAGGAAAATCAGTCTAGCTGCTGCATGTAATATAGACTGTAGTGGGAATAATTCTATAATGTGGAAGTCCAATAAGGAGAGCGTTACAATAATCAATGCGGGAGATGATTAGTGCATTAATGAGAGTTTTTGCAGTGTCTTGCGTGAGATATCTGCGAATTCTGAAAAGTTTTTTTAGATGTATGTAGCAGGATTTAGAGACAGATTGTATGTGGGGAACAAAGGACAGTTCAAAGTCAAGGGTAACACCTAAGCACCGAGCTTTAGGAGTAGGGATTATTTCAGTGTTGTCGACAGAGATAGAGAGGCCAGGTGGGTAGCTTTTTTGCACCGGTGAAAATATTATTAGTTCAGTTTTAGATAGATTAAGTTTGAGATGATGGGAGGACATCCAAGAAGAAATGGCAGAGAGGCAATCAGTGACACGGGCCAACACAGTAGGTGAGAAATCATGGGTGGATAGGTAGATTTGCTTATCATCTGCATAGAGATGATACTGAATTCCAAATGACTTTATTAGCTCTCCAAAGGAAGTTGTATAAATAGAGAATAGCAATGAACCCAACACTGAGCCTTGCCGTAATCCAACAGATAGAGGAAGAGCAGGGGATGTGGATCCAGAAAAGCGAACACTGAAAGAGAGATTAGATAAGAAGGATGTGAACCAGGAAAGAGCTGTGTCCCAAATACCCAACGATTGTAACATTTGTATGAGAAGAGAGTGGTCAACAGTATCAAAAGCAGCAGAAAGATCCAGTAGTATTACAAGAGAGTAGTGTCCTTTAGATTTCGCAGTGATTAAGTCATTGACCACCTTGGTCAGTGCAGTTTCTGTGGAGTGCCAGGAACGAAAGCCTGACTGAAGAGGATCCAGAAGATTGTGTGAGAGGAAGCTAGAAAGGCGAGTGTAAGCAAGTCTTTCAAGAAGCTTTGCAGGGCATGGAAGTTGGGAAATAGGGTGATAATTTGAGGGAGAATTTGGGTCAGAGTTTTGTTTTTTCAGAATTGGGGTAATCTGTGCATGCTTGAATAAAGAGGGGAAGATACCAGTAGAGAGAGAGATTGCAGATTGTAGTTAGGATAGGAATAAGCACAAGAGATAGACATTGACTGACCTGTGAAGGTACACAAGGATCAAGAGGACAGGTAGCAGAGTGGGAAGAGCAGAAAAGAGCAG
>WWET01000293.1:537401-556706 GCA_011038615.1 Limnodynastes dumerilii
ATATATATATATATACATATACACACACACACACAGTGCACACTACACATGCTATATATACACACACAGTGCAGACAACACATGCTACACATTCACAGTACACCCACAATATGCTATATATACACACACAGTGCACACAACACATGCTATATATACACACACAGTGCACACAACACATGCTACACATTCACAGTACACCCACAAGATATACTACATACACACACAGTGCACACAACACATGCTACACATTCCAGTGCACCTACAAGATATACTACATACACACACAGACCATGCGCCCATTAGACATGTTATATACACAAACACAAAGCACCTATAAAACATTCTAAACACACACACTTCTCTCTCAGAACCTTCCTCTCTCTCACACACATTACAAAAATCGCTTTACATGAGAGACAGTGCAGACACAGGACTGTACCTGACATTACTCATACAGCAGCAGCTGCCATTTGCTGCACACACTGAAAAACGGAGGAAACACTGACTCCTCCCCCTCATCAGGTGACTGATCACATGGGTGTGACCTCAGCAGAGGTCCTTTAGCCCACTTGGATCTAGCATCTACCCTATACAGATTGGCAGCGTTCATACAGGAGAATGTATGAACGCTGCTAATCTGTAAGCGTGGTGCGGGGGGATGTCCGGCGCCTATCCAGTATGGCGCCGTGATGCACCGCATCCCCTCGCGGAGCGGGTCGCGCCGGCCCTGTTTACAAGGGTTATTTAAGGATTATAGATAAATATAGTAATGTCACTTCTATAAAAACATATCTCTGTCATAACCCTCATTCACCTTTGTTAAAATGCATACAAGTAATAATATGAAACCTCTGATCATTTTCCACTTTATGCCCTTTATTTGTGTTTTTTTAGATTTTCTGGAACCAGCAGACACAAGTGTTAAACATCTATCAAAAAAATGAAAAGCAAAGGTACATCAGCTTTCATGATGTAATTTAAACCTTTTCATATTTTAAGCTAATAACTGTATTATCCACATCTACTTTTAGGATCCAATGTCTCCAGGCTTCATTCGAAAAGAATGTCTCCAATGGTACTGACTATGAAGAAAAGATTTTCAAATCTGAAGTATGTAACACTTTATAGTTATAGCCAGCTCTCATCTAAAATCCTTTTACAAACTCACCAATTCCTAAAAGCGAAAATTTGTTTTAATCAATAATAGCCCAGCAAAATAAACATTCAGACCAGCACCATTTTATACAGTGCTACGCCTCCTGACACTGGAGTCAAAAGTGGCCCTAGGTATGGGCCTTATAGGAAACCGCTCAGGGGTCCTGCTAACCAGTCCAGACTCATGAGGCTGAAGTTGGCTGCTTAGTCGGCCAGCTTCTTATTAATTTCCTATTCAGGCTCCAGCTTCTTATTTATAATATGTTATTTTAAAACAATCAAATCTAGTTAGAAAAATGTAAACATTGTAGAAAGCAAAAATATTATCTCTTACACACATATCAATTTTAATTTGATTTGCCCAGCAATATTTGGGGCATAAAATAGGGTGATAAAGTAGGCACACATATTTGACCATTTTCAATAAGTAGCTGTAATTTTGCAAGGGTGGTCAATTACATGTGAATCACATACATTTGCATTGCCCATCAAGGTTTTGTTCATGGAACAAGGTGGCAAAGTGGACACAAATACCAAATTTGACTATTTTGAATAAGTAGCTGTAGTTTTGCAAAATGGGCTTTGGAAACAAATTTGACACTTTGAATCATCTGAGGGTAGTCAATTCCATATGAATCACATACATTTTGCATTGCCCAACAAGGTTTTGGGCATGGAACAAGGTGGCAAAGTGGGAACAGACACCAAATGTGATCATTTTGAATATTTTGCTGTAGTTTTGTAAGGGTTAAAGGGCCTCTGGCAATAAATTTGACACCTTGAATCAATAGAGGGCGGTCCCTTACTTGTGACCCACATTCACTTTGCATTGCCCAACATCTTGTGCATGAAATTGGGTGGCAAAGTGGGCACAGGGACCAAATTTGAAAATTTTGAATAAGTAGCTGTAGTTTTGCAAGGGTTAAATGGCATTGGTCAACAAATTTGGTCCCTGTGCCTGTTGATTCAAAATGTCAAATTTGTTGCCTCAGGCCATGTAACCCTTGCAAAACTACAGAAACTTATTCAAAATGGTCAAATTTGGTGCCTGTGCCCACTTTGCCACCCGATTTCATGCTCAAAATGTTGTTGGGCAATGCAAAATGATGTGGGTCACATGTAAGTGACCACCTTCTATTGATTTAATGTATCAAATTTATTGCCCAAGACAATTTAACCTTTGCAGAACTACAGCTAAATATTAAAAATGGTTAAATTTGGTGTCTGATCCTACTTTGCCACCTTGTTCTATCCATAAAACCTTGTTAGGCAAAGCAAAATGTAAGTGATTCACATGTAATTGACCAACCTCTGTTGATTTCAATGCCAGATTTACTAAGCTGCAGATATGGAAAAGTGGAGATGTTGCCCATAGCAACCAATCAGATTCTAGCTCTGATTTTCCTGTTACATACTAGAGAATGTCATCTTGAATCTGATTGGTTGCTATGGGAAACACCTCCACTTTTCCAAACCCGCAGCTTAGTAAATCTGGCCCCAAGTTTAAAAATTGCCCTTGCAAAATCACAGCTACTTATTCAAAATAGTCAAATTTGGTCCCTGTGTCCACTTTGCCACTTAATTTAATGCCCAAAACCTTGTTGGGCAATGCAAAATTGATATAGGTCACATGTAAGAGACCACCCTCTTTTGGTTCCTAGTGTCAAATTTGTTGTCCAACACCATTAAACCCTTGCAACCATTACAGCTACTTATTAAAAATGGTCAAATATGTGTGCCCACTTTGCCACCCTATTTTATGCCCAAAATCTTGCTGGGCAAATCAAAATAAAATTGAAATGTGTTTAGGAGATAATATTTTTTGTTTTACAATGTTCACGTTTATCTGACTAGATTTGATAAATTTGTTTTAAAATAACATTTTATGAATAAGAAGCTGGAGCCTGAATAAGAAGTGAATAAGAAGCTGGCCGAATAAGAAGCCAACTTTAGCCTTGTTCCAGACTCTGCAAACAATAGTGACTGTAGCCAGGGCACTGTATCCTCCAAAGGAAGGTTGCACCACCACACATCACAGGATTATGCCACACATCACAGGAATCACAGGAACAAAGCTACGCTTAGCATCCAGCTACAACACATCAACAATTCTGAGCGGCTAGTGTTCACAAGACACTTTAGAATAAAACACGACTGAGGTCTGCATGTACATTACATAGCCATGTAGATCGGTGCCTCCGGTTCTTTCAGATCTCCCCATCTGAATATGTCTTACATGGTTAACAGTGTCTTGCGGCTGCTATAGTTCTGCCTTCCCTTTCTCAGAACTATGCCTCCTTCAGTTCTTAACACCACAGCGGAACACTGTCCAAAGAACTGCAAGCAACTACTGGCCATTCCATTAATGCTTTGTATATCATTAAATCTATTTACATATTATTTTAAGTGATAGCTGTGACTTGCTCTGTTTTGTGTTGTTTTGCTCCCTTTTCCTTCGAAACGTATCCTGTATTTCTTTTCTATACTTCATGTACAGAAATGGCACGTAGATAGCGTAAATAAGCTACTATGCATGCGTACTAGCTCAATTCTTAAAACAACGTATTGACCATCGTCAGTGAGCAGAAGTCAGATAGAGCAATGCAGGATAGAAACAAAGTAAAGTGAAAAGAAACACATATAAATAGATAAGTTTATAATTGTATTTTATTTCTATCAGCGAAAGCTAGAAATGATGCAAAAAAATGTTTTTGTTTTTTTCCTTTATATAGATGGATATTATGAAAGAAAATATGAAGACTGTTCAAGAACGCCTTCTAAAAGACATGGTAATTTATCCAATTCTGCATTATGTGTATATTAGTTAATAACAGTACACTTGAACAACTTATTACCCATTGTACAGTGATAAAATGTTTCCACTAGTCAGATATATTAACACTTCAAAGTGCATCTATTGTATTCTCCAGAATGACATTTTAAGAAAAACACCAGTCTTTAATCTTCACTAATTTTACTAGTTCAACATATATTTTGTGTGTTTAGAATAGTAATGTTTTAGATGATTTATCTTCCCTCTAGGTGATGTTTAATATTTTTTTATGTAGTTTCCAAATGGCCATATTGCACAATAAATAGAAAGTATAACAATTAAGTTACATTTAAAAATGTGATAATTATCTTAATACATTTTAACCATAACCTATCAGCCAGGCAAAGTGAATTAGCAGCCATATTTGTAACAGAGCTTATCCGATAGATCCCTACTAATGAAGGCTGACATAAAAGCTGCCAAAGAAATGGTTTCCAGCAGTTTAGGAGTTTGAAATGAGAAGTTATAGCTTTGATGTTGAAATCCTAAATGAAATCTGTATAGTTAAATCTCTATGCTTTTCCAATTTATAAAGTATTTGATAATACCTGAACGGTAGTGCCTTTTTTGTAAACATTTGTTAACTTTTACAATTTGTAGTTGTCTGTTTAGAAATAATTTTGGGAAAAGCTTAAAAGGTAACTTAAATTTATTGATGAAGTCAAATAACATATATTAAGTTAGGAAAAGTTAAAGATTAGACTATTTTTATTTATTTCTCATCTATGGAAGTCACTGATATTATGCAGTTGATCGCAAGTTGATCTGAAAATACTTTGGGGCTATTTTAAGTAATGGTTTTCATTAATTTCATCTCTCATTCAATTTTTCCTCTTCGACTTTTAATAAGACAAAATACATATTTTGATCTCTTTCTGAAAATTCTAATATATTGAATGTTATTATTTACTGACCAATACAATAAATAAGGGGGTAATATAAAGATAAATTAAGTGTAAATGGTTCAAATCTGAATAATGTTATGCAACATATTTATATTTCCTCTTTCTTTTTGTAACAGCAAGAAGAGGAACTCCTCAGTGTACGAAGGGGTCTTCAGTCTCTCTTTATGACTGGAACCAAACTCTTTTAATAAAAATATTGTACTAAGAATGCTCATGTATATTTATACACACTTAATACGTGTAGTATGTGTGTGATTTTGTAGATTATATTGTTAGGTTATCTATACTCTTTGTTGAAACTGTCAATTAGAATTAACTATGTTTTAGTGCAAATTTCTTGTGAATGTTGGAAAGCTTTCATAGAATCTAGTTTCTCACCTGTATTCTCTATAAAGGTTATGCATGATGGTGTAAAGAATTCATGTCTTCCTTTACAGATTTGCAGCATATATCTTTTTTTATAAGGAGTATGGTTGTATTTGTATCATTTCCAATGAATAATGGATGTCCTATAGAATTAATAAAATACCAGTATTCTGAGATTCTAGAAATATACCTTTTTTCGTTAATACCCATTACTGGTTGCATTTATAGGTATTCTACTTATTTCTAAGTTAAAGTGATTTTCAATAACTTTTTCATTCTTTGGTATATAATGAAGCAGACATATTTACATTGTCAATTGATAAGAATACCATGCATTTTTTTATTATCATTTTTCCCCAGGATGCACTGCACAGGTCACTGTAAATATAGCAATAGTTACTCTAGCATATATTTAAATGAGCTGGTTGCTATAAATAAATAAAAAACAGTGTTGTTACTTTGCATTGGTGTTCTTTTTACCATTTTCTTCTAATTAAAAAAAAAATTGTGTATTTAACATTTATATAATTTCTCTCATTCATTTAAATGGCAGCAGTCTAACGTTATGTTAAAAACCATGGGGTAGATCCAGAACAAAGTACGCTAGCGCATTTACGCTAGCCACTGACATAAAAACACTTATGTATGTACAGCAGATGTTACGCCACGTACGTACACAGCCACATATCAGCAGCGTAACTACGGACGAAGGGGCGAGCTAACCATACGACACCCGTTATTACGCTTCGGAGGCGGGGTGAAGCATTTAAATCATACAGTATGGGCGTGATTAGGCAGGTACGTACATGTAGCCTGTACGTATCTCAGTACTTATGCAGCGTAAAGTTAAGGTAGGGTTCGGCAAGCGTAAAATGGTCAAAGTATGTACGAGCTAGGGGAGTGCATAGTAAGTGCATAGTAAATGCGCTAGCGTAAATAAGCTACGTCTTGAAACGTAATGGAAATGTAGCTCAGGATCTGGCCCAATGTGTATATTTAAAAATTACTTTCAGGACTTTATTTTTTTTTGCTCATTAGATGCAGTTATATCCAAATTATTTAGTCCCCATTAAGTAGACAAAATAACATATATTAAAATATAATATCTAATGAATTGTTAATAGAACAATAACAAGCTTGAAAATATCCTCCCCATAAATCCATTACATTATGTACTGTATCTTGTCATGTGCACATAAGGTGATCCTAATCACAGCGCTAAGTCTTAGTTATCACTTTTGAAATATTTGTGAACATAACAGGGATAATTTATTTGGAGCCAAAGTTTAAAAAAAAAAAAAAAAAAGCATCCCATTTTTAAAAGGAGATGTAATAGATTATTTCTAAATTGTAGTTAAAAATAAAGCAGTCATTATTTTGATGCAAGAAAAATTACAAAAAGGAAAAGTAAATGAAATTTGCATTACAAAATATTTTTCCATGAACAAATCCACTAGTTCCCTAGTAATTCCCTAGTTTGATCAATTTCCTTTTAAGTATATAATATCAATTAAATAATAAAATATTTGTGGTCTGAAGACCTGAAAAATTCTATGCACAATGCAATTGAGGAATAGTAAAATATAAATTTGCAAGATATATTCTATATTAATTAACTATACTACAGTATTTTTATTGCATCCAAAAAGCAGGTATTTCATTACTAAATGGCCATTTCATGGTATTGACTATCTATGAGGTTATTTGTTAACCATATATATGAGCATCCAGCCCGTTCCTGGAAAAATCTCAACCTGTTTGTGTATTTCCAAAATGATGTTTACACTGGTTGTGAATCTGCCATTTTTTTTATTTCATTAACATTATTTCCTATTGGCTTAAAGATTGCCAGGCAATGATAAGGTAAACATCTCTCTAAATATTACAGCACTGATTTACAGTTTGTTATCCACACTCCTCAGCACTCTGTTATGTGTGATATACAGTAATATGTGTGATATACAATACTTATTTTTATAACATATCTACTTAATACATTTCCCAACAATATATAAAAAGACACAGGTCAACATTTTCAGAAATGTTTCTTTTTTAATAAGATTAGCTTAACCAGGAAAATGTAACAGACATCTTTTAAAAAAACAAATAAAATATAAAACATGAAAATATTTTGCCGAGGCATGATCTGTAAGAGTTACAAAGAAAGTGTGATTAGGCTGACATGTCAATGTAATACTGAAAGATGTGCTGGCTGTGTGTCCATTATGATGTCACCATGCACAGCATCTCGCTGCAATATACAGCTTCAAGAGTTTCCATCCAGTGCCATTCAGCGGCACCCACTTTGTTTTGCATGTGAATCCTTTAGTTAGATTCTCTCCCTCTTTTGGGACTGATCAATCTCCTGACGTGCAATGAACTCATTGCGATTCCATCCCCATTAGGAAGAGTAGCAGACAATCCCTCCATATTGCTCACAACCACTCTCTGTGTAAATATCACAGCACCAAGTGCTTAACTTCACAACTGAACTCCATTGCTCCTCATGGAGCATGTTCAGTGGTTAACTGCAAAGTAGGACCATACTTTTTCCAAGCAGAAGTTTACGGTCTATGATACCTGGGAAAAGAAGATATACATTTTATTTAAATATTGAACTTTTAATCTAAAAATGCATTGTATAAAATAACATTAAAAACTACAAAATAATAGGGCACTAAATCTAGTTTAGATATAAAAGATCAGTGATATTGTTAAATGATAAGGAATTGACAGCTGGGATAAGACAATAAAAGAAAACAATTGTACATATACACTGAATGTACAGTACAACATACTGTACAACAAATAACTTTTCAAAAATTCTCGCCGTACGGTTGATTGTTTTTTTCCCCCAATATTAATCTACATTGTTTACCTCCCATATTGCAAAAAAACAACAGCAAAACAAGACACAATGTCTTGTTTTGCTGTTGTTTTTTTGCAATATGGGAGGTATACAATGTAGATTAATATTGGGGGAAAAAAACAATCAACTGTATGGGGAGAATTTTTGAAAAATTATTTGGGAAGGGGGGATTCCAGTTAACAGTCCTGTGCACTCTTAAATTGCCCTGAAATGTTATTTGGATGCTGCTGAAATAGTAATTTTATATAGTAATAGTAATTCTAGAACAGAAGTGGTAACAGTTAAGTATTATCTCTTAGTGGGTATGGGCCTGATTCACACTTAAGAAGCTTCGGAGGTATAAGGTAGCTCTATGGACATGAGTCCGGTCCCTAGTGTCTATTGTGTCAGTTTCTTAAAATACTGGGAACACATTGGGGGAGAAACCTAGCGATTGTGAGGAAACATTGGATCTTCGCCCTTGCAGGGTTAAACATCGACCATTGGAACCATCTGAACTATTGTTCAGATGAAACATCAAATGATTCCTATTCCTAATAGACAGAAGAAGGAAGAAGAGAATACTACGTTCCCTCCTCCACCAAACTACTCCTACAGGACCCCACTGCACTGTGCGGTGATGGTCACTCAATCTGCAGTGAATGGGAGTGATTCACTTCAATGATGGGCAATGATTTGCGATATAAAAATATTAAGGTAGGGTTGAGTTACTGGAAGTCCATGTGAGTGATTAAAGTGGTTTCTATAACGCTTGCATGAATTAGGAATTAAACTGAGGATATTTATTATTATATTTTAATCGTCCATTATTTTATGAATAATATTAATAAATGCATAAAGTGCTTCCAGTGCTTGCTCATCTTCTAATGACATAATTGTTATGTGTGAGGAAAAAACAAACCTGGTCAAATGCTTGCTTGAGGCGTGAACTTCCATTTCATTGCTCTTATACTCATTAAGTTCTTTTCGAATTGCAGCCTAAAAAAACATAAACACAGTACTGTTAGCTGGATTATCTTTTAAATAGAAAGGCAAACTAATGGATTAGCTGTTACAAATGCCAGCACATGCTGAGGCTAATTCAGAGCCACATTTACACCTGCAAAACAGGTGCAAGAGTAGACCTGAGCAAAACCATTTTGCAATGTGGAGGAAGGCAAATTTAAACTGTGAAAATAGAATTTTAATTGAGAGGTGAAGTTTCCAAGCTCAATTCTAATTTACAGAATAAACATAAAGCTATACAGTATGTGAGTTCTATGTGCAAAAGTGAAGTATTTTGCTTGCATGCAAATAAATACAAAATAATTAGCACCCATTGCATTGCAAAATGGTTTAGCTGAGTGTCTACTAAATGTATTATAATAATAATAATGGGTCGGATCCAGAACTATGTCCGTCTTCCATAGACGGGCGTAGTTGAATAAACAGTAGCTACTGCGCATGCGTAGTAGCTATTATACATCATTTGCGTATCGTTTTGATACGTAGATTGCGTATATGGTCTAAAAGACCACATATTTGCAATCTATGTATCGAAACAATACGCAGATTACGTATTTAACTGAATACGTCATAGAATGTTATAATACAACATGGAAAAGGAAGTTGCATCTGCCTGATATAACTTTACAGATTGTTACATCAGTCTTAATAAATAAACTATGGGAGACGGACGTAGTTCTGGATCCGACCCCATGTCTTCTCAATGTATCCAATGGTTTATTTATTAAGACTGATGTAACAATCTGTAAAGTTATATCAGGCAGATGCAACTTCCTTTTCCATGTTGTATTATAACATTCTATGACGTATTCAGTTAAATATGCACTTGTATAAATGTTAAGTACAATTGAGATTAATAAACGAATAGAATGTCTCTGAAATTATCCACCCTACAACTTTCTTTAGAATGGAATTAGCATCATATAATGTAATGTGAACAATACAACGTTCAATACACATTTCTTTGTTATGCAATATTTCTGGTACCTTATCTGCTGCAGATAATCTAGTCCATGGCTTGTCTGCTCTTCTATCATAATCCTGAGCTTTCGCCACTTCCACATAATCACTAAATCGGATAAGGATTTTCCGTTCTCTTAATTCATCTACAGTTGGTCGTTGATTGAGCTAAGAAAAATAAACATGAACATTTTAAATGAAATTCATATTATTGGTATTTTAATCAAATGCTGTGACTTACAAAGTGTACATGTAAGTGTAATTTTCCACTAAGCTCATGATGTTTGTGCAGAGTCAGAGTATAACTGCAATAAGATACCCGTGTGTAGAAGCATTCCAGCATAACACAGTATTTATTGGCATTAAGCAATGTGGGCATTGAAAACCTGAAAATTGCTTTGAAGGTTATGACAGAGAATTAACATTGTAGTCCCCAGCAATCCGCACCATAGTGCCAAGCTCTTAAATACTGACCCTGTAGCACACAGGAGCCATGTTGAACTGCAGGGAAGCAAATTTAAAATATTTGCACCCCTTGCCAAACCAAGCCGTTTTCAAGTCTAATGGTAACACCTGTGCATGCACGTGCTAGATGTTACAATACAGATCTCCAGGAGATTTGTCCAATAGGGTGGTCCAGGTCCTCTTCCCGCCTAAACTCCACAAGGTAGAGATTTTACAGTGTGGGCTGGTTTTAAGAATTCCGTGTGAATCAGCAGTCATATGAACCATGTCATCTGCACAGGACACTTATGGTAGGCTTATGGCAGTGTAACTGCTGTAAACTCTGCATGGGAGAGGGGAGTGACAGGAGAGTTCACTCCCCTCTTCTGTACAGACCTCCATGCATACAGAAAACACACAGAGGTCTGAATCTGGCCCAATGTTTGAATAAGAAAGCTGTTGCACTCACCTTTCTAGTTAACCTTTGCTTGATTTCCCTTCTTTCTTCTTGTTCTGTCTGGTCATTTCTTTCTGTAAAAGAAAAGAGATATAGTGTAAGTTCTGAGGTTGATTTCAATTCAATATGCTAATCTGTGCTTAGAAGGAACAACTTGTCAACATAGTGCATGTGTAATGTATATATTCATTCATTCGAAGTTTGTTTTAAATATTTTCCCATCTCTATGTTTTTTTTTAACTTATCACATATTAAATAATATTAATTGTAATAATTGTCACATATTATTCCCAGATAAGAGTTTGGAATTTCTATTTTCTCCCCGTGTCTGCATTGGTTTACTCCGGATGCTCTGGTTTACTCCCGCACTTCAAATACATGGTGGTAGGTTAATTGGCTGCTGACAAATGTATGTGTGTGTTAGAGAATTTATACAGTAAGCTCCAATAAAACGGATAATTAAGTTTCACAACCAGCAAAGGAAAGGGTACTTTACAGTAAGGGCGGTCAGGATGTGGAATTCACTGCCAGGGAAGGTTGTGATGGCAGATTCACTTGATATGTTTAAGAAAGGGTTAGATAAATATTTTGCAGAAAAGGGCATCCAGGGTTACCAAGATCGCTAATTTAAATGAAGGACAGTAGTGGAGCCAGGGAGAAACAGGACGTCATCTTGGGTCAGAAGGGATTTTTTGATTTTTTTTTTCTTTTCAGATTGCAACAGTTTGGAGGTTGCTTCATATGAATTAACTTCAATTATAAAGATAGGGATCGCAGGAGATCCAAAATAGGTAGAACTTGATGGACTGGTATATTTTTTCAACCTCATCAACTATGTTACTATGGACCTGATCCAGACTTACGATGTTGCTTTGTGCGTAACATCTGTGCACTCCCCCCGATACCCCCCCCCTGTTATGGTGTAGTTACACTCTGTTACACCAGCTGAAGGCTACCCTAACTTCAGCCAGCGTAACAGAGTGTACTTATGCTGGGACCGGAGCGTAAATTACAAACCCTGCCCTCCCTGCCTCCCCCCGCCTACCTTCCCTGTAGTATAGTTACGGCGTCCGTAATCTAGGAACGCCCCTTCATCCGTAACTATGCTGCAGTTAAGAACGTTAGATCCACAGTAAAGGAAATGCCTAACTACGCCTGGCAACCTCATCCCGGTGCATGCGCAGATCGGCTAGACAACCCATCTTATGCATATGCCCGCCATAACTACGGCGGCGGGTGTTGTTCAGGATCAGCCCCTATGTTACTATGTAAATAAATAAATTATAATTATTAACAGCAGGTTCCCAAGGACAATTGTTATCACATGAAGCTGCCCTAGCTTGCAGCCTCTGAATTTTGTCCTATCTGGACCCTTCACATATTGTCTGATATGAACAATGAGCACAATTTTTGTTTTTTTTTACACGTTTCATTATTATTGTGTTTGATCACAGTATGAATTAAAGCTTATGTTAGTACAAAAAAAATGTCATCAAAACAGTGTCAGTGTATTGACCAGTAAAACAGGAACACCCCTGGTCCACAGAAGATGTCTGGCAGAGAGCAGTGCTTTATCGTGCAAGGAGTTTTCCTTGGAGACACTGCTCTCGGCTGTAACAGCATTAAAATTCCACATAACACCTCTGCACAGCAGCTGAAAATAGCTCATGCTGCAATGCTGGTGGGTGGAATTCATTATCTCTCACACTATAGTAGTAAAGGAGGTTTCTATTTTTGGAACGGTTAGCTAAATAAAGATTTAGGTCAGTGTTACGAGGAATACCCTCTTAAATACCAGACTATTATGTGTGCCTAAAATCACCCAGGTGCCCGCCCTTAGCTAATTTACCGAAGTGTGTCTACTGTGACAATGAGTAGGAAAGGTTACATATATTAGACATTTTTTTAAAGATAAATTGTAAAGTAATTTGTAAATATCTGATGTAAATTTTAAAAATCTATCAAATTATAGTTAAACATATTCAAAATAAAAGCTGATTGATTGATATGGATAAAAAACAATTCACATTCCATTCACATTATTATTATTATTACTTATGATAATGATGATAAAAATGCTCACACAGTGATAATGTGAAAAAAAACCCTCCCAATCCTCCACAGTATGTTGCCTTATATTGTATTATGAACAGTGTTGTGTATTTGCAGTAAATGTATCTAAGTGTTTTATGTATATAGTATTCTGTATATATTCAGCAATTAATAGTTCTGGAGATATGAACAGTAATTGCTTCTTGTATAAATTTCTATGTGCAAGTATCAATCTGCAGCAAGATTAACAGAGTGAATAACAGTTTGTATACTAGGCTCATTCCCTGGATACACTTTACAACACATGGCACAAACAGGTAATTATGGCAGTAGCAGAATGAGTCTGGATTTCTTTGTCACGATGCAGCATTAGTGTTGGCCTAACAAACCATTATTAATGTATATTATGTGTGTGTGTATATATATTTGTGTGTGCGTGTGTGTACAGATAATCATGGCTGAACACTACTGGGTTATGAGATCACATGTGCAGATAATCATATATATAATGGTAATTATATTCTGAAGTCTACTTTTTTAAATCAGATATAGCTGATAAAGTATTTAGATTAAATTAATAGATTAGTTATTATGGCATACTAATTACAAGATGCTTTATGTAGAGGCAAACAGAACAAAATGAAGGTTAATCCACAGATTTCTTATATGGATTTAAATTATTCATTTTAGGAATGGTGTTCTATACTGCAAATATGTGATTCCTTTCTGAATATGCAACTGGTTTTATTTTAATATAGCATGGGAAAATCACTTTCAAGAAGTGCCAGGATTAGCCACAGGCAATGTCACTCTCCAGCTAAATGCATAGCTAGGATTTTGGGAATTGCACAAGTTTTGGTTTGAATGCAGAGGTCATAGGGCACATGGCTGCAGAGTGCTGTCAAAACAAAACCTCCTTCTAACCTGCAGAATGGGAGGAATGCTCACTGAAGAGACAAGAACATGGCAAGTGCTGAATTTGGAAATCATTTCAACCACTTCTTCAGTTGTTATATATAGCAAAGCTGTGAGCTTGTGAAACATATTTTAATAGCTAAAGGCAAGACTAAATTTCTGACATATTCCTTAACTTTGTGAGTTTTCTGACATTTACATGTTTTATCTAATGTCTCATTTTCAGTATTGGATCCAGACAATAAGAATGATCCTGTTGTGAGGCACACAAAAACCCCTCATGGAATGTGTTTACCTTTTCACTATATAAAATGGATGGTGCAGTCTATAAATATTTACTACAAATCAAACAAACCCTGAAAGAACCACACAGCATTATTACTTCTGAGGCTAAGAACCTGTACATTCAAAAGTATACAATAAAAAAATAACTAGTTCAGTATGTATAACACAGAATAAAGAGAACTACAGAAGTATAACCACATACTCACGTTTTAAGATATTCCTTCTTTCTAGTTCTTCTACATCTGGTCTTTGGCTCAATCGCCTGCGGAAAAACACCAGAATCACGTTTTGTACCATGCTTGCAGATGCAGGTCTTTTATACACAGGATCGCTGTTTTAAAGGTATTGTGCTAATAGACAGCTAAAGCCCAAAGAACTGGGAAAAAGTGTTCAGTGATGTTTGGTTTACAGGTGCAGCCAGTTCACAGGAGCAGGGATTCTCGCTCTCAGATCCGGATTCTCCTATTGCTATCTGGTGTTCCCAGCACTGAGACAGGCAAGCCTTGTATACAGCTACTCGCTCACTCCCACATTCACTGCTTAACCAATCAGCAAGATGTACACATAATAAATGAGGCTTCCCCCTACTATTACTCCCCCTCCCTTCACTGTGCTCAAGTCACTAGCAGCACAAAGCGTCTTCTTCACATAATTCCAACGATTTCTCTTTCCAGTTTTTATAACGTTATACGTGCATTTACCCAAAGCCTTTGAGATCACATTTATTAATAGATACAGGCATAATTAGTTAATAATTTTTCTATTTAAAAAATTGCATATTTTATTAGTACGTTGCTACTCTTTTTGCAAACATCCCACATTAAATTTAAAGTTGGTCATTTAATGCAAACTCAAACTTAAACATAATTTTTGTTAAATGTATGTTTATGTGATATAGGGCAGTATTCACAGATCCGTTAGTTAAAGGTACGCAATTATGTGCACGTACTTTGCAAGGCAACACCCATGACACTCCCCTCACACGGACGCGTTGTTGGTGACTTACGCCTCCATAGGACACCTTATCTCTACGTGTGCATTTACATGCATATAATACATACGTACGTGTATGTAACTAACCGCGCCCTCAAATGCTCATTTAACAGCCTCACCCCACCCACTTTCACGTAACTTTGTCCGTATGGATTTCAACCCTGCCCCTCCGCACGTATGTCTCCAAGTGCGATTCACAAGTACGTGCCTAATGGACTTCCGTACGTAAATTCTATGTAAATAGCGTAAATAAAGTTACTACGCATGCGCACTTACTCCGATCCTAAAAATACGCACAGAACTCCGTGCAACAATGTATCTGTGAATACGGCCCATAATGTGTAAATATAATTTAGAAATATGCCACATCACATCATCTACTTGACCAATGAAAAATTACAACATTTTACATTACTTTTAGGAGAAATTAATAGAAACCCATTTAAAAAGGATGCCTATTAACAACAATAATGTATAAAAAATACTACAAAATCTTTATATAATATGTCATTCTGTGGTTTTATCAGTACTTCATTTGCAAAAATATGGAAAGAGATGTCTTCATTTCTTAATACTGTATATAGCTGTTAATACAACTTAGGCGTATTAGCCTTGAATGTATGACCATGGAGGTGGACTATGAAGAGTAGGATTTGTGTGGTTCAGAACATGTACCTAAGCAATTGTGCTTGACTATATGCCTTTAATGAGGAAGTTCATGCATCATAAACTCATTGTGGTTTTCAAGGTGGGATTATAAACAACTTTTCTAAAAGGTACAATTAAATTTCCCTCATGTATAATGTTTTTTCATATTGTCACAATATGGGTTTATTTTTCAATTAATAACTAATTTAATGTCTCAATACCTGTATGTTTGATTATATCCATATATACACTTTCTGACATCTTTATTTGGTACATCTAGTGCTATTTCTGTGGGTGTACTCAGTACTGCCACCTTTTCAGCTGCGACCTGGGCAAGGTTTTGTTTGGAACATGTTTGTTCTGGCACTACAGTGGGGAATAAAAGGGCTTAGGGTACAACAGTAATGCATTTAATGAACCTGGGCCATGCCTGTTTTACTACAATGGAGCACTTGTAATTATTTATAACTTTTGCTGAGTGCCAGTAACTTTGTCATACAAATAGAGCACTGTGTATAATTATACATGCGATTACAAATGAAAATAAGTAATCCTCAATCATGTAGCACAATACAAAAAAAGATATTTTAGGTTTGCCAACTCTCCTGGATTATCCGGGACACTCACGAAATTTGGGCAGTTCTCCCGGGAGGACTGGCAAATCTCCTGCATGAGTGTTATAGTGTTATGAAGGATGGGCGGGACTTCACGCAATTTTTTCGTCATCAAGCCCTGCCCACCCTCTGAATTACTAAGAATTACGGCAGTGATGGAACGAGGACAGACTTAATAATGCAATTTGCATAAATCGTGACATTATGCCCCGCCCCCGTACCTGTTTCTATCACTTTCCTTCAGGATCTCCTGGAGGAAAAGTCGTCAAACCTGAGATTTGTATGGGGAAGAAATGATTTTGATCATGGCATGCCACACACTGCTTGGTATCGTGGCTGAGCCTATGTATTCCTTACTGATAGGTGATAGGGGTGTGTGTGTCCACTTCGAACGGCCCTATTTCGATAGGACCGTTCTCTTCCAGCCAGTTTCAAACTCATGAATGTCAATTGCTTATATGTCGATGAGGCATAGCAATCGATCCCCAGAGCACCGAACACGGTGCTCCGATAGGTAAGTGAAAAAAACTAACCTTTCCCTAATTCTAGCCTTAACCCTCCCCTTCCATTACCCTAACCCCCCCTTACCCACAGCCTGACTCTAACCCTCCTTTCCCCGCAGCCTACTCCCTAGCCTGACGATAATCCTCCCTTCTCTATAGCCTAACCCTAAGACCTCCCTCCCTGCAGCCTGACTCTAACCTTCCCCTTCTATGGCCCCCCACTTAACACCCCCTTACCTGCAGTCTGACTCTAACCCACCTTTCCCTGCAGCCTGACCCTAACCCTCCCTTCCCCTCAGCCTGACCCTAATACTCCCTTCTCCCTAGCCTAACTCTCCCTTGAGAGGTTACTCATCTCTACGGAGCTGTCATCTGCTGAGAATGCAGACCGGCATACTCAACCATTCAAAAAAAAATAGAAAACTGCTTCCATTCGAAATAGAGACAGCCAAAAAGAAACACTAAAGCAGGGAGATCCACAACATGGATCTACCCACTCCTTCTGCAAAATATAAGAGCCGCTCAAAATAACATCCATACAAAACAAAGCACAGGATCATATTACAATTCTGAATAGTATGCTAACATAAACATTTGAGGTGTAACTAACATATACCAGGAAGGACCACTTGTTCAGAGTCCTTAGAAGCTCCTTGTAGTTCTCTAAACTAGTTGCAAATGGGGACTCATATCAGGGTGACCATACTTTATGGAAAGTAGGAAGAGATTTTCGTTTAGTATACGAGCTAGGGAGGTGAGTATAAGGACGTATCTGTGTGTTACCACAGGGCGCTCTTCCAAATTAATACAGAAAAGGAAGGTCTTTGGATTCAGGGCTGGGAGCGAGCACACAGTCCCAGACTTTACAAAAAAGGCCTGTATCATGGGGCACTCCCAAAGCAGGTGCCAAAAGTCAGCACCCTCACATTGACACCAAATGCAGTAAGAGTTTGCTGTGAGGCCCATAGCAATGTACCCAGAACACTTCTTATTTTTCCTTGCCCAGTGCAGAATAGAGGAACAAGACAGAGCATTAATCGGCAAATGAGGCCACCAGCTTCAATGCAGAAGAAGATTGCAGTGAGACCAGACTCCTGCCCAACTGGACCTCCAAAGCCACAGCTGCAGGTATTTGTAAAAGAAGTGGTTAGGCAAAGCATACGCAGTTATTAGGTTTAAGAAACTTTTTAAAGAGCCTTCCTCATACTCATTCCTGTCCCACTGTCACATTCCCACCTCTCTCCATACTGATCTCCCTGGGAGAGCTTGTAGCTCAGGATAGGCTGTAATACACCACAGAGGAGTGGCTGGGTGCAAGGTATTATCATTTAACATTTTGTGTCAATCCCCAAACTGTTAGCGCCTGTCTAATCAACGGAGCTTACACTTTTTTAAAAAAAAATTCCGTTCCTAATAAAAACTAGAGAGGGGAACCCAGCATACCCTGACCCCTGTCCTAAACCCAGGGAAACAGATGAGCCAGGTGTGCTGCGAGGTAATACAACCACAGATTAGGCAGAGCCATACCACCCAGATGTCTTTACCTTGTTAATGTAGCAAGGTAGATCCTGTGGCGCCATCTACGAACGATTCTGTTTTACACTCTCTAAGGCTTTCCAATGGTGCGGCATGAAGACCCGCCTTGTATAGATCGTGTACGTATAGTTGGTGGGGGAGGTATTGAAATCGTGCAGTAAGGGCTTGGTTAAGCACTAATGTACAATGCTTTGTTACACACCAGCCCCATTTTACATGGGGCGGGAGCATAAAGTTAAGGTATTGTCCAGGGTACAGTCCAGTATGTGCAAGGCGAGTCTACGTAACTGCAGAGGAGTCATCACAGCAGTGCATACTTAAATCTGGATCCTGTCAATTGTTCATAATGCTCACATATCAGCTTACAATGATAAATCTTGTAGACAACCAAATTTCGCTTTCAGTACCATTTGAATATTTTGTCAAGCTATTGTGCCCTTAAAAGCTAGTAGTGGCTTACTAATGAACATACAGCTCTGCGTTAGCAGGATTACAACGTATTCACATGGGCAATATAATGCTTTTTCATCCCCTGCGTGTATTTCAAGTGTGTATTTCATCTTCTCAGCCATAAACCAATCTTATCTCTTTACCCAAGCAAACAATTCTGTACGACTAAATGTTATAAATGCTTCTGTAAGGGCAGGGGAAAGCAGAACCTGCATCGTGACTGCACATGCATCTGAGGTTTTCTATGAAGGGAGAGGGCATCTGTAGTACGTGTTTTTTTCATACACAGATGTTATATCTGTAATATCCTTGTAG
>WWET01000293.1:570918-581988 GCA_011038615.1 Limnodynastes dumerilii
GCGAAAAATTCGCACACCATACGACCGCTATACGCTCATGTCGTCCAGCCGACCGGAAGCTGTCATACTGGGCATGCGCAGTGCGAATTTTCGTACGAAAATACGCAAAAAACCGTCGTACACTCGCCCGTCGGACAGCAATTTCGTAGCTCTGGATCAGGCCCTTCCTCACCAACCTAATCCCTCTTTATGGAATGGCTTCAGACCCGTGTACGCTTTCCATCCATGCGGGGGTCTGTCAGACGGCACGAGAGAAGGGAGCGAACTCCCCTGTCACTCCCCACTCTAGTGCGGATATTTGTGTGACTTACACTGCCATAGGGCAGCCTCCCATCAAAATACCCCATTAACACACTTTGCATGCGTAAGTGTGGTGATGGACGCAAGTCTGAATCAGGCCCTATGTTAGGATGTCAGGTCAGTATGTTGAATAGTTAAGTGTAAGTTAAGCTATGTTTAAGATAATTAGGGTAAGCTAAAGTTAAGCTAAGCTAAGCTAAGGTTAAGGTAAGCTAAAGTTTGAATTAGCAAAGGTATGACACTGTTATGTTTATTGGGGAGGATTGCAGATTCCAGCTGAGCTCCATTCT
The DNA here is from genome assembly GCA_011038615.1 of Limnodynastes dumerilii. Lineage (NCBI taxonomy): Eukaryota > Metazoa > Chordata > Amphibia > Anura > Limnodynastidae > Limnodynastes > Limnodynastes dumerilii. Next base: position 571,509 of record WWET01000293.1, read on the forward strand.
ATGAGACAGGATATTGTCGAAATACTGGTAATATTTCCATGGTTGCCAATTTTTTAGTCTAATTTGGTTCCTTGTTTGTGTTGATGCTGGCGATAGACCTTTAAAGACTGATGAGAAAATTAAGAAACGTAATTCTTCTCTGGCAAAATTTGTGTCAAGGAGTGGTGGTATGTGCATACCATACACAGATATTAGGCATAATGGGCCTGATTTAAACCTATGCTTGCAAGCGATCTTACGCCGGTCGTAAGCGTAAAATCGGCAGAAAAAACGCATGTGCATGTGTGACAACTTCCGGTCGTACCAAAGACCTTTTCGTAGCGGCGATTCAGGCGTCCGTATTCTTTGAGTATTTTCAGACGACAGGGCATGTTTATATTACGAAGTTAGTATGGGTGTGCTTAGCCCAGTACGATCAGCGCGTCGCTACGAAAATTCGTTGTGACGCCGCGAAAAGTTAAGGTAGGGTTCAGCCGGCGTACGGAGGTAAAGGTAAGGGGAGTGTCATGGGAGTGAAAGTTTTTACGCTGAAGCGATAATACGCTCCGCTCTCATGCGTAGGTCTGGATCAGGCCCAATGTTCCACATTATAGGAGTGACAGGGGACCTGATTCACACTTAAGAATTCTTCTGATTTTAGGTGCGTATATTTAAGAACGGATGCACTGCGCATGCGTAGTAACTTTTATACGCTATTTGCGTTGGACTTAAGTTCGCAAAATCCATGCTTATACACTATGAACTTAAAATCTGTAGGTTCGTAGTAACATACGCAAAAATGGGTTTTCCATGAATAAGTAACTAGGCAGATATGAAGATTTGGGTGGAGAGAGGCATTTAAATGACCAAATGTAAGCGCGGTTATGCTGTTAAGTTCCTAAGTAGACAACCTACGCATTCAAATGCGAACCTACAGTTAAGGGAGCCCTATGGCACTCGTAAATCACATAAGAACCTGAAAACCGGGGGTGTGCCGAGGGAGTTTCATTGCTATTAGTTGCGTATATTTAGGAACCTATTGCATGAATCAGGTCCAGGGTGCACATGGCATGGAACTTGCTTAGGAATTTCATGGTGGCCCTGGGTTGTATTTATGTGGCAGGCGGTGGTACTGGAGCAGTGGGGGGGTCAGCAAATTTGTTTAGGTGCATGGAGAAATGATCTGAAAACAATTCAGGCCAGGATGCAAGGATATCATACCCTAGCGACTTAGGTTTGCCACCTTACAGGTGCTGGGGTGAGGATTATGAGTGGGTCCAGAGTCAAGTGTTCTTGCTGGAAGATTGGTTGGGGGCACTGAGGTCAAAGGAGGTTGATCTCTGTGGTTTGAAGGTAAAAGCTGATTCCCCCCATGCTATTGTGCCAACTATTCACTATTCAATTATTTCATAAATTTTTAATTCAGCTCCAATTAATAAATCATGTTTCTTTTTTAAATGCAGCAATGTTTCTGTGTTGTTATTTCATTAAGGTGTGCCTGGAAATATAGTGCACTCTGCCGCTTGCCATTTAATAAAATGGATATATTGAACTGAATACCATACTTTCAAGGAGAGTAAACTTTGACTCTGTTTCATAAAAAAATAGCATGAAGGCATGTGACAAGTTGGTCTCCTGGATGTGTTGCTCACCCCCATGGTGAGAGAAACGGAGAGATCACATGCAATAAAAGAAGTGCTGGTGTACGGATCTGTTAAACGCACAGTGTAGCAATATAACTGCCAGATTCCATCATAAATATCATTTTGACCTCCCATAAGGAGTGGGCTGCTGGAGAGTGTGGATACTGGTATGCTTCCATAGTGTCAATGCATTTTAAGCAGATTAAACCTGACCTTTTACAGGTTGAGGAAGCAATATGGCTGCACGACAATACTATGGGACATGCTGTGTCCTGGAAACGATTTGTATCAAAATAAACATAATGATTTATTTTACATTATTATCCAGTTCCATTATTGCAAAATGTTGGGCAATGTCCCAGAGCTCCACAACTACTGTAAATGGACTAAAATGACTGTGAAATGATGGCTATTAAACATGGGGGGGGAGGGGGAGATTACACTGAATACAAAAATCTGCAGTTACAATAATTTGCTAAAAAGAACATGTTCTGCACGTCTTACTACTAGACAGTAAATACACTTGAATTAATATAATAACTTCCAATCCATTTGCAATCGGATCAGCAATTAACGTAAGCATGGGGATCTGCAACAGGACTGCAATATCCATGCTTCTGTACAATCGGTTTGCTAACCACTGTCCTTACAACAACAGACTTCCCGATAACTTTACCTTACGTTGTCTCATTCCTAATCATGTAAAATGGTGGTAGTTGGAAAGTGTGTATGGGTACAAACAGAGTCAGCCCTATTCCAACAATGATACAGCCAACAGCTGAATGGAGGCTATATAACTGTTTAAAAACTTCTGTAAATAGAAAATTACTTATGGGAACAGGCACCTATTTTCCTGTTTCCAATAGCCACAGGCTGTGGCGGGTATAAGGTTAGGGTTAGGCTGCGATGGGTATATGGTTAGGGCTTAAGGGGAAGGTTAGGGTTAAACTACAAGGCATGGAAGGTTAAGTTACACTACAGGACATGGAGAATTAGAGTTAGGGCTGCAGAACATGGAGGGTTATGAGTCGCAACAACGCCACTCTTACAATTGGACTGTCAGACGAAGGTCTGTAGCAAAACAGACCATTTTACCGGCAAACCCCATCTTCTTAGACTGTACCTTGAAATACAAAGTCACACCCACCCCTCTGTCAAAAGTGTCATTGCTCTTAAGTCTGGATCGAATTTTTGTACAAAAGTGGACTCAATGCTATTCAGGTGCTCAGATATTATGTGGAAAATCGGATTTTATTTATTAATGAAACCATTTTTTTTTTACATTTGTATTTATCATATTTTATCATTTATTTTGTATAAAAAATTACAATTGGTAGCCCTGCCTATGTCACCAGGCTAGTCTGACAATTGGTAAATGTACTCTAACCAATGCTAGCTAGGTTTCACTGAGCTTTTTTTTTACTTATAATACCGCTTTCAGATCGCCGTCTCAGCAATAACCCGTGTTTTTGCCGGGTGATTAAAATAAAAAACCCTATGGGTGGGTGTGGCCCTTTATACCTTTTCTTCTCTTTTTTTTCATCCTGTTATTGATTCTGTGCAAGACCTGCAAGCTGAGACACTTGGAGCCTGTGAGCCTAGCTTTAGATTCAATGGGGCATATGTACAAAAGTCGATTTTTGGCTGCGATTTCAAATCGATCAGTCTCACCGCGATTTTACAGCGATTTTTAGTAAAAATCGCGGTATTCACTAACTGTATTTAGTAAAAATAACAAGCGCAGCATGCTTGGAATGCTTATCATGGCTGCGCTGATAGAAATACAAGGCTCAGCATTGCTGAGCCTTATAGTTATATCAGCGTCAGCATGTTAAGCCTTCTAAGCATGCTGCGCTGTATCCGGTTCCCAAAAAAAATAGTGTCAAAAAAACATACACAAATACATTTACATACATGTTTGCCTAAAATAAACATTTACAATGCATAATATAGTCCCCTACTCTGTAAAATTGTCCGCTTGCTTGAAGATGATGATCCAGTCCTTCCTTCAGCTCTTCGGCCTCTTCTGGCACTTACCCCGTCGACAGGCTCCTTCCTCTTAATGGGCACTGCTACTAATGACCATTCGGACACTAGAGGGCACCCTTTTATACAAATTATGACGACTTACATTAGTGGGCTCTAGTGAGCGCTCTAGTGTTTCTGATGTCATAATTTCTATAAAAAGGTGCCCTCTAGTGTCCGAATGGTTATTAGTAGCGGTGCCCATGAAGAGGAAGGAGCCTGCCGACGGGGCGAGTGCCAGAAGAGGCCGAAGAGCTGAAGGAAGGACCGGATCATCATCTTCAAGCAAGCGGACAAGATTCTTCAAGCAACTGGAAAAGATTAACTGCAAAGAAAGAAAATACTACAAGTAACTCGTCCCAAGAATGCTGACGCTGATATTACTACAAGGCTCAGCAATGCTATGCCAACTATATTGACGTGTTTTTCAGGTACAGTGTGGGGCGCTTTCAAATTTCATTGAAAGCGCCCCACACACAAGGCGCTTTATTTTTCTGCGATTTGCCAACGAACTAAAGGCGATTTAGTCAAATCGCCTTTAGTGAATACTGCGAATTGTATTTTTTAAATGGCAAACATCTGGACGATTTCTGTCCAGCGATGTTTGCCGGGTCGATTTTGCAAAAGGCTAAAGTCCCAGGACTTTGCCTATAGTGAATACGGCGATGGCATAATTGCCAGCAAAGTCCTGGGACTTTGGTCTTTTTTGGCAAAATCAACTTTTGTAAATATACCCCTATGTGTGACTCAGTCTGCTGTAGCGAAAAGTAGCAATGAGAACTTGTCTGTCTGGATTAGAATGATGTTAGGTTAAAATGGGTTTGGGTTCTGGGGACATCACAGGGAGCCCCAGTTCTTAATATGCACCATAGTAACTAATATGGCAGTAAAAATGTACAAATTACTGGAGCCCAATGCTACATGGAAAGTGGAAAAGAAAGAGTTGGGCTACTTAAAACTAATAAACATATATGGAGATTGCCCAAGAAGTTGTAAGTAACCGTTCTAGGAGCCCCATATTCCTCTTGGTGGTCCAGTTATACTTACATTAATGGAATAGAGGTTTCTTATCTACATTTCAGTTTCTGACATTTTACTTAAAAGTATAACTAAAAAGCTACATTTATTTGAACAACCTTTTCTCAGCTGTAAGTATACCTTTGTTTTCCTATAAAAAGAAACAAACAGCAAAATCGTTGTTTGATGTATATTCCTACAACAGTTAGAGTGACATTAAAGGTTTCTTTCAGAAGCAGGTCTGACAGCTCTAATCACCACAGTGAGATCAGCATCTTTCCCACACATCTTGTACACAGGACACTTTGTACTGATGTTGTCATACTGCAGCCTCAGCATAACAAACACCAAATAAAATATATGCTCATTTAGAAGTCATAGACAATGCAGACACCTACGTTTGAGATCAGCTAAAGTGTAAAATGGTAAGTAATAATGGAGAACGCACTGCTCAGATACTTTATAAATGGTGTTAAATGGTATCGGTAGAGGCATAAGCAATCGTTTTCCGAGCCAGTTCGGAACTATCAAAATAAGGCCTTTTGCAACAGGGACACACACCCAACTAGAAGACAGTGTTCTGAAATTGTACAATATATTATTCATAAATTTAAACATAGCTGACAACTATGCAACCTCCATAATGTTCTGTGATCCCATAAATAAATCTTAATCATTGTGGAAACAACTCAGGGTCCCAGGAGGTTTAATGAAACCTGGGGCAAGATTTACTAAGCTGCGGGAAGGGAAAAGTGGAGATGTTGCCCATAGCGACCAATCTGATTCTAGCTCTCTCTTTACTATCAAATACTAGAAAATGTCAGCTAGAATTTGATTGGTTGCTATGGGCAGCATCTTAACATCCTTTGGTCTCTAGACTTAAATGTACTTCGTGGAGGTTATAGAGGCAGAATAGTGCTTTGTGAGAAGAGGTGGTCCCAATAATAACAGGTCAGTTGATAACAGAAGAATAAGTGTAATACAGATGAAATTGATACTGCTCTTACTGTTTATCATGGATGGTAATATATAAAATAACGTTACTTATTATAGTCACTTTGTAGCAGCACAAGACACATCCATTCACAGCCCTATTGTTCACAATGAACTGGATTTAGGCTACTGCAAAAGAGGCATTCCATAGCTCCATACTGGGGGTGTTTGGGGCAGCCCCGTTGCATCCAGACTTTGAACTGTCCCCTGTTTATGTGAGGACTGCATGGATGTCTTAAGGTATAGGTCTCGTGACAGAAATGCTTACAAGCAAGGGGAGTAGTATTTCCTCACCCACAAGGAAATCTGGGAACCGGCTTCGAGCACAGAGGGATCGGAACTCTGAATCAGGTTAAATACAGTAAAAGGCTATTTAACTCATTTCAATGCAACATAAAGCTATATAAACGGGATGCTGGCCCAAATGGCCTGTTTTTGGCACAGATACAGGAGACAGTTGAATTGCGGGTTTATCTGTGTTGAACACCTTACGATTATTCCAGTTGTGATCAGGTACCTATAGCTAATGGCCCTGTTTCAAATAAGTACCCTTTCTCAATCAGTCTGCGGCGGGGTCTGCAGGGATAGGCCGTGACAGGCTGGTAAAGGTTAGGGTTAGGCTGATAGAAGGGAGGGTTAAGGTTAGGCTCCAGAATATGATATGGAGGGTTAAGGTTAGGGTAATAGAAGGGGAAGAAGGTTAGGGTGAGGATTAAGGTTAGGCAAAAAGTCTTACATGTCGCCGTTGGAGTAATTAAATCCTGATTGCTTGCGAGGACCACACTGTCATTTTTACTGTTGTAGAAAAATTGCTCCATTCATGACTGGTTTTCTGGAAACTGATATGTCGCAAATGAGCTCATCAGACCAAAAAGCCACACCCATATAAACACAGATCATAGGAATAATGGAGAATAGTATATAACAAATTCTCCATAATGGAATTTTATTTTATTTTACACATGCAGACTTTCATTTAAGCCCTGACCTAATTCTTGATCAAATATGTTCATATAATAAGAGTGATAATCTGTTCTCAGATACTGGCCAAGTACAAGCAAAAACAGCGAATCATATCGCTCCCATCTGGATCATTGCTATGAATGCGTGCCCAATTTTGTTTCTGAGATTCAGCTAATTGTGTCATTTGGGTAAAGTCAGACATCAAAGTAGACAAGACATACGCACACATCTCTTTCTGAGGTGTTAACCTGTCGCTCTATGCGTTGGTTGTTGACAGTGCTTGTATTATGTGAGTATGTCAGTATGTCAGAAAATTTTGTAGAAGACTTTTTGGTGAGAGAAATTACACATTGGAACATTTAATTGCTTTACATCTGCGTGAGATGTTATACTTTTGGATATATACAGCATATAAGCGCGTGGATGATGTCTGTAAGTTTGTTGTCACTGCACATAAGGAAATGCCTCATTCATGATTCGCAATATATAAAAATATCCCCCTATCTGTCAAAATAGCTCAAATTAGCCTTTAAAGAATATACAAAAGGCATATTTGTTACATGAGGTTTTCTTTCAAAGGAAAGTATTCAACATTGGGGGAAGAGAGGGTAAAGTGGTCTGGCAATATATACTATTCATAGTAACCAGGAACTGGCATGCTTCTGGCATATATTCAGTGATGCTAATGGTAAAAAGAGTGGAGTAAAAGAATACCAGAGGTTGCAGCTATTGATTCCTCCTGCAGCCTCTGTGTTCTCTAATTATCTAGAGACAGATCCTCACAATAATCCACAGATCCCACCAGATTCTGTGCCTAAAGGGGTCCTAAGCTTTTGGCTTGTCCTTCATTTGTCACCTAAGTCTGCAGCATTGCACAAGCTGTTCAATATGTTTCAAGTCAATTGCACTTCAATTGATACAAAAAGAAAAAAAGAATCCGGCGCAATCCAATCAAATAAATATAAAAAAATAATAATAATTATAAGTATAGATATAAACTAAACAAAACATTCTGGATATAGTAGTTTAAATAAAATATACAGTTTTATTACATAACATAAATGAAACAATTAATAGGCTCATATAAAACAATAAAAATGACATGTAAATATATGTATAAGAAATGTTAAATACTGCTAATATTTACACTGTGACCGATTAATAGAGAGGGTGACGTCACTCCCCTATAGACTGTTGGTGTGGTTGTCAAGGGTAACCGTTGAGTATTAGAGTAGTTATAAATCTCAAAGATTATCAAAGTTTCCAATAGCAGATATGCCTAGCACAATAAACTGGTAGATGGAGTATTTCACACACTCAGATAGTATCCCAGGAGCAAAAAAACTTATATTCGTGAGCAAATGAGCATCAATAGACTTAAATTCTTGTTAATGTTCTTGTTAAAAAGAAGCTGAGCACTTCTAACACAGATGGTTTGCAGATACCATTAAATAGTAAGTATCAATTGTGGATCATACATTCGAAAATTTGGCAGATCAATTGTTTAATTTATGTTATGTAATAAAACTGTATATTTTATTTAAACTACTATATCCAGAATTTTTTGTTTAGTTTATATCTATACTAACATTTATTATTATTTTTTTATATTTATTTGGTTGGATTGCGCCGGATTCTTTTTTTCTTTTTGTACTAATTGTTCCATAGGGAGTTTTGCAGGACTTCCATCCTGGCTGCAGCCATACTGGATTTTCATACCTATTTATAAGTGTAATTATAATTATATTTATTATACATATATACATATTTATATATTTTTTTTGTACATTATTGAGATAACGTTATCCATATTAATTGGCCAATTTATCCCAAGCGCCAGCTTAAAATTTTTCATTCTGGAATTGGACTTCAATGTTGTGTCAAAAATAATTTGTTGGGGGGCGTGGTTTGGAGGCCGAGGGAAGCAGACGCGTGGCTGCAGAGCTCCTCCGTTAAACCCTACCAAGACACCCCGAAAATACACCTGAGGGGTGACAGCATACTCCACAAGGCGTCCCACTGTGCCGGCACTCACCTGGACTGGACCGGACCTGCCGCAGATCTTCCCCGTGGCGACCCGGCGCCCCGCAGAACAAACAAGGGCCCATACACCTCGTGGTGCGCCGCGCCTGCCGGGCACCACTCCGGCAGAAGGACCCGGGGGTTTGCTTCTGCTCAGCGCCCGGCGCCCGACATCAGAGCGCACCCGCCATCGGAGGTTCCCATCGAGGACGCAGGGCCCCGCAAACCATCTGGAGTGCACATCAGGCCTAAGCTTGCTTGGAGGCCGGGATTACCGCACCGCACCGCATGGGAGCGAGGTCAGATTGGGCTCTCACACTGCCATCAGCGCGCAGACATAGGGTACAGTGCCCCGCAGCTCTCTCCATCCCCGCTGTCCTCTCCAACACTGTGGGCTTGGCTTGCTTTTCTTTGCCTGCCGCTGGCCCCCCCGCCCCCAGTGTTACGCCGAGGGTGCAGTCCCGCACTTGCAGGGGCTGGCGCCATCTTGCCAGGCTGGTGTAGTGGCGGCAGAAAACAGCAGCTCCGGCGCTACATCCAGGCAACTTCCTCCTGCACCTGGGCACCCCCCACTCACTACCTTGTAGCACAGCATTCCCTCACTTCAGGAAACTGGATGCCCATCTTCAAGGACTCCCAGCCATCATCCCTCCCCCTCACCACTGCTGCTCCATTATCCAGTTAGCCTGGCAACTCCTTAACACTAAAGTGGTTAGCTCAGTGCAAGACCCACTGTACACTCCCTGAACAGCCTTACTGGGATCTCAGCCATGCCATCAGCCCCCTAGTGGCTGCATCCCTGATGCTGCATTGAGCAAGAGCATAGCACACTTTAGCGGACCGTGTCTCCGTATCCAGCCGGCACCGTGCGGAGGAGACGACCGGGTCTCTACTGAATCATTTCATCTCAACGCTGTTCACCATCCACAGTGCTTTATGGACTTAATCGCAACCTTGTAAAACCTTAACGCCTTAGGGCAACAAGGCCGAATTGGACCACCAGCTTATGCCCGCCACGTGCTGCTACGGCTACCATCATGGGATGCTAAACTAGCCCCCTCGCCCCACCCCCTCATGGGGGAAAACGACTTCCATCGCATCCATTAGGACCTACTGGACCTCCGCCACCGCACTCGGGTACCTACCTATTTTTCTCCCCGTCTCATTTTGCTAATGGGAAAAAGAGGTGCCACGCGCAGAAGCACTAGGAGACCTCTTGAACCGTCACGCCAGTCAGACCTGTTCCGGTACCTTAACCCAGCATCTCCTACTCCGTCGGATTCTAGCCTCTCATCCTCTGAACCAACAACACCCGCAATGTCCGGACCGTCTCGACCTATAGGTGCCCCGGACCCCGCACCAGTCCCACCTGATGCCTATGGGGAGATCCTTCGGCGCTTGGATACATTAAACTCACTGCCGACTAAACAGGACCTCCTGGATCTGGAGCACCGGCTTCAGGAGCGCCTTGACACTCAGGTGTCTGTCATGCAAACCGACATTACCCAAATCTCCACTCGAGTTAACGTGGTAGAAACCACCCAAGAGGATCAACTTCAGCAACTCACTAATGTTCGAGACACGGTAGAAAGACAAGCGGCGCAGTCCCACCTGTATGGGGAGATCCTTCGGCGCTTGGATACATTAAACTCACTGCCGACTAAACAGGACCTCCTGGATCTGGAGCACCGGCTTCAGGAGCGCCTTGACACTCAGGTGTCTGTCATGCAAACCGACATTACCCTACCCTCCACTCGAGTTAACGTGGTAGAAACCACCCAAGAGGATCAACTTCAGCAACTCACTAATGTTCGAGACACGGTAGAAAGACAAGCGGC
>WWET01000293.1:584265-597523 GCA_011038615.1 Limnodynastes dumerilii
GTGCTTTCTTTCACAGATGTTAGACCGGATAGATGAGCTTGCGGAGGGCACTCTGATACTGGGGGGGGACTTCAACTGGGCCATTGATCCGAGACTTGACTCCTCTTCGGGTGCCCCGGGAATGTCTCACCGAGACTCCAGAGAGGTAAGGCGATCCCTCCATGAGCATCAGCTGACTGACACTTGGAGACTCACTCATCCTGCCGACCGTGACTATACACACTTCTCTCACGTTCACAACACATACTCCCGACTAGACTACTTCTTCCTCAAACACGCATGCTTGCACCACATTGTTGACACTGCTATTGGCAACATCACCTGGTCCGACCACGCTCCAGTCTACCTCACGATTGCACTTAGAAAAGAACGAAATCGGGAGTGGACTTGGCGTTTCAACGATCTTCTCCTGCAAGATGCCTACGCCAATGACGAACTGGGCAAGGCCATTGACGCCTACCTTGTCACAAATGATACAGAGGACATTTCACGGGTGACCCTGTGGGAGGCGCACAAGTGCGTGTTAAGGGGCCATTGCATTCAGCTTAGTAGCTACCTGAAGCGCCAGCGGGAGGGACGCAGGGCGGCCTTGCTTCTCCAAATTGGCCAACTAGAAACGGCCCACAAGCGCGACGGTGATCCTGACACCTTATCGGCCTTAACCACTTGCCGTCAAGAACTCAACACTCTTTTACGCTCACAGTCTAAATTCACTATCCAGAAGTGTAAATCCCATTACTTCCAATGGGCAAACAAACCGGGCCGCTCCTTGGCCAGGGCCCTCAGAAAACAGAGGGCCAAAAATTACATACCCCATGTTAAGAACGCTGTCGGTACTCAAGTCTCCCTCGATAGTGAGATTGCAGCGTCCTTCCACGACTACTACTCTAATCTTTATAACCTCACCCCAGCCCTTACCGACACGGAACTGACTGCAAAAAAGGACAGGATTGCCAAATACCTTTCTGACTGTGACTTTCCCACCCTGGATGCCTCCTCCAGGGATGCCCTGGACGCCCCCTTTTCGGCCGCGGAACTCGATCGGGCTATTAAACAGACCCCGAACGGTAAGAGCCCTGGCCCTGATGGTTACACAGCCTCTTACTATAAAAACTATAAACAAAAACTTCTCCCCTTCCTCTTAACAGCATTTAATGAAATTTCCGACTTGCGCCACTTCTCCCCCCAGTCCCTATCGGCCCATGTGACCCTTATCCCCAAGGAGGGTAAGGATCCCTCCTAGTTCTCTAGTTACAGGCCCATTTCCCTATTAAACCTGGACGTCAAATTGTACGCAAAACTAATAGCCAATCGCATTAACTACATACTGCCCGCGGTAATCCATGGCGACCAAGTAGGATTTGTCCCTGGCAGGGAAGCGCGGGATAACACAACTAAAATCATCAATCTTTTGCACCACATCTCAGACGCTGCCTTACAGGCTCTGCTCCTCTCTACGGACGCAGAAAAAGCGTTTGATCGCGTGGACTGGGCCTTTATGATGGGGGTACTGGAACACCTTGGATTGGGTCCTGCCTGTCTTAGTAGAATAGCTGCCTTGTATCACTCCCCCTCTGGACGTATTAGGGTTAATGGAGGTTTGTCCCCTACCTTTTCAATCACGAACGGTACTCGCCAGGGTTGCCCCCTCTCCCCCCTACTGTTCGTGCTTTGCATGGAAGCGTTAGCTTGCACCCTGCGTAATAAGCCTGATATACAGGGAGTTAAAGTTGGTGGTCAGGAGTATAAACTTGCGTTGTTTGCAGACGACCTCCTAGTAACGACCACTTCCCCCACCACCTCCCTCCCCATAATAATGTCAGAACTTGATCATTTCGGCCAGTTATCCAATTTTAAGATTAATTGGGACAAGTCCATAGCGCTTGGAGTAAATCTACCAGCAACTGCACAATCGGGTCTGCAGCTCGCTTTTCCCTTCAAATGGCATCCTGACCACCTTAGATACCTTGGCGTGAACCTTACAGTGAGCCCCACCGACCTGTACAAAGCTAACTTTCCCCCACTACTGACCAAGATCTCAAAGGATCTCGCTGACTGGTCCCCTAAAAATTTCTCCTGGGTAGGTAGAATGAACATTGTAAAAATGAACATCCTCCCCAGGGCGTTGTTCCTCTTCCAAACCCTCCCGATTTCGATCCCCCGCTCCTTCTTGGATAATTTACAACGGATAATACGGGAATTTGTGTGGCAGGGGAGACGACCACGCTTTCGACATGATGTTCTCTTCCGCCGCAGAGAGAGGGGAGGCCTCCAACTTCCCCATGTTCAGGGGTATTACTGGTCCGCCATGCTGACTAGGGTGGTCGAGTGGTCAAGCTCAGGAACACCTAAGCAGTGGGTTACTCTGGAGAATTACTTCTCCCCAACTCCTCTCAGGACACTGCCCTGGATGGCTAGCACCCCCCGGTTATCACATCCCACAATCCAGCCGACCCTGGCTTGCTGGAATTACCTACGTCTGAGAAAGAACCTATCAACACGCTATTCCCCACTTACCCCATTGATCCATAACAAGGAGTTTCCCCCGGGACTTGACGACACGACCATCACTCGACTTACACGACTGAACTGTACGAGGGTAGGTCAGTTGGTGCGTGGAGGGAGCCTCCTCTCATTCCAGGAGATGCAGCAGCAGTTTTCCTTCTCCCAGAGGGATTTCTGGCTGTATCTGGGTCTCCGCAGCTTCTTGTCTCAGTCAAGCTTAACAGCTGACACAAGACGTAAGCCCAGGCCCTTTGAGGCGCTTTGTTTAGAAGCAGAAACACCGCGCCATTTAATATCCATCATTTACAAATTAATCCTTGAGCTTCTTTTTCCCTCACTCCCTCGCTACACCGAAACGTGGAACAGGGAGCTTCCCAATCCCCTTGAGGAGTCGGACTGGACAAAAGTGTTCGCTTTGACTCGAGCTAGCTCCGTATCAATACAGACAATGGAGACACAGTACAAGGTCCTTACCAGATGGTACAGAGTGCCCTCCGTTGTTCATCACATGATCCCCACATTTCCGCCTCACTGCTGGAGGTGCCAAAGTGGAGTTGGTACCTTCCTGCATATTTGGTGGGAGTGTCCTATTATCACCAGATTTTGGAACATGGTAAGAGAGACATCCAAGAAAATTTTGGGAGAGGAAGCTCCAGAAGGTCCAGAATTCTGGCTATTATCTCTCTCTGATACCTCAGTAGCTGCATATAAGAAATCACTGCTGCGTCACTTAACTAACGCAGCCAGGGCCGTTATCCCCGTGCGCTGGAGGTCACCCTCCCCACCGACCATGAGAGACTGGTTCGCCAGGATTGATTGGTACGAGTCTATGGATGACCTCCTTCTCCCCGCCCACACACGATATCACACATATGTAGCCGTATGGTTCCGTTGGCTCGAATTCCGGCTAACTCCGGAGTATTTAACGGTCATGAGAGGGTAGGCCAGGGAGGGCAGGTATAACTACTAGCGCAGTAGAGGACAAAGGGGCTTCGATCGGCCGCCTCCCTCATTATAACAACCTAACACAACTGCTATCTTGGTGTAAATCATCCCTACCCCCCTCCTCCCTACCCCTGTTTGTCTTGTTCGTTATCCCCAACCATTTAATAGCAGTTTCCATTACTAGGACAAAGTTTACTATCTCTGGATGTTTGATATATGCTTAGGTACTCTTGCAACTCCTGGTGTACCAATGCTTCTGAAACGAGATGTACCTCAGCGTTTCAGTTTGTTTTCTTGTTTGTTTACTTGATTTTTCTGATTGATGGAAATCTTGTCAAAATTATAAATAAAGAATTAAAAAAAAAAAATAATAATAATTTGTTGGTTGTCAGGATATATATATATATATAGGGCAAGAGTTGAAAACCCTGCGCATGGTCACAAAAAATGAACAAATCCCTCAGAGAATCCCAACTTCTGTTCATACATTTTCTATATACCTGGCAGAAAAAAATAACTAATCCTACATAGCCTAGGAAATCTCTAGTATTTCTATACACACCATAAGATGACCAAACAAATATACTTATAAGCATCAATTTATATATTAATATAGCACCAGCATATTGTGCCCTCCCCCTCCTTCAGGCCCAAGATTGCAACTGGTGATGGGGCAGTGAGCTGTAACTCAGAGCTGATCAGAAAGCTTGCAGCGCACTGTAACTCTGTCTGGCTAGTAGTGACAGACTACGGCTTTGTGTCAGAGTCTTTGAGCGCCAGGGAATGGGGGAAACAAAGCAATGGACCAGACTGGGTGGGTACATACACTCTGTACATGACTGATGTGTTTTAACAATGGAGCACACTGTGCATACATAGAGCATGTGACCCAGCAATCCAGTGTTCTGCTAGCAACCCCGGTCCCCAAGAAGTTTGCAGTCTGCAAACTCTACACAACTTAGATGAATTTAAACTGTAAATGAAAACTTGGACAAATAGGTGAAATCTGCCCAATGCCTGTAAAATAAATAAGTAGCTGAAGTTAGATCATCACTTGAAGAACTAGACATTTTTTAGACTTTAGACTTTTTTAGACTTTTTTTTTTAGTCTAGACTTTTGCATTACATTTTGGCTGCTTATTGTAGCAAATGAACTACTAAATCATCCCTTGCACCTTTTCATTTAACACTGGAATGTGTTGTCTTCCCCACACACATTATCATAGAACAATGTGCTACATGGTCATTCATATGAATTTTGAGCCTCTTACACATTTTGACACAAACTTTCCTCGATGGATGACTTTAAAAAAGTTATTATTCAACACTCAATAGAATAACATTTCTAATACTATAACACAATATTATGTGTTGGGCTGGATAGTGCAAACAAGTTATCTGTGATATTTATATATTCCTACCTCCAAAATTATTTTAAAAAGGAACAATGATATATTACATGACAAAAGAAATGACAGAGCCACAGTATATCACATCACTGC
This sequence comes from Limnodynastes dumerilii, assembly GCA_011038615.1. Classification (NCBI taxonomy): domain Eukaryota; kingdom Metazoa; phylum Chordata; class Amphibia; order Anura; family Limnodynastidae; genus Limnodynastes; species Limnodynastes dumerilii. Next base: position 589,218 of record WWET01000293.1, read on the forward strand.
AGCAACACGGTCCTTTTGTATGGGGCTTTGGAGGGAGTATGAGCGAAGAACGTCCCCCTGTCAAGTGTCTTCTATACACTCACCCTCTTATCAGCAACCCTGGATCATGGACATGGTACAATCATAGGGCCTGATCCAGACTTCCGCCGCCCTCCCTATTTACGTCGGGTGGATGCATAAGATCGGCATTTCTGCCCATCTGCGCATGCACCGGGCAGCATCTGGGAAACTACGCAACAGTTAGGCAAGGAAGGCAGGGGGGGGGTAAGCTAATGAGGGTGGGAGGGCGAGTTAGAACATTAAGGCTCCTGTGGCAGGCATATTTACACACTGTTACGCCGGCTGAAGTTAGGGTAGGCTTCAGCCGGCGTAACAGTGCGTATTTACGCTGGCCATAGGCGGAGTGTCAGGGGGAGTGCATGCCGATACGCTGTGCGTTAGTACGCACAGTGCATCGGCGGAACTCTGGATGAGGTCCATAGAAACTAAGACAATTAGGACATCTGAAAACAAAGAATACTGTTTAAGAATAGAGATTATTGGGGGTGATTCAGAGATGCGACTGCGAAAAGATCGCAAATATACGCAACTAAGTTCAGATCTTAGCAGGTTACAGCCCACTGTTTAAATAGTCACTCCCCTTGCAAACAGCGGCGGATCTTAAAGTTAGACCACCATTAAGCAACCCTAACTCTGTGCTGTCATTTGAGATCTTAAGGGAAGTAGTTGCAGTTATTTGAGATCCTAAGTGTCTGCCCGCGCCCACTTTCCCTCATCTCCCTGCCTCCCCCGCCCATTTCCATGCAAATCCTTCAGATCTTAAACTTCTGCAGCACTTAAGATCTTAAGTGCTTGCGATCGATTCACAGGTCCGCGCTTAGCGAATTTAAGATCCTAACCTCTACGTAGACGGCGTTGCACTATTACTACGCATGCGCATTGATGCAAATTTTCTAAGATCCTAAATATACGCACCTAAGTAGCGAAAAAATTGCATCTCTGAATCAGGCCCATTATGTCCATTTGCATTTCTCAAGTGACTTAGTAATAAAGCAATTGTGATGCAAAATAATCAGTGTACATTTTATTTAAAAAAATGTGCAGTTTTAATAGAAAAAAGTAGTGGACTATTATAGGAGACTGGACAGTAGCAATACAGTAGGTCCAGGAAATAAGCAAATCCATATCTTTCCAACTGAAAAATAACAGAACCAGTATGAGGATTATAGAAGTGAACTGTATACTAAATAGCGACAGAGTGATTTACTATCAGCACATTATGCAATTCCTAAGAGAATAATGATAGCTGGAGTGGACATGACAGATGATCAATAAGTTTAAGTGAATGATAAGGAATGACGACCAGTAAGTATATAGAGAGGAGACCCATGCATTTAGCTCTTTCTTGAAGGTTAATCACAGAAGCCCAATGCATTATAATATTTGCAAACATTACTCATCACATATACCCACTGAACACATCAGCCAGGAAAACAAGGTGCAAATTTACAACAAATATAGTGACATTTTCTTAGCATTTAAGTAAACGTTTCCATATTGGTCACACATCCAACACTTTAAAATCCCTTGGGTTAAATACTGAACTACGCTGAATTTTCTACTGATCAATAGAAAAACTGCAGAAACAGGAACTGCATTAATCAAACATAGCACTATCGACTGGAGGATTCCCCCAGCAATATCTGGAATTTGCATAGTGTGCAAAGGCAGATTAGGGAGTCCTTTACACAGGGGTTCTCCAAATCATTTCTCTAGGCAGTACTCCTAAAATAGCTTAGACAGAAATCGAATGCTTTCCACAGCTTGAGGGGTTCTGTCACATAGATAAACTGTGAATGAACCACCCTCAGTCAGCTTTATGGTTATGCACAGACAAATATGGATTAATGACAGCAGGAAACTCAAAATTGAGACCTGCGGCTATATAACCGATCACACATGCAGAGGTGATTTCTGACTTATTTTTATAGAGGTGTCACCAGAATATAAAAATAGTAGGAGAACTGCCAAATGTCATAGTCTATATCTGAATTTATAGAAAATATAACGTACAAGGGGTAACAATACGTAGGTCTCAAGTTTTTAGTGTTTATTTCTACCTTGGAAATTCTATGTTTATTATTCCATATTTGTAAGCAAAACATTCTTAGGAATTATAATACTAATAGCAACATAATCATATTCTACACATCATCAAGACTACCTCACAAAACTGTGAATGATACTGAATAGCGTGTGTGTGTGTGTGTGTGTGGGGGGGGGGGTAATGCCCAAATATCAAATGGTATGTGATAGTTGGCAAGTGTGACATAAACATTCTGTATAATTTTTAGGGTTTTTTGGAATTGTGTTTATTAAATACAGCAGAGAGTGCATGTAGAATCTGGTTTTCTTATTCCTCTGCTTTGAATCCCAATATAATTGTTTTAAATTCTGGGCCATATTCACAGATCCGGACGCGGTTAGCTACATACGCATGTACGTAAGTATTATACGCACGTAAATGCACACGTAGAGATAAGGGTGCTCTATGGAGGTGGAAGTCAACAAAAACCCTCTGTTTCCATTTTATAAATCCCACCCCATGTCCATTACAATTCTGGACCTGTGTAACCTTGCCTATGATCAAGATATGTTCTGAAACTGTTGTTTGATTGTGTCATATTCACGATTATCATCAGAAAAAGCCCCAGTGTGTACCTGGCTTAACTCAGACTCAAGGGCATTGAAAATGGAAGAAGTCTGGATTAGTACACAAAGGGAAGGAACATTTATACTTCACTTGTACTGCAACCAAGCTTCTCTATTGGTTATTGTTCAAGTCACGCGATAATTGGGTGTTTGGAACAATATTGTGTAAGTGTGTACATTAAAATGATCATGTCTGATTGTTGCAAAGTACACAAGATTCTTTGTTCGCATCTTTTAAACTATATAATTATACCAATCAAAAAAGTAAAAGGAAATAAGGGGTCAGGAAGACAGCGCTAAAATCAAAAAACTGAAAGCTAATTTTAATTATATATAAGTAAGCTGCTGGTGGGTTAGAGGATAGAAGTGACCTCAAAATTATGAAAAATCAAAAAGTTACTGATATATACAATTTATATCAGTTCACCAGCGCTAGACTTTTGATATAAAAATGCTATTATAAGCTAAAAATTAGGATCAAACAGGATGGCTGGAAATTAATGTGTAGAAAGTGATGGATTTAAAATACTATTTATTATAGCAATAAAAAAAAAGGTTGCAAAGCCTTAAATGCAATATGTTATAATGAATACAAAATTAAATAATTAAAAATAGACTGATTTATTGTGACATCCTCTGATGTCACAATATTAAAAAGTTCAAAATATATATGCCTCTTGGTGAAAAAAATATATGTATGTATTATACACCCCAGGGGAGTCCGATTTGCAGTACTGTATGAAATGAAAAAGTATTGTCACAAGCACTGTAGTAAAAGAATAAAAATAAAAAGATATGTCCAAAATAGAGAGCTCTCTATGTGAAGTATAATTACGTCCACTGTTAGATGCCGCATGCTCTTTTTGGCTTGAAAAAGTCCCATAGGGGGATGAAAGAGGTGTGTGTCTCTTTAAGATAAAACTATGTCAAACTTTTATTCATTTTCTTTATAGCCGAAGTATTGCTTTTGATAAAGCTTTTGCTAAATATCATATCTAGGGCGAATGCATAGGAAGTGGCAGGCGACAGGAAGACTATGGATCTATAATTATAAAAGTAGGTTGAATTTGCAAGAAAAAGGTTAAATGACGCAGGTGCGGTTAGGCCATTTCTCGGTATTAAAGTTCATATAATATCCCGTGGAGGGAGACAGCGTTGACCGGGTCTGCACCGGGACGCAACTCAGAGCACGCGGCATCTAACAGTGGAACGGAGTGGTAATTATACTATACATAGAGAGCTCTCTATTTTGGACATATCCTTTTATCCTCATACTACAGCGCTTGTGACAATATTTTTTCTTTTTATACAGTACTGCAAATTGGACTCCCCTGGGGTGTATAATACATATATATATATTCATTTACTAAGAGGCATATGTATATTTTTTGAACTTTTTTAATATTGTGACATCAGAGGATGTCACAATAAATCAGTCTAATTTTAATTATTTAATTTTATATTCATTAACAAAATATTGCATTTAAGGTTTTGCATCCTTTTTTTTGCTATAATAAATTGTATTTTAAATCCATCAATTTCTATACATTAATTTCCAGGCATCCTGTTTGATCCCAATCAAAAAAGTAGTAGTGTACACACAGCTTAGCCATAAACACTTGCAAATCTATAAAATGGTCCAAACCCCAGTATAGACAAGAGGGCAATAAATAAAGACAATTATAAAATCACAATGTTATACAGGAAAAATAACAATCTATATATTTTCTGGAACAAGTAGCAATGAGCCACTCCTCTTCTCCCTCTACACCTCCACGTTGGGTAACCTCATCAGCACCTTTGGTTTCACTTACCACTTCTACACTGATGACACTCAAATTTACCTCTCCTCTCCTGACCTCAACCACTCTCTTCTGTCTAAGATTTCCAAGTGCCTTGCATCCCTATCCACATGGATGGCCAAACGCTTCCTCAAGCTGAATATGGACAAAACGGAAATTATTGTTTTTCCTCCCCCTAGGATTTTCTCCCCGCCCTCAATCGCGATAACCATTGGTGACACCTCTGTCTCTCCATCCCCTCAAGTTCGCTGCCTAGGTGTCATCCTTAACTCCTCACTTTCCTTTACACCACATATTTGTGCCCTCTCTCATTCTTGTCGTTTCCACCTACGCAACATTGCATGCATTCGTCCCTTCCTCACCAATGAAGCTACTAAAACCCTTATCCACTCTTTAGTCATATCACGCCCGACTACTGTAACCTCCTCCTCATAGGTCTCCCACTCTCCCGTCTTTCCCCCCTTCAATCTATACTCAATGCTGCTTCCAGGCTCATCTTCCTCTCACGCCGCTCTACCTCAGCCTCTCCTTTATGTCAAACCCTCCACTGGCTTCCTGTCCGCTTCAGACCTCTCTTTAAACTCCTTACCCTCACCTTTAAGGCCATCTCCTCATCCACTGCTCCCTACCTCTCTTCTCTCATCAACATGCACACTCCTTCCTGCCCTCTCCGTTCTGCTAACCAGCACTGCCTGACCTCTTTACTGATCACCACATCTCACGCCCGTATCCAGAACTTCTTCCGTGCTGCACCTCTGCACTGGAATGACCTCCATTCTTCAGTCAGACTCTCGCCCACATTGCAGGTCTTCAAGTGTTCACTCAAAATGCACCTGTTCAGGTTAGCCTACCCCTCCTCCACTTAACATCCTCACTGCATCCTTCTACTATCTCTTCTATTCCTTCCCCCTCTCCTCCGCTCACACTAGCAGTCCAATTCCTTCCTCCTCCTTATGTCTTCAGTAAGTTCTTCCCTCCCACTTATTGTGTTAGCTTACATGAGCAGGGCCCTCCATCCTAGTGTTGTTCCTTCCTCCACCACTCCCCCCTCACCTCGTACCCTCTTGTCCCCCTCTGCTACCCTTTTACCCCGTCCCCACCTAGTGACTCCCTCTCATCCTCTCACTGCGCTCTATCCCCTGCCCCCTGATCTTCCAAGATTGATACCTCGCATTTTGCCTTGCGTTCTGTGCTTGCTACACTTATTGTAATTTTGTGATATTTTTATATTCATATTGTATTTAATATGTACTATGCTGTCCCTGTACGTCTGTTCTGTGTTTTGTTGTATTTTGTACGGCGCTGCGGACACCTTGTGGCGCCCTATAAATAAACGATAATAATAATAATAATAATATATTGAAATCTCTCAGTCTGGGCCACGTGAGGTTGTCTACACAGGATGCACTTTTTGCTCTCCTCTAGCTGTGATTACTCTCTGAATGTCACAGAAGGCTTTGATCCATGTTGCTTACTCTATAGGGAGCAGCTCCTAAATTTAGCTCTGACTAATTGCATGATCGTGAAGAAAAATAGTTTAAGATCTCTGGTGCACCCGAACTCTTGGATTGCTTATAACCGGTCATTTACATATTCTGCTACTTGATTAATTATGCCCGTTCTTGTAAACAGAAATCCCAAACTGCATAAAAAAATAATTAATTTACGTGAATCAGCAAAGAACATAACTGTTATATGCAACCAGCATCATACAATTTAATTGATAAACTAAATGATGTTCCCTTGGCTCCTGATGTGTGTTAGCTGGTAACAGAGGCTGTTTTATCTCTAACTTGGTCAAAGTCTAGAGCCACACAAAAGAACTCTGGTTGAGAACAGTGCGAAGTGAGCTTGTTCTGCAAAGTATTCCCTGCTGATCATTAGATATTCTAGACAGAACGCCCATGCAGACACATTACTTACTTGCGCATTTCATATCAAGCTTTCTAAATCATTGTTCATAGTAAGTGAATGCTAAAGTACAATCACAATGTCACTTAATTCACATTTAAAGATAATTCACAGCAGAAAACTGTAAGATATATTCGTAAGTGCTTTCTGTTAATCTGCCATGTTCCTTTCTCTCTGCACATGTAATTATTCTAAATAACTGGGTACACTGACCTCATTACCTCCAGCAGAGATATTTGTGCTGGAAATCCCTGTGTGCATATAGTGTAAGAAGAAATTTAGCATTTCAACATTTTTATGGCGTAGAAGAGAACATTTGAAATGAGTGGTATTGCTGTTTTGTGACGTATCTTGGTGGATAATAACTGCTTGTTATCTAGCGAATTAATTTTTATTTAGAAATAAAATGCACTTTAGTTTCTCAACCATTGAAAAAGTACAAGGAAAAAGTTCCTTGTCAGACATGTGTACCCTATCAGATAGTTCCACATGTGTAACCCTCGGTAAAGAACCTGCATGCGTCAATTATTTATAAAGAACGTTTGATAGTTTGTTTTTAAAATCTACATAAGCCTTTAACACGATCAATGCCATTGAAAGATTAATGCAGAAAATCCATAGGAGTCTGGTATCCAAGTGTGAGATGAATTTAGAAGCATAAGTCTCATATATATGTCACATGCTCACGTTTTAGGTTGGGGGTATAGACACACACGAGGAGACCAAACATTTTCACGTGTTGCATCTGATCTTTAAAAACAAAACAAGAACCTTCAATAAATGGTGCAGAGCTGCTCAGCATGGAAAGAACACACATAAAGGCCATGGCATAAAAAAGGGTAGAGGATAACATCTCCTGTTCTTACATCTTATCATACGCATGGAAGTTTAAACATTTTCATTGATCAGTTCAGTCCCTTTAAATAATATTTTTTCCCAACTAAGATATAATTTCTTTTGATAATGATATCTCATTTTCAAAGCAATTGATGAATAAACCATCACCATTTCTTTATTAATATTTAAGTCACCACTATTATTGATTCCAAATGTACTCTTTATATACTTGCTAACATTATTTAGGATAAAATAATCCCCCATAACTGATCAACTCAAATCTACCCAGTCCACCCATGAAAGCTGGGCATAACATTGTCTACTCTTTATAGCTGTAAAACAGACCTGCCCCAAACATGAACAGGTTGCAGGCATGTTCTATATAATATGATGACCACTATTAATATTAAAGTTGATTGCCTTTCATTGCAAATTTTTTTTATACACAAGGGCACCGGTAGAACGCTGGATAGGGGAAAATTACTTACAGGCACTGATCAGACCAGATGGCTAACAGTTCTAGTGCCCCAGAACCTGCCTCCCCCTAAGCCACTGAGGGGCTGATTCAGAGATGCGATTGCGAAAAGATCGCAAATATACGCATCTAATGTTAAGATCTTAGCAGGTTACAGCCCACTGCATAAAGAGTCACTCCCCTTGCAAACAGCAGCAGATCTTAAAGTTAGACCACCATTGACTAGCCCTAACTCTGCGCTGTCATTTGGGATCTTAAGTGACGTGGTAGCGTTCATTTAAGATCCTAAGTGTCAGCCCGCGCCCACTTTCCCTCATTTCCCTGCCTCCCCCCGCCCATTTCCATGCAAATCCTTAAGATCTTAAAGATTCGCAGCACTTAAGATCTTAAGTGCTTGCGATCGATTCACACTTACGATCTTAGCGAATTTACGCTCCTAACCGGCAGGCCCTGTGAGCACTGTCTATAAACACCAGGCTGGATCCAGACTTAAGTAAGTGCTTAAAATTAGTTACTCCTGGGCTAAACCATGTTGGTTGCAGGGGGAGTCAAGTTATTTGTATTGTATT
>WWET01000293.1:599402-628409 GCA_011038615.1 Limnodynastes dumerilii
GCACATGATGGGGAATACTGAGGGGGGCTGGAGGCACATGATGGGGAATACTGAGGGGGCTGGAGGCACATGATGGGAAATACTGAGGGGGGCTGGAGGCACATGATGGGGAATATTGAGAGGGGCTGGGAGCACATGATGGGGAATACTGAGGGGGGCTGGAGGCACATGATGGGGAATACTGAGGGGGCTGGAGGCACATGATGGGAAATACTGAGGGGGGCTGGAGGCACATGATGGGGAATATTGAGAGGGGCTGGAAGCACATGATGGGGAATACTGAGGGGGGCTGGAGGCACATGATGGGGAATACTGAGGGGAGCTGGATACTTTGCAGGACACCCATACACAAAACCTGGCGACGCAGGGACTGCCCCACCACCACCAACGACGCAGGAACTGCCCCCCTCAGGGTGTATCCAGCACCCCCCATCATGTGTATCCAGCACCGCCCATAATGTGTATAAAGCACCCAGTATCCAGTGTGCCCCCTTTAGAAAAAACATCACCATGCCAGAAAAAAAAAATGCACTTACTTATATTGCGGCTCAGGCGCTCTCCTTCCGTCCTGGCTGCTCTCTGCTGGCTCCTCACTAAACATCGGGCGTAACGACGTCATGCCCGACGTTTAGTGAGTGAGAAGGGAGCGGGGAGGAGCCAGGACAGAAGGAGAGCGCCGGTGCCGCAATATAAGTAAGTGCATTTTTTTTTCCTGCCGACGGGACCAGCGATCATGGCGGGAGGGAAGCGCCTCTCTGGCATGTCAGCCCGCCACGCTTACCCCGCTTACCAGGTTCCGCCGGCCCTGTCTCTACGTGTGTTACTTAGGCACGTATATTACTTACATACATGCGTATCTTACTAATCGCGCCCTCAAAATCCCATTTAAATGCCTCCATCTGCCCACTCTCACGTAACTTCTAACGTACAGAAGACAACCACGCCCCTCCATACGTATGTCCCTACTGATTCACAAGTCCGTGCCTAAAGGACTTACATGCGTAAATACTATGTAATTTGCGTGGAAAATAATACTACGCATGCGGTTAATCCGCTCCTAAAAATACGCACACAACCCCACGCAAAAACGTATCTGTGATTCCGCTCCTGTATCATTATTGTATAATTTTTTATTTAAATCAATGAGATTATAAAGGAGTCTACAGATATAATAAATAGAAGCGAGTGGATAAATGGAAGATGTTTTATCAAACATAATCTTGTTTTGACATAAAGTACAGATTCAGAGTGAGACTAAACCATAATACGGGATGTAGTTGCTGTCTTTAGAGAATGATGCAAATAAAAGCTTAATTTCTGCAGCACCAATCCTGACTACATTTTAAAAATGAAATTCAACATTTCAAATTACCCATTTTAAAAGAGGTACCCGTTCTGTTTAGTGTTATGCTGTGGGCAGGAAGGGGTTAAGGTTAGGCTCTGGAAGGAGGGAAATGTTTTAGGGTTAGGCTGTGGAAAAACGATGGTTAGGGTGTTGAGGTGAGAGGGTTCGAGTAAAGGTTAGGGTTAGGCTGTGGAAAAACGATGGTTAGGGTGCTGAGGTGAGAGGGTTATGGTTAGGGTAAGGCTGCAAGAAGAGGATTGTTACAGTTAGTCTGTGGAATGAGGATTTTAGGGTTATGGCAGAGTTAGGGTTAGGCTGTGAAAAGTGGAGGGTTAATGGGCCTGATCCAGAGCAACGCTCGCAAGCGAGCGTACGCTCATCGTAAGCGAATTTTCGGCAAAAAATTCACAATGCGCATGCCCAGTATGACAGGTTCCGGTCGCTCGCGCGTCATTAGCGAATAGCGGGCGTATCGTTAGCGTATTTTTCGCTCGCCGAGCGTATTTTTTTTACGATGGTCGGCTGGGCGCCCGTTTTACTACAGGGAGGCGGGGATAGCCATTTAAATTGTACAGTATGGGCGTGCTAAGCGTATTTTCTCAGCGTATTCTTTGCGAATTTTCGTACGGCCGACGGTCGTACGCAGTGTAGGGTATAGCCGCCGTAAGCAGGGACTTTACTATGGGAGTGCTAGGGGCGTGTAGTTTGATACGACGAGCGTACGTTCGCATTCGCCCGTCGTTGCGAATTTTCGTAGCGCTGGATCAGGCCCAATGTGAGGGATAGGCTGCAGGAAGGGGATGGTTAGGGTTAGCGTTAATAAAACTTACCTTGTGCCATTCCGCTATTTGAAAAGCGCCCACTTGCAGGGGTCATCTGTTCTCAGTGCAGACTGCTGAAAAGTGATGGCAGTCAGTACCTAACTGCTGGAAATCAATCTGTCGCAATACAGATTTTCTAACCGGCAAATCACATCCCCAGTGACACACCCAGGGGGGTTTCTGGTTCTTTACATTTTGAAAATGTAAAAAACAAATAAAATAAAAATGGCAAATGAAAAAAGTTAAAATTCAAAAAAGGGGCATGGCTTTGCGGGTGCTGCGAAAGGGGCGTGGCCATGTGGGACAGACTGATATAAAGGAGAACGGTAATGGTCTGTGCTGCAATAGTAAAGCAGGAGGGGGGTGGTGATTGAGGCACAACAATTAAACACTGCTTATGCACTGACACAAGCTCTGGTCCATTGCATAATGTGCTCTACTATTGCCATTAAATATCTACCTTCAAAATAAAACTACTATTTTAACGTGTGAATGAATTCAATTATAAATCTCCCAAAAATTATGAAATACAGGACTTGTTTTTTCCTCACTAGGCATGAAGGGCCTGATCCAGACCTACGCTGGTGTGCGTAGCGTATTATCGCCGAACGTACCACCGATGCACGGCAATAGGCACTCCCCTTGCTCGTACCTGGTTTAGCATCCATACACTCCGCAAACCCTACCCTAACTTTTGTGTTTGTTCCCGTGGCCGTCCGTACGTTCATAAACACGCCCCTTCGTCGGTAAAAACGCAAAGTATACAGACGCCCGAATCGCCGCTACGAAAAGTACTACCGGAAGTTGTCACCAGGCGCATGCGCGGTGCATTTTTTCTGCCGATTTTACGCTTACGATCAGCGTTAGCTCGCAAGCATGCATTGTTCTGGACCATGCCCAAAGTCCGCTTCCTGGGCTTGAGAAGGCCTGTCAAGAGAATGTAGTTTTCAATTTTTTGTCATCTGAATTAATTGTGACTATTATATTAGTGCTAATTCTTCATTTATACTATATAAACTGGACGGAATAAAAATAATACCTACCTTCCCTTTTTCAAATCTACATTATAAAATTCCTGTTTTCACAGAGAACATTAATGGATGTCTTACATGTCTTGGCAGTCAGATAGTACGACCAGATTATCAGTATTGTCATTTTACATAAGTTTTTTTTTAACAGTGTCATCATATTAAGTCGCACTTTACAATTTTACATCAACCTCTGCCGCATTACAGTCAGGCTAGGGGTCATTTTTGTCCCGTGTAGCATGACAGTTGGGGGGGGGGCGGGTTTGGAGCAGAGCTTAGACAGGACATGTATAACACACATTGAAAACCCCCCTTTCAAAATACTGCGTTTGCCACTGATCCCCATAACACATTTCCTACAGAAGCTCTAATACTTTCAGAAAGCTCCTATCCCAAGAAGCATTCAACAGTATTCATACAACATGGGGTTGAATGACATACATAATAATGTCAGTCTATATGCCAGCAAGTACATAGTGTCCCCTACTTTGGTACATAGCTTGAAAATGTTTACTGCTATAGGGAAATTCTATTCTTATTTTAAGAATTTCTTGCAACATTCTTTGTCAATTTTTGTAGTGCTAAAATGTAATACACATGCATTGTCTTTATGGATTTATAGATATTTTTTTCTACATTATAAACCCACAAAAAATATTTTGAGAATTGAATTCAATGCAGTATTTTTTTTTTATGCTTTTGTATTTGTATGTATATATGTATGTGTAATATAGATTTATTTTTTTGTATCTTTATAGATTGCCCCACATCTTTCTAGCACCTGCTCCAGATTAAATTATAAAGTGTTTTGAGCAATCACCATCATGTGTGTGGTTATATATATATGACGCAATTTGCGGCATCAAGCCCCGTCCCGACCCCTATTTAAAAAAAACAAACAGGTCTGTATGAGCCAGGGGGCGGAGCCTAATGACGCGATTTGCATAACTGCGTCATTAAGCCCTGCCCCCTCCATGCGTCGCTAGCTTCTCTCCGGGATCTCCTGGAAGCTGCCAAAAGTCGGCAACCATGACTTACGAGTGCCATAGGGCTCCCTTAACTGTAGGTTCGCATTTGAATGTGTAGGGATAGTACTTAGGAACTTAACTGCATAACCGCGCCTTCATTTGGTCATTTAAATGTCTCTCTCCACCCAAATCTGCGTATCTGCCGAGTTACTTATTCACAGAACGCCCCTTTTTGCGTATGTTACTACGAACCCTGCCAAAAGTCGGCAACCATGATATATATATATATATATATATATATATGCCCCAAAATACCCTAATCCTAACAGCAATACACGACACTACACAAAGCAGGCAGAGGGGGGTGATGGGAAGTTGTGCTATTGGTATAAAGCTCATATCAGGTCATAGAGTGTTCTAAGAAATTCTATCAAGGAGCAAATCAGGAAAGAAATGTTGCAAAATTGCCAAAATAGAGAAGGTTTCTGTTGCTTAGTAACCAGCAACCACGATTCACTCATGATGTATGATCCCTCGCATGAGAGCATGCAGTGCATAATTTCCATCCACAATAACCACATATATTATAGCAAAGATTGTTATTAATAACAGTAATAATAATAGTGTCACTTATCCCCACTGTTATCTGACATAATAAATGGTCATATTTAACAACAAAATAACTTCTTGCATACGCCCAGCGCTATACACCAAGATAAGCAGGTCACACAAAAAAGCTAAATGATGTCTTATTGTGAGAGTTGCATTTCTGTAAAGAGACCGTGTATATATATTACAGATCGTGATTGAGATTTAAAAGTTAGGCAAAGGCAGCAAAGTTTCCTCTATATTCAGCGACCTGGGACTGGATTGATCTTCAGACACTGGACCGGGTCCTGACCTCCGAGCGATTCCTGCACACAGAGGTCTGGCAGTCCGCATGGAAGAGGGGAGTGAACACTTCTGTTACTGCCCTCTCTCATGCAGACTTTAGCTAGGTCACGCTGCCATAAGGCAGTACTAAGTCTCTTGTGAGGATCATATGGTTCATATGACCTCTAATATGGATATTAAAGAGCCAACCCCTTCTGTTAAATATAAATGCACCCACCTTACGGAGTTTAGGTGGGCGGAGAGGATGCGCCACCCAGTTGGACGGACCTCCAGGTGCACGGAACTTAGTTCTGTACACCTGAATATCCGTTGTGGGACATCTGGCATGTGCATTTCCAGATATTCAGCCAAGTTGTGCAACGGTCTGGGCCCAGTCCATTGTTTGGGATTGCATTGAGCAAGAGATTATCTAAACAGCCCAACAGATGACTCCTCTTTAATGTTTTCTAACTACTAGGATGCTCATAATGGCCACACACTATCAGATACACCAGCTAAACATCCAAAGCGTCATTGAATAAAAGTCCTGTAGCAAGTCTACTCGATTTACCAGATAATCTGATCAGTCAGTCATAGGATCATTAGTCAAATAACAGTAGTTGACACAAACTGAATGAAAACATGATCGTTTTCCAATCCAAGGGCAGGCAACATTTTTCTTTGGGTGTCAGACATACAACGTTACGAGTAAAACATGTCTGTATGTCTTTATTGTTCTTCCATTTCCCACAAAGTTGCTCAAAACACCTTTCAGTGTACGGTTACCAAAATTTCCCAACCCCTGTTATAATTTATGAATAAATGAAAAGTTGCTACAGTAGCTTGAATATGACATTACACCTGGCTCTTCTTTGGTCTCTCTGCCATCTTCTTTCCCTCTTCTTTTTAGTTATATTTATTATTTGTACTGACCTGGTCTTCTTTCAATGTTGTTTTTGGGCATATCTAACATTTTAAAACCACTCAATCTGTTTCACATTATGCCATACAGCCCATAAGCTGAATAATGGAATATAATTGTGATAGCTGTAAGGTAGTTCTGGTGGTTTGATATATTAAGATATATTTATGAGCTTTTAATATATATATATATATATATATATAATTAATATTCTGGATTCTTAAAACTTCTGCTCCATTTTCACACACAGCACACCCTCACTATACTATTTACATACTTCACCCCTCCCAGAACAGGACAGAGGATCCAGATCAGTTCTGGGATTGCAGCTCTTTCGCATGTACTGCTTACAAAAAGCAGGTCTTTTCCAATCCTAGTGATCTGAAAATGCCCCATATGAGCAAGACTGGATCTATATCACAGTTATAAAAATACCAAAATGCCAATAAGTAACAACCTGTCTGGGAGGTCACATTTCTAACTTTTCTTCTATATGTTTGCTGTAGCACTTGTGTCAGGCTTCTCACAGGCTGGTCAAGTGAACCTCACTAAGAATGTTGGGCTGGATCCAGACCTAAGTGCTTGTTACGTTTCATCGCATAGTGTATTTACGCTATCGTATTTTCTATGCACTCCCCTCGCTCATACCTACTTTGCCCATTTTACGCTTGCCAAACCCTACCTTAGCTTTTCAAAGCGTAACTACTGAGCTACGTAACGGCCTCACGTATGTAAGTGCCTAAGCACGCCCATACTGTACGATTTAAATGCCTCACCCCGTCTCTGAAATGTAATTACGGTTGTCGTATGGCTGCCACGCCCCTTTGTTCGTAGTTACGCTGTTGATACTAGGCTGGTACATACTTGTGAGGTAATTTTTAAAGGAATAGTGTTACAAGCCGCCGTGCTCTCACAGCGGCTCACAGTGTGTGATCCCTAGCAACCGGGCTCTCATTGGCACCAGTGGCTCACGTTTCCTGGATGCCAGGACAGCCGCCTATCATTGCAGGGGGCTGGTCCAATCCTCCAGTCCTGATTGGCCAGCCCTCCTGTAAATAGCCACCGTTCCCCAGCCTCCTTGCTGGTTACAGATCCTCTTCTAGATAGCCCCTAGTGCCAGTTCTCTGTGCCTAGTTTTCCTTGTTCCTGCCCTCTGCCTTGCGCTACCCCTTGCTCTCTCCCTCTTGTACTCTCTTTGCCTCCTTGTGCCCTTTGCATTCCTGGGTGCCCAAATCCGTTCCTGCCTAGTACCCTGCCGTTGTCCAGTTTGTTCTCCAGTCCCCTCTTTTTCTCGCTCCTTGGTGTATAATCCAATGTGTTTTAGCTCTCTCTTCCCTGCGTGCTTGTACATGTTCCCACCTGGGGGTCCCGTTGTTTGACTGTGCAAGTGAGTTCCCAGTGCGTGCTTGTTAGTCTTGTCCGTCAATGTTTTTCCCCTGTCCTCGTGTCTGTGTTCAGTGTTCGGTGTTTGTGCGTTACACGTCAGTCCTTTCTGACGTAGTCACTTCCTACTTTCTGCTCTTATCTGCTAATCCGCTATCCATTTCCGCCTCTGTATTGGTAAGATAAGGTAGCCCTAAGCCACTCTTAAGTGCTATAAAGTACCTAAAAACAGGGGGGGGCAAGGGCAGGATGGGTGAGTTAGGTGCATATCTGTCTGCACCTTACTCACTCTTAAGCGTGAATCAGGTCCATAGTGATTACTTGCTGATTACTTACTTTCTTTAGAGAGTTTTGACCCATTCTCCAACAATTTTACAAGTCACCCCTTAGTAAATCCAGTGATTAATATGTTCTGACTTAAAAAAATTGTGAGATCTAAACTACGGTGAAATTGAAAATCTATCATCTCTGGCGAGTTTGGGGCAAGTTTGCAAACTCGCCAGTAAATACAAGCAAACTCTGGCAAGCTTAACAAACACGACTTTAGTAAATCTGGCCCCTGGACATCTTACCAGTCAATCTTGGGGCAGTCAGCGATGAGCATGGCGAAAGGTTCCACCAGAACATTTCGATAATATATAAATGGTATTAGGGCAAGTGGAGACCCAGAATGCTGGACACTTATAAGAAACGTTCCATTGTTCCAATATAAAATACGCTATGAAAATTTAAGAATATGTCCAGCATTCAAATATATGATGCCTTTGCTGCAACAATATGCATGTCCACAAGGTGGCCCTATGCAGCAATATGAATGGGAAACGTCTTAAGGTCATTTTTACAAAGCTTTCAGAAGCATTTACAACGCACATTGTGAGAACATGACAAGTGACTTCCAGTATGAATGTAAGGATTAATGGGATGTTCAAAATAATGACTATAATATACACGTGGCTGAGGATAAGGACCTAGATAGAACAGCTTATAATTAAGAATGCATGAACAGATTAGCTGACACATGCCCAACACTTTTGATCTCACTATAAAGCTGGAGTAAATACGTATATGAACTTAGTTTTAATAGAAATAATAAAAAAAAAATAGTTATATATAAATAAAAATGGGGGGTCTATATTCAGTAAAAACATTTATAATTGCTAGGAGGAAAGCCCACCCATCTTATATATAACATTTCATTGGTCTTTCTGTCTGTCTGTCCAGTTATGCATTCAGACTGTTTTGCACCAATTGGGATGAAACCAATGCAAGGTGGTCAAGTTGGATCCCAGCCAGGTTTTAGGTGGGGTTGGGGTATCGGCTGGACCAGTGGTTGGTGTACACTGGGCACCGCATTGGAGCCTGTTCTGGGCCTTCCACTAGATGTATTTGGCAGTTAGCAGTGGTGAGTATGGCACTAGCCATCTTGATATAGGAGGGACTGTCCTGATTCGCTGGGCTTATGGAAAAGAGGGTGTGGTTTGAATAAATGAGGTCTACATTATTAACAAAAATTGATAACTTAATAAGAGTTAAACCTGGGCAACCCTGGGTACTTCAGCTAGTATATTATATATACCCACTTTATTTACTTACCATCATTCTAAAATGGAATCTGTGTGAGAGAAAAAACAGCCACTAACCAATCTGTACAAGCGCTGTACATATCAAGTTATCAACTGCTAGATTTTTGTTTTGTCAGTGCGATAAAAAATGGACAATGTTGAAAGTACAATGAAGGGTTATACAATAAGGAATGCACAATGTCTGCTTACTGGTAGTTTCCATGATGATAAAAGTTTGAACCCGAAGTTAGTAAGAATTGCAGAAATGTGTCAGGACTGTTTGTCTGGCTCCATCGCATTTGGCCAGATTAAGAACTCTGGTGCCGGTGTGGTTGAAGCTCTGGTCACAGCAGCTGAGACAACTTTCCTTGCACATACGGGACTTCCAGTGCCAGGACCATACCTTACGACCATACCCACGAAAAATGGGACTGGGGCGCAAATGAGGATTGTATGTAAGTTCTTAATTAAGCCCTTACTATACGATTTAAATACCTTCCCACCCCATCATGAGTACACGCTTTATGCAGGCTGGCTGGTTCCGCCTCACGGTCTGAAAAGCCTTCCAACATGGAAGCCTGAATACTGTGGATCCAGTCCATTGTAACAAATCCCTGCAAATGGCCCTTATGTTTTATATTGGTGAGGCTCTAATAACACAGTCTTAGCAGGGCCAATAGGGGTGGAAACAATTGTCAAGTGGTCCTCACTTTTGTTTATTCACAATTGGGTGGTGCACAAGGGTTCAAACAAAATCTTTCATTGCCTAAAAATATAAAAATATATTATCACTCAACTTCATTTATTTTATCAAGAAAAATAGTGCTGAATATTGACCTATATATATGGCATCAGTGAAATGGTCTAGGAAAACGTCAAGCCTTCATTACATCAGCAATAAATCATATATTCTCATCTTTTCTTCAAAGAAATAATTCTAATGGAACAATAGCGAAAGATTATTATTATTGAGCACTAAAGCCCCACGCTATACCAGGCACTCAGTCAGTTTTTGCCGCAAGGACTTGCCACCAAACAAAACCACTAAACAGTATATTTATATCCAATCAGTATCTGCAGATGGAAGGCCTTGTAATACACAAGGTTCAATTTGCTGTTGCAAAAAAGAACAATTTGTTATGTTTCGTGTTTTTATGACGACAAGTAATCATGATGTGTTCTGTACTTCTAGAATTTTGTACATTACATATATTTTTATTCTACTGTTACTAAGGACCAATCTCAGGACTAAACTCATTAAAATTGCCAGTTACTCTTAAATGTTTTGATATTTTTTACTAGTCCTATTGTGCTCTTTCCACAATTCAGGATCACAGTATATAGAGATTGATTCAAGGCTATTATTACTACGTTTGCAGTTAAAAGTGGGAACAAGCCAACCAAACACAATCGCAGACTTATATACAGCCAAACAACGGGCCAGATCCTGAGCTAAGTACGCTAGCGTATTTACATTAGCCGATGATGTCAAATTGGCTATTTGTATTTACTGCGCATGTGTGCAGCAGATGTTGCACCACATAACTCCTAACATACGTACCGTCAGCGTAAATACGAACGAAGGGGCGGGGCATCAATACGACCCCCGTAATTACGCTTTGGAGGTGGAGGGAGGCATTTAAATTGGACAGTATGGGCTGGGTTTGGCCGTCACATACGTAAATCCATTACATACGTCAGTACTTACGCTATGAAAAGTTAAGGTAGGGTTTGAGCAGCGTTAAACGGCCAAAGTACGTTCGAGCGAGGGGAGTGTCTAGGTGAGTGAATAGAAATTACGCTAACGTAAATACACTACGCGTTCTAGCATAACTAGTCCGTAGGTCTGGATTTACCCCAATGTTCCTAATCTAAGTAAAGGTTTTGAGGCATGACACTATGTGAGGTAGTCCATGATATATAGCATTGGGGCTCTTACTGATTAGAGCAAGGACCAGCTTAGCAAAAAAAACCTGAAAGTGGCAGGGGCTTATCATGTTTTCAAGTAACTATGGCCCGGATTCACGGAGAGTTCCACAAGGCGCTTGCGTAAATTCCCTTGTTTGTAACATCTGTGCATGCGTGCACCAGATGTTACACAGCGGAACTCCATGAGGACGGATCTATGCCATGCTCGCTGAGATCCGTCCATTAGGGCAAAGTTTGCCTTAAACATGGCCAGACCCAGCAATGGAGATGAGGTTTGCCATGCTAATAAAGCATAGAGGGCGGCATAATGCAGATTGTATGGATCTGCATTCGTATGGACATAGATTTGTGCAGTAACTTTAAGGTAGGGAACCTGCTTTCCGTGCATTCTGTAATTAAGCAACGGAAGATGGGAGTGAACTCCCCTGACACTCACCTCTGTAAGTGTCACTTCCGTGTCCATAACCCAACCGCATGGATCTGCATCAGTAAGAACAGAGATCCATGCTTTATGCCACCCCGTTTGCCTTATTAGCGCAGATGTAACTAGCAAGGAGACTTACTCAATCGGCTTGCGTTAGTCCCCTTGCGCTAGTATCTGTGAGTCCGGCCCACGGTTATGGACACGGAGTTTACTCCCCTCTTCCGTGCATAGTTACAGACTCCCGCACATACGGAAAGCACGCTGGCTCATGAATCAAACATTTTTGTGTGCACTTGTTTTCTTGGCATGTCCAACATAGAAAAGATGTATGGTGTGGCATATGCTCACTATTCAGTCCTAAATGTCCAAAATGTACACACCAAATAAATGAAGCAAAGATCATGGAAAGTCATGGCTAGATAAGCATGCAAACACATAGCCACATATTGATTTTCAAACAATATCAAAACTGGAAAACATTGTTTAAAATTCCAATCCCGAGTATGGCTTATGAGAGACATAGGGGTCAGTTTCCATTGATTTGTGATAATATGATCTTTGCATTTGTCCTGCCATATTACCACATAGCTTTTCAGAGGATGGATGAAGGATATACAAGTAGCACAGCTAAACAATGGTGAAACTAAGATTTGCAAATTGATCTTAGTTAAATGTCCTCTCTCCAGTTTCTGCAGTGTCTGACGACTGAGCCAGAGCCTGTAATAACTAATGTTTAGTCTTAATATGCATTTAAGATTAACCACAAAAGATTTCTATTTGTAAAGTATTCTTTAAATCTAAATTTTACAAATAAAAATGTGGTGCTTAGTGAAGATACATTACCACTAATCAATAGTGATTGCTATCTGCAAAACAATAGAAAACAGCTGTTTTTATAGGCCATGGAAACAGACCCCTAAATACCCTGGCTTCCAATCTATTTTATTTATTTCTAGTCCCATCAAACATCTAGATAAGCAAAATAAAGAGACAAATAAGAATGCAAAATTACAATGAACGAAACACAATTAGTTGAACAGGATATGGTTTGTATCCTCCATGGAATATCTATCCAGATTACTGCATTATATGGTCCATCTTTAGGGAGTAGAACATTTGTTAAAAATAAATTAAAATATCGGTCAAATAAATCAATCTTGATTGCTTATATATTGTTTTCCCTGTGTGTAATGTGATCGCAATTCGCCAAGACTAGTGACCGCATTTAACGCAAATGTAGCCTTGTGTAGTATCTTTGATTTGACTCAATAACAATGTCAGTGCAAAGCTAACTTGTGACATTTTATATATACATATATATATATATATATATATATATATGCTGTACTGATATTCATTTACTGAGTCTTTGTCCAGAATCAGCATTATCTTGGGATGTCAAATACTGGTTAGTTCCTTTCACTATACTGAATTGGTTAGTAAACCATTTTTCGTGTCTGTAATAAATTAATTAGTTCTTATCCTAAATTTAACATTTTAACAATTACTTTGTCATAGTCCATACTAGACCTAAACCTAATATTGGACCGGATTCAAAACAACGCATTTATATACTTACATGCCTAGATTTCCGTGGTGAGATACTATGTATGCGTACTAACTTTTTTACGCTATCTACATAGTGTTTCATTATGTAGCTTGCGAACATGGGGGTAGATCCAGAACTACGTTTGCCGTACGTTTACTCGCGTACCGTATTTTCGTGTACGTACCTTTTATACAGTCCCCTAGGCACACCCTTGAATGTACGTATTTTGCCAAGATACACTTTTCAAACACTACCTTAACTTTTGCCAACGTAACCGCAGTGATCCGCACACGTACGTATGGGCAACACGTATTTACGCAGCTAAGCACGCCCATACTGTACACTTTAAATACAAACCCCCGTCTACTTAACGTATTTCAGACGTATTTTGAACTCACGTAAAATTGGCACGCCCACACGTAAGTATTTACGTGACACATACGTGAATGGCCCATACGTTCACAATTATGCTACATTACTGTGCGTATTTTCTATGGTGCTCATGTGCAGTACTTACCAAAAGGTGATTTTACGTCTCCGCCACGCGTAAATTCGCTCACAAGCGTTGTTATGGATCTGGACCATGGTCTTTAAAGACTGCATGTATGCAATCTACAGTACATAACGAAACCCAGTCTGGCATTTAAACTGCATTTCCAGGATCCACCAGGGGAATTACTGGTGTGCCTTGGTGGTGTCAGGTGCTCATTATGTTGGATTCCAGTCACCTGTGGCACCTGCTTATAAATCAGTTAATCCCATACCCCTGTGCTGGTTCATCGTAGTCATCTGATCCCTGTGCACTGCATATTTCCAGGACTTCTATGACTAGATTTACTAAGCTGTGGAAAAATGGAGATGTTGCCCATAGCAACCAATCAGATTCTAGCTCTCACTTTCCTATTGCATACCCGCAGTTTAGTAAATCTGGGCCCTAGTTTTTCTCCATTCAGCATCTTTTCCATACTTATATTTCTTGTGTTCCAAGGTTTGTTTACTATATCCTGTTGTGCTTTTTGGACTTTTGTTACATTACAGCCTCATTAACTGTTTACAAGATTCAGTGATTCCTTCTGGTTCAAAGTACCCATATTTGTGAAAAATCAGACATATGAAAAATAATATATAGTTTAAATTGAGATATATTTAAAGCACCAACTAAACTGTGCAATTATTGTACATTGTATTTAACATGTATCTGTCACATACTTATAGCAGAAGTTATCATGTTATTGGGAAAACAACATTTACACAATACAGCCTATTCAACATGGAACTAGCAATAATACTTTATGCTGGCTTTGCTGCTGCTGCTTACCTTAACTTCCCATGCAAACATTTACTTTTTGAATTTAAGATCCTCTACATCCAGGTCTTTTGCAAAAGCTTCAAATAAAGGCCTTAATCAACTTGCCTCGTCTCCATGTCACCCCACCATCTTAATCTACTTATCTATCATCCCACCATGATAGTAACTGGCACTGAGACTTTGTGACCTGGCAGCTGACAGGGACATAATTAGATTCTTGTTAATTTGTGTTCCTGTCAACTACAAATTAGAAGCTAGTTGTTCAGGAACATATGAAAACTAATGCACACATTAGTCTTTGTCAGTCATTGTTAACACGTGTTCATGAACTTTTAGTCAATTGGTTTCCCAGTATGATGTGCTGCATTTTTTCATAAGAATAATACAATAGGACTATATAAATACATTGTAGAGCACTAGATGACAGCAATGGTAATTTGTTTTTATTTTTATTTATTTATTAAGACTTTTATTATGCCTTCCAAGCATAAAGGTCCGGATTTACAGTTGCGTAGTTTTGAAGACCACACTTACGCAATCTACTTAAAGAAATGGTACGTAGATAGTGTAAATAAGCTACTACGCATTTCTTAAAACAACATACGTAAGACGAAAACTACGGAACTGTGAATCCGGACCATAGTAACGCAAGAGCAGTAATTGTGGCTAAGTGTGAAAAAGTCTTTAAGCAACTCAGTATTCAGCCTGTGCACCATCAGTAATATTAAAGGGAACATCACAGCTAACTTTATTCAGACCTAGATTAACAATGCAGACAGAGATTGTTTTGACTATTTTCTTAACACCCAACAGAAAGACCAAGCAAAACATAAAGCAGGACAGAGGTATACCCTAAACCCTTAAGCTTGTCAAATAGTATAACAAAAACAACAAAAGACTACTATCAAAATGCAGATCATGCAATAGCAAGGAGAGAGGGATAAAAGAAAAAGTCGAATGTTCTAGTCAAAGAGATAAAGGGCCTGATTCAGAGGCTGAAAATAAGAACTTAAAGTTACACCTGGGCAAAACCATGTTGATTTCAGGGGGAGTCAAGTTAATTTTATTCTATGCATGCAGGGAGAATGCTTTGCTTTTACTTATTGCACACAAACCTGATCAGCTTCACTTTTAAACTGCTAATTAGACTTGAGCTGGGAAACATCACCTAACTATAATACTGTTGCAACAAATGAAATTTGACTCCCCTGAAATCAACATAGTTTAGCCCAGGCGTAACTTTAAGTTCTTATTTTCAATCTCTGAATCAGGGCCTTTGTAACTTTGTAAAGTGGTCCGTGATCACCAACGCATACCAGTGTCCACTCACCGAACGGCTTTTTGGCTCAATCTGAACGCAAAAAGCCGGCTATTGAAAAAGCCGGCAAAAACCCTTCTTTTTAGCTGGGTCTAAGACCCGGCTAGAGAGACCCGGGGTTTGCGTTCAGATTGCCAAAAAAAGCCGGGGTTTTTATGAAACCCGGCAATTTCATGAAAACCCTGGCTTTTAGGTGGTAATGTGAACGGGGTATTAGACTTTAGCTGGGAAACATCACCTTTAACTATAATACTGTTGCAACAAATGAAATTTGACTCCCCTGAAATCAACATGTAATTAGCAAAACTTATAATTAACTACAAAAGCACTGTATAACACAATGTAACAACCAGATTAGCGAGCATCTGTCTCCATCAAGATAACGGCTCTGGATCCACAATTCTATCCTGGTAAATATTCTGACGGTGGGACAGGACAGGGCAAAAAAGCGGAATCAAATTATACATTAAGGGTGGGCTTTAGCCCTTACATCCAGATTTCCACACAGTCTTCTTTTAACCTGTGGATGGTGCCAAAATCTTAAGGCAGGGGCTGAGGTAGCATAACTCTATACGAGCATGTACGGTAGTTAGTATGCAGCGGGAATCCAGTATCAGCAGTTTGCACTGTATGTTATAATATTTGGAAATGTACAAAAAGACAGTAATGCCCATGAGAAGAAAGTACAGCAAAACTAATAATCTAGAATCAGTCTACTAATAATCTAGAATTACCTTCACATTTTATTGTAAATAATAAAAAAAATGTCTAAATCAAGGTTTTTTCTATAAATGAAATGTGATCACGGTTCCTTTAACATTGTCACACTAACTACTAATAAATTGTTGTAAACTTCTCTCCTGCATGCTCTTCATAGATGAGATTTTAAACCATAATTTAACCAAATCATTATTCACGCATTCTAGTGATGCTTCCAATACACCAATAAACAAGTTACAGACAACTCTCCCCAGACCCCCCAACACACTTACTTTGAAAGTTTGATTTCAATTTGCTGTCTGATCATCTGTCTTTCCTCATCGGTTCTCTGAGGGAAGATGTTCCTGTCCTCCAGTTCTTGCTTGCTGGGTCTGTTTCTTAATTTAACTGCTAGAAGTTCCTTCTTATATTTTCTAGGTAATGTTCCTGAAATGGAGGAAGCATAATTTACTTCTGAAAGAAGAGACATTTTTGACACCAAACGTGTTAATAAAAAAATAATAATAATAATAACAAAGCAATATCAAAGCTGGCCAGTAGAGGGAGCTATTAACTTGATAGGTTGAATGTATAAATTTTCATCAGGAATATTGAGAAAATGCCAAAACCTGGAAATATACCAAGCAGATAGAGGATTGCAACCCAAAAAATTTATTGGAATGGATTGTCATTTTAAAGCAGAACATTAGGAGGTAAATAATTAGACCACAATAAGGACAGAAACATAGAAATAAAGAAACAAAGAAAGTGATGGCAGGTAAGAGCCACATGGCCCATCAAGTCTGCCCAGATGTTTATTTACTGTAATGACCCTAGATCCTATTTTTTTGTTTTATTTAGGATATCCTTTATATTTATTTATGCCAAGCATGTTTAAACTGTTCTACTCCACTTATCAACCACCCTTTCCGTGAAGTAATTTTTCCATACATTTCCTTCCTATGAAAATGCAACCCTTCTTTAGTTGGTTACACCCCTCTATATAATTGAAAACTGCTATCATATCCCTGCTTTCCCCTCTCTGCTATAAACTATACGTTTTGTTGCTCTAGTCTTTCTTGGTAGGTCCATGGACCATTTTAGTTGCTCTTCTTTGCACAGTTTGTAATGCAGTGTTTCTCAACCGTGTCCTCAATTACCACTAACAGTGTATGTTTTCCAGGTCTCCTCATAATCATAACTGAGATAAGTACCACCTGTGGATATATTCACATATGTCAGTCAGTAATAAGCACACCTGTGCTTCAGCAAGGAGACCTGGATAACATGCACTGTTAGTGGTACTTGAAGACAGGGCTAAAAACCCCTTCCTCCAGAAAGACATAAATAGAGTTTAAACTATTTATGTCTTTCTGGAGATATGGCCTCCAGAACTGAACACAGTATTCTAGGTGAGGGCGTACCAATGATTTATAAAGGGGCATCACTACTTCTCTCTTTCTGCTACTAATTCCTCTCCCTATGCAACCAAGCATCTGACTTGCCTTTCTCATTGCTTTGTTACATTGCTTGGCTACCTTTAAGTCACACAAAATAATACCTCCTAGATCCCTTTCTTCCTCATAAGTTTCTAATGTAGTGCCAATAATGATATATTGAGCTTTGGGTTTTTTGTGCCTTGAGTGCATGCTTCAGTAATTTTTAGCATTAAACTGCAGTTGCTACACTCCTGACCATTCCTCCAGTCCACCTAGATCATCCCTCATTTTCTGTACCCCTCCTGGCATGTCACTATATCTATCTATCTGCCGGCTAATATTCATTTTAAAATGTTTTCATTTTCTATGTGCGGGGGATGTGTGCCGCGGAAGGGGGTCTGCACAAAGGCCCCCTTACTTCTTAAAATGGCCCTGCGCAGGCAATATCACCAATAAAGATATTAAATAGCACTGGTCCCAGTAGAGATCCCTGGAGAACTCCACTGGTTACCTTACCATCCACAGAATAGGATTCCATTTACTACAACCAGCAGCAGCATTGTACGGTGATACCCGGACCAGAAGTCTTCCTCACTACCTCGGCGACACATCAAGCAGCTCCTTCCTGGAACTTTCCATCAGCGCTTTTCGGTATCTCCTGAATCTAGTGGGACTCTTCATCTGGGTACATATCGCTTCTATTTTATATGACCTGAATGTTTTTACACTATTTGTTTTATATATGTTCTATGTGGGATTAATAAAGGTAATTTATTTTACATCCTTCTCTCTCTATCTTACACATATGAGCTCCCCCTGGACGGGTAACACTGTGGATTAGAGTTCTTTCTTCAGGATGTATTTTGTTCCACCCCATCCTGACTATTTGGATACATTGTGATATTAAGTGGGTTATCTAATACCAACACCTCGGAAGAGCACCGAGCGTATATCCCTTTACCCGAATTTAATAGATTTACTACAACCCTTTGTTTATGTTGTTACCAAGATCGTATCCACGCACGTTTGAGCCCAGTCCAAAAGTTTCCAGATTATTTAACAGTCTGTGATGTGGCACAGGGTCAAAAGCATTACTAAAATCTAGATAATCTATGTCTACAGCTCCCCCCTTATCTACTACTTTACTGACCCAGTCAAAAAATTCAGTAAGATTTGTTTGACTGATTCACCCCAGTGTATCCATGCTGCTTGGGATCTTGTAAATTACTGGATTTAAGATATTGTACAATTTGTTTCTTTAACAGTGTTTCCATCAAATTCCCTACAACTGATGTTAGACTCACTGGTCGGGAGTTGTCCGATTCCTCCCTACTTCTACTTTTATGCAGAGAGACTACATTTGCTATTTTCCTGTCCTCTGGAATTACTTCTGTTAACAGTAACTGGTTTAATAATTCAGATAATGGTTTTGCCAGTACCCCTCTAAGCTCTTTTAGTATCCTAGAATTTATCCCAGGCAATAATTGCCTAATTTGTGTCAACAGTCTTCCTTCTTAATTGTTCCCTTCCCTTCTCTTTTTTGTATGAATATTTAACAAAAATAATTGTTAAGATGATCTGCTATAGTCCTCAACAAGACTTGCACCTCCTATACCCTGTTTAGTTTTTCACCTTTCATTTACATACCTAAAATGGCCTTTGTCCCATTTTCATACCATGTGTCAGTTTTTCCTTAGTTTGTGCCTTTGCTGCCCTAATAACATTTATAGCCATCTTCTGCTTTGCAAAATAATACTCTGTCATCGTTATTCAGAGTTGGCTTATAAATCCTAAAAGCCATCTTTTTTTATTTCACTAAACTTGCTACCTTTTTGGGGGGGGTTTCCTAACCTTTTTGATACAAATTAAAAATTTCCCCATTGCTCCTGCACTACTTTCATGTGCCTCCACTTTGCCAAAGAACCACTTATACATTTCTCCATTTCCACAATATCCAGCGTCCTAAAATCTTTGTGTGGTACGTGTCTCTCTCACTCTAGTATACTAAACCATACTGCTTGATGGTCACTGGATCCTAGGTTCTCACCCACACTTACTTCTGAGATTCTGTCACCATTTGTAAAAACCAAATCTAAAATGACCTCTTTATGAGTAGGGTCTCATACCAAGTGGAACTTTCTGAAGACTCATAATAGTTTGCATCAATTAAAAAAAAGATTAAAATCTCCCATGATTATTACCTATTTTAATGCCATTTTAACGATGTTGTGTAATATTACATTATCAATTTCCTCATCTTGTCCTAGTGGTCTATATATCACTCTGGTACGAAAAATAACCGCTAGATTTTTTCCCTCCAAGACTTAATTGATTTAAAGTTGAATTTATATCTTCTTATCTCTTCCTTCACATATATTAATACCCCTAATAATGGTATAGCTAGGTCCCAGTCATGATTTTCATTGCACCATGATTCAGTGACACGCACAATATGATTATACAGATTATCCCTTGTCATTATAGCTATTAGCTCAGGGATTTTATTTCCTAAATTCCTAGCATTTGCACACATAACTCTGAGATGTTTCCTTATGAATCCCTTATTCTTCCATTTATTATCATTGCTTTTTTTATTTAATTTGTTCTTTCACATTGCAATCTGGTTTGTATGGATTCAGTTATTCTCCTTCTACTGTTGTTGCTCCTAACTGTGAATTAAAACCCAAAATGTATTTAATTGAAGTTATTTAGTTGTACCATCTGTGGACAGAGGAGAAGTACAGCCCGTTTCTTATTAAATCCCATTGTATGAAATTAAGTTCCGTATAATAGGACCTACTATCATAAAACTTGTGGAACATCTGGAAGGCGCCTTCCCTTCCATACAACCCACTTAACGGTAGTTAGGTGCGTATATTTAGGATCGGATCAATTTTGCATGAACTGCGCATGCGTAGTAATAGTGCAACGTCGTCTACGTTGAAGATAGGGTCGGAAATACCTTAAGGTCGGACTTGTGAATCGGTCGGGAACAATTGCGATCCTATGTCCAGCGGAAATCTATGAACCGAAGGATTTGCATAGAAATGGGGGGGGGGGGCATTGGAATGGGGGAAAGGGGGCGCGCTTAAAAACTTAGGACCGATGAGGGAAAGTGGGTGCGATTACAGACATAGGACCCTAAATATACGCAACTATTGCACATAAGGTCGGAAGTGAGTGTGGCCAGATAGGGCAAGTCAATGCAAGTCTAACTTTAGGTCCGGCCGCTGTTTGCAAGGGGAGTGACTGTTTATTCAGTGGGATGTAACCTGCTCCAACCTGCCACTTAGATGCGTATATTTGCAATCCCATCGCCTACGGATCTCTGAATCAGGCCCTGCGTGCGTAAGTGAGATAACGTTCTTATGGTTAATTTACTAATATGCTGATTTTCTTTTGTAAAATACACAACTTTAATTCAAGTTAGTGAGTGCAATCTATTTTTTGTCCACAAGATGGACCCATTTTTCTATAATAAAGCAGAAATATTGCAAGTATCACTGTATTTACAACTAAAAACTGTAGGCGTATTCAGAGAACCGTTTTTGCGGGATGTTCCGTGCATATTTATAGGATCAGATGAACTGCACATGCGTAGTAACAAAATTTACGCTATCTGTTAATTTTTACGCATGGAAGTCCATTAGGCACGGACTTGTGAATCACACGTGAGCAAATAAGTACGGAGGAGCGTGGTTGTAATCCGTCCGGAGACAGATAAAACGTGAAAGTGGGCGGGGGAGGCATTTAAATGACTGTTTGAGGGCGCGGTGAGGGCACGGTTAGTTAGATACGCACGTATGAAAGTATTATACGCACGAAACTGCACACTTAAAGATAAAGGTGGTCGAAGCACTCGTAAGTCAAGAACAACCCGTCTGTGTGAGGGGAGTGTCATGGGTGTTGCCTTGCAACGTCCGTGCGTATAATTGCGAACCTGTCGCTGACGGATCTCTAAATACGGCCCTGTAATTGTTAAACATGCAGAACCATACTTCTGAAAAATGGGATTTTGGAACAATGGTGCTTGTGCATAAAGGGACACATGGCTGTACCAACCATGTCCCTTTATGCCACAAGCACCATTGTTCCAAAATTCTATTTTTAGAGCATGATCTCACCTTTAACCCCTCTCTAGCAGTATGTGTGCTTGGCACCTGTTCATAAGTAGTACAAACCTGCCAGCTTCCGCCAAATTCAGAACAAAGCTTCCCTAATCAAGACAGCAACAGATATGAGAGAGGGGTATCCAAGTATATTCAGAGCATTTCAATTCCCCTAATCAAGATGCATACCCTGCAATGTATGTGGCTCACATGCACCTAGTTATACACCCTTGCTCCTACTTTTCTGACACCCATAGTAGGGAGGTATGTAGAGGACATAAACAAGAAAGCTACAACAGATAAGAGCCACATTGCTTATCCAGTCTGCCCAATTGTTTATTTAAAACTATACTGACCCTAGACCCTATTTACCCTCAGTATAGTTTGAGGTTTAGGATATCTTTAGATTTATCCCAAGCACGTTAAAACTGTTAGCCTCAACCACCTCAGATGGGAGGGTTTTCCACTTATAGGAGCAACCAGCTGAACCATTTCTAGCATGCCTTCGGTTACCAGCACCTTGATGTGTTTTTAAGTTATTCTTGGCATTTTAATATAAAGCTTGCTGACTCACCAGAGATAACTAAGCTGTTAAGTTCATCTTCATCCTCATATAACAGCGCATTGTCTTTATGGCTGCAATCCCTGATCAAGTTTTCTTTGTTTTCTTCTGCTTCCTTCACTGACCCACATTTTTTCTCAAGGTCACCAACATGTGAGTTAGTAAAACCTTCTCTGCTCTTCTCAAGGCTAGAGGTCCGGGATGTGCGGAACTCAACCCTCTTCTTAGGAGATGATTTAACTTCCCGACCATGAAAGCTGGAAAAACAAAAGATAATTTGTCACAATTTCACACTGAATGACCATGGTGGGCCTTCTCAACGTCTACCACCATCCTGCTAGTGCTGTGATCTGTTTAAGCTGAGTGCACACTTTTATGAATTCCCCAGATTCCAGCAAAACGTTCTAGTAGTCGGGGAAATCGTAGTGTGTTTCTGGACCCACAAACTCGCCCAACATAGACATCGCCCGATTATAGAGCCTATTAGTTGATTATCAAATGATCTGTATAGAATTCAAAAAATAATAATATTTGTTTCAATGGCGGTGCAGGACACATACGCTTGATGGGAGAGGGAGGTATGCAGATTGTACTATCAAAACTTGGTTAAGCCTCTGTGAGCAATCCTAAGTTCCGCACCATCCCATTTTCTGTGGGGATGGTGCAAAATGTTAAAGTAGGGTCCTGGTAGCCTCTCCTCACATCCACAGGACTAAAGCCCAGCAGGGGGTGGGCCGATAAACGGGACGATTTTCCGCAAGGGAAGTGTCCTGTTATCGGCACCATACACCTCCTCTGCTGGGACCGATAATCCTAGCAGAAGAGGGGAGGGGGGAGGCAGCCCTCTATATGGCGCTGCTGCAGAGTCATATGCAAAGCTGCTCTGACATGCTCAAAAGTATACCTTCAAAGCTGTCAGAGCAGCATAGTGCATAGATCTGCAGTAGCGTCTATTGCTGGGAGTATCTCGTTTCTGGTGCGTTTATCTGACGTTTCAAAAATTGATCTGTACCATACACTAGAGCGATTATTTGCCCGATCACCCAATAATTGGGAAATCGGGCCGATAATCGTCTAGTGTATGGCCAGCTTAAGGATCTGACGGCAGACCGGCATTAGCACTTCGCCCCCACTGCATTTAGAGCTATGACCACGGAGTCACTGGAGTTCTGAATCCGTTCCAATAATATTGGGCCACATTCACACATAATAGGGAGTTACGTGTGGACAGACCTGAACCTAACTCACTCATGCTGCCCCTAACCCGCCCCCCATTTTTAGGTACCTTATGGCACTTATGAGTGCTATAAGGCTACCTTATCTTACCATTCGTAGTTTCCTTCTTACAAAGGAAAGTATGCACAGACCTTTCCTCTCCCCACCTCCCTTTACCCTCCCAGGCTAATTGAAATCCCTTCCCCCCTCCCACTTTTACCTAAACACTTTCTAACTAAACTACGGAGGCAATCTATGTATCTAACTGGTACGTAGATTGCATAAATAACCTGCTACGTATGCATAGTAGGTCATTTCATAAATATATGCATCTAAGAAGCAGAAGCATCTTAGGTGTGAATACGACCCTTAATAATAATAATAATAATAATAATAATAATAATAATAAAATTATAATTTTGTTATTATTTTTCCTTTATATAAACACATCAGAAATGATAAAAGTGATCTTTTTAACAAAAGTAACCAAGTTTAAATTAAACGAAAAAGAAGTATTAATATGCATTATCATGAATGGAAGAGTTTAGTATTTGTGTGCTACATGGAGTAGCAGAGAGATTCCCTCCATGCTTTAGAAAAAAAAAATTACAACCCTCACATTGCTGCATGGTTTTTCCAAGTGCAGGTTTTGGGCCAGGTTTTCATAAGCTGCGGGTTTGGAAAAGTGGCAATGTTGCCTATAGCAGCCAATCAGATTCTAGCTCTCGCTTTCTTTTTACATACTAGAGAATGTCAGCTAAAATCTAATTGGCTGCTAAAGGCAACATTGCCACGCTTAGTAAATCTGGCCCTTTATGTTGTTATAATGCTTTCCCCTACACATGTACATAGTGAGAGGAAGTTGTTGTCCAAGCATGTGTTATATTAAAGCAGTTCAGTTCTATAGTTTAATAAAATACATTTTTGCATCTGCTTTCCATTGTTAATTCCTGCTTGATACTCCTAAGATCCGCTCTTTTTAATTAGACATATTCACCTGTCTTGCCGATGCTTTGTAGCTAGTGCCCGATGAAGCTCTTCAATGATTCGGCTGGGGGGTAAAGGCATATGCAAGGCAGGCAGGTGAGGAGAGCCAGTTGGGGTGGGCGTTTGCCCTCTCACAATTTGATTGTTGTTTTCTGTGATTTTCTGGCTAGAAGACTGGAAGAGATTGGTGTGTCCTGAGATATGGGAGGAGCCAACAAGGGCAGAATTTTTCATGATACTGGAGGGAGGGGAGGTGATATCTTTCATTTCTACACCTGATGGAAGGACAGAGAAGATAGGGAGTCATTTTAGTGATTGCTATAAAACAAATCACATATGTGCTTTGGTTACTTATGAATACAATTTCCAGACATTAAATATAGAATATAAAAAGCAAAATTCTTCCTGAACTTCCATTCATTAAGCATGAAACAACACTTTAACTGGATTGGAAAATATTTCCAATTTAATAGTATAGAAACTTGCTTAATCTTGATGCTTTCACTTTAAAAAATGACATTTAGTGGCATGTTAGAGGATTGGCACTCCTGGTGATTAAGCATGCTAATGGGTTATTGGGCTATACATGCAGCATAAGTACCTGGCACACAGTGGTTCGCCCAAGTGGATCCCTTTGGCTGGGGCATTGGAAGTAGTGGTGGGCTATTAATGAGAGTTGTGTTTCTTTCCATTGTGGGGGATTCCAGTGATTCGGTGAGCAATAAGGCTTGCAATGTCTTCTCCACTGAGTCCTTCAGCTCTTCGTCTAACATCATCTGGGCTTTACCTGAGATCAGATAATAGGGAGCATGAGAAACACGCAGAGATTATATTCTCTAAATGAAGACACAGGCATGCAAAGGAAACGAAAACAAAATCTATTGTAAGCAGAGCCGTAGCTAGCTATTTAAGTGCCTGGGACAAGAATGAAATCTTGTATTATCTAATTAATATTAAATTAATCTTAAACATTTACTGACCGGTGCCCCATTTCCCTGTGCACTGTGCAATGTCACTATTGCACACCGCTAGATACAGACCTGACTTCATGCCCTTATGCTTTCATGCCATCTTCCTTTTCCACCATCTTTCCCCCTCAGTTTCCTTTAATCAGTGACTCTAAACCTATTTCCTGCATTCATCATGTGATTTACATAATCATGTAGGACCAGATCCAGATTTCTGCTGGCGTAGCAACCAGGGATCTGATGCCGGATGCCAGCTGGATTCAGCCTTTCCTGTGGGCAAGAACACTTACACACACAGGCTTCTGTAAATAGACTCCTATAAAAATAATAATAATAATAATAATAATAATGGCCCTGATTCTTAGATAACGTACGGAAGTCGGTATAAAAATGGTACTGGGCATTCCATTATTTCTGTAACGGAGTGCAGCTAACCGTCGTCAGTCTACGGCAAGAAATGGCTCTTTTAGGAACACAGACAATCAAAGTTAGTAAATGAGTAATTTTTCTTTTTAATTGGTAAGTATGCCGATCAGCATTCTTACCCGTTCATTTTTGGAACCCGCCGGATCCGTCACACACCCCACTCACTGCAGACCTCACTGGATAGGTGAGTAACCTCTCTGGGGAATTTTAGGGTTAGGGTTAGGCTCTGAGGAAGGGAGAGTTAAGGTAAGGCTCTGGGAAAAGGATAGTTAGGTTTAGGGAGGGTTAGGGTCAGTCTCTAGAGTCTAGGCTTAGGCACAGAGTCTAGGCTTAGGCTGCGGGGAAGGAGTCTTAGGGTTAGGCTGCAGCGAAGGGAGAGATAGGGTCAGGCTGCGTGAAAGGGAGGGTTAGGATCATGGAAGGGGAGGGTTAGGGTAAGATACACATGTGGGGGTGGGCTAATGCATGCAATTTAATCAGCAATCCAATTTAGTATCCTGCATGGAAGGGTTTCCCTGTGGAATACTTAGTAGGGTCCTGCATTTGGATTCATTATCTGCACGTAGGTGAGCAGGAGGTGTGTAGACCTCTGAATCACAAAATCTGTATGGTAGCCTCCGCATGGAGATACCCTTCTTAAATGTGAACACGGTCCAATAGCACTTTAAATGGGGACACATCTGAAGTCTGAATAGTATGAAAATTTATACTCCCTTCCCTCCCACTAGAGCTTGCACCCACCCCATCTGAAATGCTTCATATGCAGAAACTATACTGGATCCAGATCCATACTGGAAATTGTGGATGCTGTGTGGCACCTTGTGGATGATGGGTGATATTAATAAAAATATCAGTGTCATTACTTATATCCCATACACATCACCACCAAAAACCCAGGTTTTTGGCCTTAGACCTGGGACAAACCTGGGTTTTTGGTGGTGATATGGTAAGGTGTCAATGTGAAAGATCCCATGTTGTTTTTCCTACACGGGTCTCACACAAAAACACCTGCTTGGAGGATTGGAGGATTGCTATGGCAATAGTAAACAAATATCTCCTGGGAGCCAAAGACATCGTCAGGACAAAACCAAGTTCAGAAATTTTCCGGGTCTACCATGCAGTGTTTTAAGGGTCCAACGCTTTTTTTTTTAATGCAAATCACACGGCAACAACTCGGGTTGAAAATTCCAGGTAATTAAAGGCTGGTGATGTGAAAGCAGTATTCGTGCTTACTATCTAGTATCCTCAACATTATACAAGTGATGGAAAGATAACCATTAACTTTGAGGAAAATATCTTGCTAATTAAAATGGTTAATAAAATACATAGTTATTTTAATACATATATATTATAACATTCAGAGTTCTACAATACATGGTAGAATTGCGGGGGGAAGGCATACAGTATTAGAGTTGAGAGGTAATGTTTTCTAGTCCAAGTCTAAATAACATGTTAATCGTAAAGCTGGTCAAAGTAAGAGGAAACCTGGTGAAAATTTTCAACCAGGACAAAACCATATTGAGTTTCAGGTACTCACCACTGATAATGATGCCCGATATTTTAACGAAGACAATCAGCTAACTGAAAGGCTTCCTATTCTGCTAGTGCCTCCCTCCTCTGCTAGGATTATCGGTCCTAGCAGGAAAGTTGTAAGGTACTTATAACGGGACCTTTCCCTGGCAGGATATTGTCCCGTTTATTGGGCCAGTTCCTGCTCTAATTGGTAATCATCCTAGTGTATGTCCAGGAAGCTGCTGACGCCTAAGACTCCACAACTATATGAGACAATTCGAGTATGCAAATGCTTCTAATGCTTTGTGCAGAAAGGCCAGCTAAAACAGGGGAAGCATGTTGTTTTTTCTGTACTTATCCAAAATTAACATTATACATAATGGACCTAATTCAGAAATGTGTGTGGATGGTAGCTTACGCATATCAGGTGCATAAGTCCACTTGACAGGTAACATCTGCGCATGCACGCGCCAGATGTTACATGTTGGAAGTCCTTGCGTACCAAACTAAGTTCCGTACGTGTGGACTTCCGTAGAAGGGACCGGTCCATCAGATCCACATGCCTAAATCCCCCCACACAGGGGATGGAGATCGAAACATTTGCACGGATCAACATTTGTAAGAACGCTGATCCGTGCGTATTACTTAAGGTAGAGTTCTAGACACTTAAATGTCCAGAAGTCCGTAAGAACGAGGGGAGTGACGGGGCGTGAACTCCCCTCCTCCGTGCCTACTATCAGATTTACGTGCGTACTTAAGTCGCACACAAATCTGAATCAGGCCCATTATTATTATACAGAATAGTACAAATTATTATTATTATTATACAGCATAGTGCACATTATTATACAGAATAGTGCACATTATTATTATTATTATTATTATTATTAATGGTGCACTTAATTATTATTATGTATAATGGTGCACTTAATTATTATTATACATAATGGTGCATTTTATTATTATACATAATGGTGCATTTTATTATTATACATAATGGTGCACTTTATTATTATACATAATGGTGCATTTTATTATTATACATAATGGTGCACTTAATTATTATACATAATGGTACACATTATTATTATACGTAATGGTGCAGTTTATTATTATACATAATGGTACACATTATTATTATACGTAATGGTGCAGTTTATTATTATACATAATGGTACACATTATTATTATACGTAATGGTGCAGTTTATTATTATACATAATGGTACACATTATTATTATACGTAATGGTGCAGTTTATTATTATACATAATGGTACACATTATTATTATACGTAATGGTGCAGTTTATTATTATAGATCGTGGAGAAGGGAAGGGATGGAAAGGAAAGTGAGTCTGGGGGGAATACGGTGCACTGGGTACCCAAAAATAATTGGAAAATGCTCTGGGACGTATCTGGCTAAAAGAACATGTATATTGCTATGTGGTATTGTGCTATTACATAAATAAAGATAAATTTCTAGATATAAGATAACGGTGAGAGATGATAAGCTCACAGATAACACAATGGTATGTCTGTATAATATCAGGCAGACCACATATTCCTAAAAAGGGGGAGGGGTATATATAACTACGCCAGAAAGCAAGGTAAATATAAGCAGAAGAGGTGGTAAAATATCACCTTTTAAATGCAAATAAC
>WWET01000293.1:628750-639950 GCA_011038615.1 Limnodynastes dumerilii
TTCCCTCTCTATAATTTACAATCTATGATCTGGATCTAGACTTAAGTAAATGTGCTCGAAATTAGTTACTCCTGGGCTAAACCATGTTGATTGCAGGGCAGTCATTTCATCTGTTGCATACAGTATTAGAGTTGAGAGGTAATGTTTTCTAGTCCAAGTCTAAATAACATGTTAATCGTAAAGCTGGTCAAAGTAAGAGGAAACCTGGTGAAAATTTTCAACCAGGACAAAACCATATTGAGTTTCAGGTACTCACCACTGATAATGATGCCCGATATTTTAACGAAGACAATCAGCTAACTGAAAGGCTTCCTATTCTGCTAGTGCCTCCCTCCTCTGCTAGGATTATCGGTCCTAGCAGGAAAGTTGTAAGGTACTTATAACGGGACCTTTCCCTGGCAGGATATTGTCCCGTTTATTGGGCCAGCTCCTGCTCTAATTGGTAATCATCCTAGTGTATGTCCAGGAAGCTGCTGACGCCTAAGACTCCACAACTATATGAGACAATTCGAGTATGCAAATGCTTCTAATGCTTTGTGCAGAAAGGCCAGCTAAAACAGGGGAAGCATGTTGTTTTTTCTGTACTTATCCAAAATTAACATTATACATAATGGTGCACATTGGACCTAATTCAGAAATGTGTGTGGATGGCAGCTTACGCATATCAGGTGCATAAGTCCACTTGACAGGTAATATCTGCGCATGCACGCGCCAGATGTTACATGTTGGAAGTCCTAGCGTACCAAACTAAGTTCCGTACGTGTGGACTTCCGTAGAAGGGACCGGTCCATCAGATCCACATGCCTAAATCCCCCCACACAGGGGATGAAGATCGAAACATTTGCACGGATCAACATTTGTAAGAACGCTGATCCGTGCGTATTACTTAAGGTAGAGTTCTAGACACTTAAATGTCCAGAAGTCCGTAAGAACGAGGGGAGTGACGGGGCGTGAACTCCCCTCCTCCGTGCCTACTATCAGATTTACGTGCGTACTTAAGTCGCACACAAATCTGAATCAGGCCCATTATTATTATACAGAATAGTACAAATTATTATTATTATTATACAGCATAGTGCACATTATTATACAGAATAGTGCACATTATTATTATTATTATTATTATTATTAATGGTGCACTTAATTATTATTATGTATAATGGTGCACTTAATTATTATTATACATAATGGTGCATTTTATTATTATACATAATGGTGCATTTTATTATTATACATAATGGTGCACTTTATTATTATTACTATTATTATTATTATTATTATTATTATTATTATTATTATTATTATAATACATTATGGTGCACATTATTATTATACATAATGGTGCACTTAATTATTATACATAATGGTGCATATTATGATTATTATTATTATACATAATGGTGCCTATTACTATTATACATAATGGTGTACTTTATTATTATACATAATGGTGCACATTATTATTATACATAATTTTGCACATTATTATTATTATTATTATACAAAATGGTGCACATTATTATTATACATAATGGTGCACATTATTATTATTATACATAATGGTGCACATTATTATTATACATAATGGTGCACATTATTATTATTATTATTATTATTATTATACATAATGGTGCACTTTTTATTATAGGTAATGGTGCACTTAATTATTATTATGCATAATAGTGCACTTTATGATTATACATAATGGTGCACATTATTATTATACATAATGGTGTACTTAATTATTATACATAATGTTGCACTTAATTATTATACATAATGGTGCACATTATTATTATACATAATGTTGCACTTTATTATCATACATAATGGTACACAATATTATACATAATGGTACACATTATTATTATACATAATGGTACACAATATTATACATAATGGTGCACTTTATTAATATACATAATGGTGCACTTTATTATCATACATAATGGTACACTTTTTAGTATACATAATAGTGCACATTATTATTATACATAATGGTGCACTTGCATAAAGATTACTGTTGAAGCAAACAAAACGTCATTGTGTTTGGCTGTTATGTGCCTTTACAATTAAGCCACCTTTTACAGATCCAGAGTTATACCTCTGTTCACATCCGGGTGGCATTTAAACCACAAACGTTTTTCCAAATGCAGCTTTTTATGTATTTCAGACTGAACCAGGCCCTTGGTGTGATCTAACGTATTTCAACTGTATATTTGAGCTTAACAATGTAAAAGCAGTTCATTCTTAACTGTGATGGCAAGAAACAATTGACCAGATTCACAATTAAGAAGCTGCTGCTATTTGTGTGCGTATTTTTGAAGAACTGACGAACTGCAAATGTGTAGTCCCCTTATTTATCCAATCTACATAGGATTTAGGAACGGAGATCCATTAAGAGCAATTCTCAACCCTGCTCTTCATAAGATAAGTAAGAATTTTAAGAATTAAATTAAGAAAAGTGGTGGGGTGGGGGCATTTAAATTGGGTAGACAGGGCACGGTTTGCTAAGTACATGCGTACTTTAGCAACTTAAGAACAAACGTACGCACAGAAAGATAAGGCAGCCTATGGCCATCTTAAGTCTGTTAAAAAGCGCATGTTAAGGCAGTTGCCTTGCAATTTAGGTGCGTATAATGCAAACTTATCTCCTTCTTAACTGTGAATCTGGTCCAATATCACTGCCATCTTTGCAAATAATTATTTACCAAGTAAGTTTGATTTAATCTGGAAACAATATAAAGTATGATCTAAGAAGTATTTCTATTGACAACAGCAGAGACTAATTGTGATTGTCGGAAAGAGTCAGAACTTTCGGCCCAAAGGCTTTTCTTTTGCGGTTCCATCTATGTGGACCATTGTGTTTAATGCAGGAACAATGCGAAGCATGGTCAGCAATCATGGCTGAAAAGAGGAGCCTTCTATCAGCTGCCACAGCAGTTAAATAGAACAGCTGGTGCCAAACCTCCTTTCAGCTGTCCTGTATAACTGCTGCATCGCCCGATAGCAGGAAACAGAATGTTTTATGCAAATGATGCTGACTTGACATTAT
The DNA here is from genome assembly GCA_011038615.1 of Limnodynastes dumerilii. Classification (NCBI taxonomy): domain Eukaryota; kingdom Metazoa; phylum Chordata; class Amphibia; order Anura; family Limnodynastidae; genus Limnodynastes; species Limnodynastes dumerilii. The sequence continues at coordinate 631,806 of WWET01000293.1, forward strand.
GTGTCAAAGAGAAGAAGATGGAGTACACCATGGAGGAGATACACAAACATAAGACATCAAGGTATAAGGTAAGGTATATATTGGGAGCTGGAGCCATATGAATGTGGGAATTACTGGGAGCTGGAGCTATATGAATGAGGAATACTGGCAACTGGAAACACATGATGGGGAAAATGGAAACTGGAGAAGCTGAAAAGACATAATGGGGGATACTGGGAGCTGGAGAAACATGTTGGGGGATACAGGGAGCTAGAGAGACATGATGTGAAATACTAGGAGATGGAGAGACAAGATGGGGAATACTGGGAGCGGGAGAGACATGATGGGAGATACTGTCAGCTGGAGAGACATGATGGGGAATACTTTGAGCTGGAGACACAAGAATGGGGAATACTTGGAGCTGGAGGCACATGATGGGTAGTACTGGAAGATGGAGAGACATAATGGGGAATACTGGGAGCTGGAGAGACATAATGGGAGATACTGGGAGCTGAAGACACATAAATGGGGAATACTAGGAAACTGGAGACAAATGATGGGGAATACTGGGAGCTGGAGACACAGGAAGAAAACATTACAATTTAATTTACAAAAATTTTCTTACTAATTAACCTTACAAAATTGCAAATTAGACTTTTTTTTCTAACTGCCCACACAATCTTAGACTTTGGTTGGGGTTTTGAATTTGACATGCCTGGTGTAAAAAGAGCCAGATTGTGGCACCCAATAATAACAGCAGAAGAAGTAAGATGCCCACCAGGATATCAATGCTATGTGTGACAAATGCTTGATCACATGTTCATCCAACTAAAAGTACTTTATCAACTTACACAATTTTTACATAGTCTCACCTTTTTTCTCACTTTAGCAAGAACCAGTCACTCATAAAAACACCACTTAGCCTGAAATAAAACAGCTCCTTTTTTTTGTTACTCTCAATGCAACATGCAGAAACTATGTTCACTGTGATTGTTGAGAAGTGTTATTATACATGTGACTGGCCCAGGGCGTCTTCTTGCTTTACACACAAAATGATTAATGTATATAATTATGAGGCTGGGTTAATCAAGTGGAAAGAAAAGCCCTGTAGGATTTCTTAGCATTAGACAGAACATTATCTAACAGTATTGTGTAACTTGCCAGAGGGCTCCGATCTGTTACGTCTGAGAGGAACAGAGGGAACTTCTAGGAGCTCTAGAATATTATGATAAATCCAGTACTGGTTATTATATTGTAAAACATCTAGTTCCATGGTTTTGCAAAATAACCCTCCATCTATAAAAGCTGGTGATATGTACAGATGACATATGTTCTGCAAAGCCTGAAAAAGTCAGTAATACTGGTTGTTACAACCACACCCCCTAGCATGCAGCCTTACTATCCGAAGACCCTATCATAATTTTTCCAATCCATCCCCACTTTAAACGGGGACAGATAAGAAGTCTGGATAGGGTGCACGGTGCCTAGCATGCCCTACTGCAGGCCCGGATTATCCATGGGGCAATCGTGGCGGTCGTCCCGGGGCCCCCACACACAAAGGGCCCCCTCAAATTCCATGAAAGAGGATGGATGTCAGTGATTGGCATCCTCCTCTTAAGCACAGTGTATCGCAGCTGCTGTCATATTTCAGAAACTGCGATAATGTGATTAAGAGGAGGATGTCAATCACTGACATCCATCCTCTTACACTGTAACCGGGGAGCAAGGGGGTGAAGCATTCACGTAATGCTCCTGTCCCCTGCCTGTACAGAGGTAGCTGTGCTATGCACAGCCACTGCTCTGTTTACAAGGCGCCATGTGACCTAAGGTCACGTGAGCGTCACAATTCTTCAGAGCGCGCACCGTGGAGGACAGAGCCGGAGGAGAGGCAGCAAAGGTAAGTTTATTATAATGTTTTTAAAGAAAGTGGAATGGGGATTTAAACAGAGAGAGGCACAAAGGCTGGGTGGACACAAAGGGGACTCAATAGTGTTCTGGAAATAAAAGGATGGGCAATAGGGCTGAATGGACACAAAAAGGAGGGCAATATGGTTGGCTAGAAACATATAAAGGTGGCAATCAGATTGACTGGATACAAAGAGGGGTTATTAAGATTGGTTGGACACAGAAGGAAGGGGCATAAGGCTGGTTGAATACATAGAAGGAGGGGGTATAAAGCTGACTGGATACAGAAGGAGGGGCAATAAGGCTGGTTGGACAAAAAGGAGGGAAAAATAAGGCTGATTGGGCAGAAATAAAGAGGGGGCAATAAGGCTGGCTGGACACATAAGGAGGGGCAATAAGGCTGACTGGATACATATAAAAAGTCAATAAGGCTGGCTGGACACAGAAGGAGGGGCAATAAGGCTAACAAGATGCAAATAAATAGGGGGGGGCAAATTTTCTGTATGTTAATTTGAAGCAGGGGCCCCCCACAATTTATTTGCCCAGGGGCCCCCACAGACCTTAATCCAGCCCTGCCCTACTGTAATACTTAAATCCATGACCCCTCCCAGCTTGCACCCCCACTGCGATGCCACCAGAAAGGACATGGATGTACAGTGAGTACAGAAGCCTAGATCCAGATTTGTACTGGAAGCACATCCCTTTTCCTATACTTGTGATTAAAATACGCCCATTTTGCATAAGTCTGGATTCAGTCCAATCACACTTACAAACAAGAATCCCCTTTTATCCGACTTCCAGTATAGATGTTTCCTTTTACTGTGTTCCAGATTAGATTTATGTTGCAATCTCTGCACTCTTGAGTCATAAGCCATGACTTACAGTGTGAATTAATGGATGTCTGAATAGTGTGGCCCAGACCTTCTGCTCAAGGATCATTTTAAAATTTTTGTACCACGATTGTAAATCACACACCCACAGACAGACTCACAGTAGATGTGTAAGGAGTGGAAAGATTTTACAGCGGGCAGAGCAGGTAGATCTAAGAGGCTAATGCCCTTCTGTTATGGCATCACAGTTAGTAAAATGGTCATATTAATTATTTTCATGTCTTCCACCATGATGTGTTTATAAAAAAATTACAGCTTATGTTTTCTTGGGATTGCTGCTATACTTTAGCCACTGCTTCAGCTTCTAGTATTGTTTAAGCAGCCACTCTAGAATGTTTATTTATCTAGAATGTTACAACTGAGTGTTCTTTTCCTATCACTTGTAAAACTAATTAAAATCCAATTTATTATTGCATTATGAGCAGTGAAAACAGCAGCTGGCACACCTTTGCTTCAATCAGAAATGCATTATTCATCATGCAAACTTTATTAACATCAAATATTAGAATTTATTCAAAGTTCATTATTGGACCTGGTTATTGGATGTAGTTCAATGTTAAGAAAGTACAAGGAACATAGAATTCTAAATTCACAGGGGGAGAAAATGAAAGGCAGTGTGTAGTTTCATTACCTGAGTAAACCATGTTAGTTGTAAAATAGAGACAAATAAAGAAAATATGTCCAATAACATCCTACAGTAATAGAATGACACATTCTCATGTATTAATTCTGCATACCTTTAGGACAGTAGTTATAGAGAGGGTTAGAAGAGAGAAAGAGGAAGAAAATAGGAGAAAACTGATTTGAATAGTCAATCATATCTAAATAAAATCTATCGAGCTCAGATCTACTCAATTACCAGGCTGCTGTTTCTGCAAATCCTCCTTCAGTATAGAGAAGATTTGGATTACTGTCCAGACATTGTGGATTCACTTTAAAAGCACTTTTATGTTTGGATTCTTTGGAGATGAAGCTACTTGGTCTCCAGCTGATGATGGCATGACGAGTATGAGAAGATCCTCATCACTATATGCACATTGAATTTGATCTAGAGCGATGACTATGCCAGTGTGACATATTATACCTTGCAAGCTCAGTCAAACTGCAGTACTGTGGATGTATTCCTGATTGTAAGCATATATTTTAATTGTTATGAAATATACAATTTTTTGGTATTTTCTTCTCTAGAGAAACTTAATCCCATTTAGGTTCAATGTGTCTCAATAAAAAGTTCCATCATAGGTCCACTTCTCTTCTATTTTGAATGTGTAGATTTATCATTCTTGTTCATATTGGAGTAAAATACAAGTTTAGTTTTTGTCCACTTCAGTGACCTCCCGTAAAAAAAAAGCAGCATAACTATCCAATCCACTGGCTTATTTACTATAACGGGTCAGCGACAAATATTATTCATCTAAATAAGTCGAATCTGCCTAAATCAGTAACGAATTCTGACAAATACACAAGAGGAACATAAGTCAGAAATTGTCTCTGGAATATTGTGGACTCCTAGCTTTGATGTCCACGTCCTCCAAACACATAATCATTTGCCTAGCTTTAAAACATTATGTGGGGGCATATTGTCAACTATTTAAGGCACTGTTTTTGGTAAACAGAGATAGGTTCTTTCAGGATCTTTACTGCAGCCTGCATCAATGATTTTTCAAAAGTAGCCCTTAAGGTCAGAGTTAGCAATTCATTTTGCTATGTATGTATGTCAGATCCCAGCAACAGCAACTTTTGATTCCTGTTGTATGTTGCCATTATTTCCAGATGACTTCGTATTTAAGGGGATTTTAATAGGCCCTGCAAATAAATCAGGTTATAGACCAAAAACAGCTTAAGTCTGCTAAACAGACCTACTGAGATTAGTGAGAAATGCTATTCTTGTATCACCACACACCATAACAACAACATAGCTAGTAAGGGAGGAGACAGATTGCGAAACAAACACACAAAATAAATATGAATAACACAAGAAAAACAAAAGCAAGCATGATGCATACTATTGTAGTAAGAAATGTGTGTACATTAGCTCTGTCTAAGACACTATTTTCCTTACTGAACTCCCATAATGACCTCTTTTTCATTTAGAACCCTAAGATAACCTACTGATCTCAACATAGAGATACCTTCTTCCTCTTCTGCCTGCTCTGATTGCCGGTCCTCTTCCAAGGAGCTGACATTTCCTAAGGCTGCAGCTGAAGATTCTTGCAGTGTCTCTTCAGATGGAGATACTTGGCATGTAGGGGGCGATGAGTCATTGAGGCTCTCCCCTGTGGCATCTTCTATTGGACACTCTTTACGTTCAGGATCTGAAAAATCAGTTGGTTGTATCTGTAGTGAATAACTGTCATAAATGGGGTGGGGGAATTTGTCAATGACTATTATAATACTGTGAATTATAGTGAGATATATATAAAAAAAGAAAAAATGTAAAAAAAATTGTCATTTACAATAATATTTAAAGCTTGGGAAATACAAAGTCTTGGCCTTTAGAAGTCTGATAAGAGAGGTTTTACAATGTAGATATCAGTAGAGAAAAATAAAATAGCATTTATCTTTCTGCTAAAAGCGGTATTCTGAGACATAAATAAGTTAGTTACACATTGCAAAACTGTAATATTTACTAATGACCAGGGTTGCCGACTTTTAAAAGGTTCCCTCCGGGAGATGCCAGAGGGAAGCCGTAGATGCATGCAGGGGGTGGGGCTTAACAGCACAATTTATGCAAATCGCATTATTAAGCCCTGCTCCTTGACTATCAATTACTCCTTCGGGGGTTTCATAGGGATGGGGGTGGGGCTTGATGATGCAATTTGCGTCATCAAGTCCCTCCCTGTAATTAGCAACACTAATAAACTAGTGTTGCCAGGCAGGGGGGCAGGACTTGAGGCCATGGTTTAATGGAAACCACGAGCCTCAAGTCCCTTGCGGGGGATACCGGGAGAACTGGCCGAATTTCGGGAGTCTTCCGGACATTCCGGGAGAGTCGGCAACTATGCTACTGACAGAAGAGCATTGTAACAGCAATGGAGAACAATGGTAATATTTGTAGGAGAGCTCAAATATGCTGCTCCATCCTCTGACCAGGGGGTCAAAGACAGAGAGCCTTGGAATGGTTTCCCAGCCAGGGCACCCTACAAGCCCAGGCAACATGGAAGCATAATGGCATCACCCACAGCCGTGGCGTTAGCTCCACCACTGCATGGTGAACACTCAAAGAATAAGCAGAAATAGATAAACTGTTATCAGTTACAACACCAAAATGTTAGCAGTGCAAAGTATTTCAGATAACTAGTGTGATGATTGTAATGACCTCTCCACCAAAAGACTATCTAATGCTGACATGGCTGCTTGTAACATTGGCACTGAGATGATGGATGTGGAGGAAAGCAGGAAGCCACATATAACACTTAGGGCCAGATTTACTAAGATTTACTACCAATCAGATTTTAGCTGACATTCTCTAGTATGTAAAAAGAAAGTGAGAGATAGAATCTGATTGGTTGCTATGGGCAACATCTCCACTTTTCCAAACCCGCACCTTAGTAAATCTGGCCCTTAGAGTACAGATTAGTCAAATGCACACCTAGATCAAGAAAACATTTCTGCACACAATTTTTATGTACACAATTTGTTTAAAACAATTCAGTCCAGACAGTTTAAAATATTCCATCTACAAAATGCAGCAAATACCAATGATTGTTATATCTCATTTTCCACCAAACGAGAACAAAAGCTGCCTAGAAGAACATACAGACAAGCCATTAAGTGACAGGGAGTCTAAACTGGAAGATCACTAAGTTGCAAGTGGGTGGTTGATACAAAACTGAATTCTAAAGGTTCACACGTACAATCCATGAGTTTCAGTAACAGAACAGCAGTATATAATTGGAACAGCGTGACTGTAAAACTCTGTGTGATTTGCAAGTTCTTTATATAATTGAACATTTTAATTGTCGTTGTAGTCACTGTTATTACAGGTTTGTGTCCCAGTCACTACATTGTTCACTTAAAGGCAATTGGTGTTTTTAAGAACTAGATGATTTTATACATACATATATATATATAGTGTTTATGTATATAGTGTTTAGAGATTGTGGGTGCTGCTGAAACAATCGAGAACACACAAAATTAAGCATGCCCAGTCTTAGATTATAATCTCTTATTTAAAATAACAAGTATTTATTCATTCAAGTATGATCATCCAAATACATAAATACAATGAAGAACAGAAGGCTTTATTGAATATAATACTGCATGTTATTCTTAATTCTCTTCTTTTTAAGTAATTTCTATTGTTTCTGTTCTTTATATCATTTATATATTTGGATGATTGGAAAAACATAAAAGTGTGCCTTAAAGAAAGAAAATAATAATTTTTATTTTAAATATGAAATTCTAATCTAAGAAGTGGACATTCTTAATTTTGTGTGTTCCCTGTAGATTGAGTAGGGCCACAGTCTTTAAATACAATGGACCAGATTTACTTAGCTGCTTTCTCTTGTATGTAATAGGAAAGTGTGATCTAGAATCTGATTGGTTGCTATGGGCAACATCTCCACTTATCCAAACTTGCAGCTTAGTTATTCTGGCCCAATATATTATTTGCTTGCTTGCTTGCTTTCATATGTATATATATATATATATATATATATATACACATGAATATATTTTAAAATGATGATTCAGTGTAAGTGTGCACAAGTCAATGCAGCTATACTGACTTTTAAATATTTTCCAAGAGTTTATTATGTTAATGAAACAATAGTATGAACACATTTTTTTCACATATATTACAATAAGGACAAGACATATGAAAGTACAAACGTGGATTACCAACAGAATGTCATCCTTGATTCAGTTCACAGCAATAACCTGGACAGAAATATTCTCACTTTACAATGCATAAATGTCATATTTAAGTTCCATCTCCTACTACACATACACTTAAGTTATATTATTCTGATATATGTCCCTCAACCCTTTTATTTATCTTTCCAATTTCTATCACTTCAATCCAGGTACATTTTCAGCAAGCCTGGTTTTTCCATTGAACAGTAAGTACTTGATTAATGAACTTACTGATTGCATATAGGATGTTATAATGCCATTGTGTATGGATGATGATGATGGAATTACATTCATATATACTAATATGGTCACTGGCTAGGCTCAGCCAACATCACAGGATCAATGCGACACTTGTTAACACTTTACCTTTCTCTATAATCTCTAACAGACCCTTCTTGATGAGATCGTCCCTGTTCTGCCTTGCGGCATTTTTTTTCTCCAGTCCTGAAATTCGAAGCAATTATCCATTAGAAAAAATATCATATTACCATTTACATCCAGATGAAACATTATA
>WWET01000293.1:639982-655904 GCA_011038615.1 Limnodynastes dumerilii
CTGCTGTGATGCTGTTTTGTTAGTCAACAGTATTCACCAAATATTTGCAATTTTCAAAATAAATTCTCTTTATTTGAACTGAGTTAATTTCTGTGATAAAGGACTGCAACTACCCCTCTTCTTGTCAGCTAACAAGACCCATCCATACCACTTGCTGATGTCTTTACATACATTGAGAATCACCCCATGGTAGCACCCCCATCATTATGTTTTAGGGGTCAGGTACCGTTGAACCAGGTCATAGTATTACTTCTTGAGCTTTCTCCACTAGATTGTGCGGCTGGTCTAAACTTTTCCCTATTCCTCTTTCCCCTTTCCCTGCTGTTTCCCTTTTTTTTTACATATGTCTTTACATACAGTCCGAGTATTCTAGCGCAGGATATACTCGCCTTTCAAATTAACTTTATTTACTTGTTAGAGAACTTGTCCAAGAAGAGTATTTGTAGTTGTCGGATACTTCAATTAATTAAACACTTGAACCTATTTCGTGCTTTTTATTTCTTGATTAAAGTTTAAAAATTTGTGAAATGTGTGTCTAACATGGCATTATATTAAGATTAGCATCCAGTATTAGTGTCGTATAGTTTTTAAGTGGGTAGATAAGGGGGCAGGGAGCAAAAAGTAATCATCATCACCTGATCAGAACACAGTCAGCTTACGATGTGGACAGCAATGATTGCATTAACGCTTCTGTATGTCAGGCATTTTTTAGTGCCTTCGGTAACAGCTGACTCAGGATTAGCTCCTGAACAGTTCAGTGTTCTTTGACAGCCTCTGTACAATGCAGGGAAGTCACACTGCTCATCACAAAGGTGGAGGAGGGATTTCAAGTACATTAAATTATGTATGGACACATTACAATCAATCACAATGCAGATACATTCTGCAAATATGTACTCTTCCCCAGTGATCTAAATGCAAGTGAAGGGTAGTCCAATGGTATGTATAATGGAAATCGTGTTTATGCTTCATGCGAGTGCTGAACTGACAATGCCAAATGTACTATAATAAAGCCATGAATGAAATTAATGTCAAATGAAAAGATATGAAAAGTACATTGTAAAACAAAACCACACAGCATTATGCATATGCAACATTTCCATACATTTAGTGAAGTGAAGGCAAAGTTAACGCTACTGCAATGGTCTTATCTGGCAGTGGAATGGCAGGCAGCGTAGGCATGCCCTCTGGTTGGTGGAAAAGTTTAGTCGAAAACTTTGAGTACTTTCCCTAAAATATGGGTTTGTATTGAGCTAATTTGTAGAAAAAGCATACATAGACCTTAGTGTACATTGTCTTAATTTGTCTACATCTCCCCCTCCCCACCCCCTTTCCAACCCAAAAATGCAGGATGTCACAACAAATATTTGCACTTGGCTCTGGATGGTAGAACGTACTCAGTTTTCAGTTATTCTCCAGTATTGTTTGTTCAAACCTGAAGAGGATCAATATCTAATCATTTACAGAAATATTATATAAGATCTCCTTAATAAGGAACAGGGCAATGCATAGTGGAGTAAATTCCTGGGGTATAAATATATAAAGTACTGTACATTTATAAAGATTCCTAATAGTCTTTCTTTCAGCACTAATAATACCAAGCCGTGTCAATCATACTCAAAGAACAATTTATTGCCGTAAAAAATGTATTACAACCATTTGTTCACAATTCAGTGAATGTTCATTAAAATGTTTTTGTATTTTATAATTTTTATACATTTTTGTATTGTTTTAAATCAAACAGTCATTTGGCAAGATGGGAGCTGTTATGTCTGCTTTAAACACTAGGGCCAGATTTACTAATCTGCGGGTTTGGAAAAGTGGACGAATCAGATTCTAGTTCTCACTTTCTTTTTACATACTAGAGAATGTCAGCTAAAATCTGATTGGATGCTCCACTTTTCCAAACCCACAGCTTAGTAAATCTGGCCCTTAATTGACAGGTTATTTAGAAGATGCTAAAAGTAAGGAAAGCGCGTGACACAAGGTCCCCTGCAAGCGAAGGAGACCACATTTTTCTGACTAGACTGAAATAAATGATAAAATCCCATGATTGCTACACTCCAAGAAGCAGAAATAGAAGCATCAGGATTTTTAAGATAAGAACAAACCAACTCTCTATGCTGTGTTAAATGTCACTGGTATCGGATCGTAAATACAAGAGGTTTCCCCATAGAGAAAAAGAGTCTCACTCCCACCTGCAGATGACTGTTTCAACTTTTCGCTTTTCTTTTTCCTCCACTTCCAAGGTTTGAAAATTCTGCCCAGCGTTGCCAGCTTGCTGTTCCTCCTAGCAGGTGGGGTCCGCATCCCAGACATCAGATACTCCTGACACAGTGCTGGGGACTGAGCCATGTCCTCTGAGTGCCAGACCAGGAAAAGAAGAGAAAGCGGAGTATTAAATATAGATTGCACCACACATGGATGAAGCACAGCACAGGTTTCATTTACTCTGTATACTCTTTGGGTCTGATTCACTTCACCGCGATGCCTGGTCACAGTGATTTTTTAGTGAATTATCATAGCGGATTTTACTTACGGTAATAGATAAGCACGCTTCTTGCTTATGTCTTCTGTTTTTAAAATTGTAATATTTTTATTTTATATAATATATTTTTATTTCCTATACCTGAAAATTAATAAACCAATTCACAGCATTCTCATTTCACAAGTTTAAAAGGATATTTTTGGAGTGAAAACCAGAGCCAGATTTAGACATCATGGGGCCCTAGGAAAGAGATTTGTTTGGGGTCCACAAAATGTGTGTATGCCCCCCTTGGACCTCCTATTGTCCAATATAACATTTAACATTTACAATTTATCATTCATTTAATTTATCATGACCGCAATGCAGCAAGAACACCTGTGACCTATACACAATATAGACAGCAGAAAGCACACGCTCCCAACACACAATAGCCTAGTTAAAAAATAAATATGTACTCAGTGCTACAATCAAAGAGGTAAAATATGCTCAATTTATTGAAAGAAATATAAAACACTAAACAGTGTAATAAAAAGAGAAAGTTGTCTCCGTTCTGACACCTAAAATGTGTCAGAAAATATTAAAAGCTTACACTATATTAGTGGTACCCATTCGGCACGGCTAGGCATTTTTGTTATTCACTCATGCCCCAAGTTGATGACTTTTTGATACATCTTTGATACAGTGTTATTTTATAGACTTGTGCAGCACGACCAGGCTATCTGTCATCCTTTCGTGCCACAAGTTGGTTACTTTTCATTACTGACACATTGCTACTCTTAACAAATGCCTGAACTGATACAGTTTTTTGTTATGCATGTCCAAGTATCCTGCTATTTTTCTTGTGCTTGGCTATTTTTGGTATACCACTAATATAATGTAATCTTTTAATATTTTCTGACACATTTTAGGTGTCAGAACGGAGACAACTTTCTCTTTTTATTACACTGTTTATATATTTTTATTTACTGTTTTATATTTCTTTCAATAAATTGAGCATATTTTACCTTTTCGATTGTATCGCTGAGTACATATTTATTTTTTAACTAGGCTATTGTGTGTTGGGAGCGTGGGTAGGTCCCCCCAGTACTTTCAGCAGCTTCACTATCTCTCTTTTACATTTCCTCTCTTCCACCAACGCAGTGCAGTCTTATTCATAATCAAACTGTGATAAACAATGCAGAGAGCAGACCTGTGACCCATACACAATAAACAGAGAGCACACCAGTGACCCATACACAATAAAGAGAGCACACCAGTGACCCATACACAATAATGAGAGCACACCAGTGTGACCCATACACAATAAAAAGAGAACACACCAGTGACCCATACACAATAAAAAGAGAACACACCAGTGACCCATACACAATAAAAAGAGAACACACCAGTGACCCATACACAATAAAAAGAGAACACACCAGTGACCCATACACAATAAAAAGAGAACACACCAGTGACCCATACACAATAAAAAGAGAACACACCAGTGACCCATACACAATAAAAAGAGAACACACCAGTGACCCATACACAATAAAAAGAGCACACCAGTGACCCATACAAAATAAAGAGAGCACACCAGTGACCCATACACAATAATGAGAGCACACCAGTGACCCATACACAATAAAGAGAGCACACCAGTGACCCATACACAATAAAGAGAGCACGCCAGTGACCCATACAAAATAAAGAGAGAAAACCAATGACTAAAACACAATACAGATGGTAAAGGGTTAAGAGCCAAGGTAGAAAAGACTGGACGGGGTACAGGTAATATTGAGGGGGGTTAAAAAGAAAGACACTATGTGATAGGATCTGATGAAAGACATACATAATAAGGGTTAAGATGGGCCTTTGTCCAGACTGGCAGAGCAGAGAGAGTAATGTAATCTAATTACGTGTCAGCAGGTAGTAATGAGGGGCTCAGTATAGGCTGTGGGGTAGAAAGTTATGGTGTCTTAAGGATAGCATGGGGAAATGTATACTTCCCAACTGTCCCGATTCTAGCGAGACAATCCTGATTTCAGGGGACTGTCCCACCCACCTTTCAGCTTGTCCTGATAAGTGGACTAGACTGGAGGCAGGCTTTTGTTTTTTTCATTAATCTTTTCTATGCGGCCTTGTTATTCATAACAACAGATGTGGTTATTCCTACGGGATCCCTGAATGACATTACTTAACATATGTTAGGTCGTGTTATGAAAGCAAACAGATTTGGTCCAACAAAGCTCCAAAGGAGACCTGTATAATCAATACTGTTTATGTGAGTGACATGACTGGTCATGTACAGCGGCACAAGTGGATGGCTAAGCCAGGGCCGGCACGACCCGCTGCGGTGCATACCACCACTCCCCGCTATGGAGACTGGCAGCGCTCATACAGGAGGTCCCTGTATGCACATGAGGAAGAAGAGCACCACGGAGGAGGAAGTGATTGTAGTGGTCATAGGGATGTCACGCCTTATCGTATGGAGTTACACACAAGTTCCATACAATCAATGTTACGATGAGTAACATCTGCCATGCGCATGGGCAGTGCTTTCCCACAGCCAGATTTACGCATGCCACATGCATAAATTGTCTGGATCAGGCTCATAGTGTTGTCAGCAACTCCTGCTGTATAATGCCATGTAATGCAGACATGTAAAAGGGGAAACCTTGTCTTTGTAGCATTACTATAGATATAACCTGTGCTGTAGTGAGTAATGTAGCTGATCATGATTGCATGTAAATATAGGTTATTTCTAAATATTATTAGATGAATAATGCTTCTTGGAGCAAAGAAGGGAGAGGGGGGACATGATAGCAGCTTTCAAACACATCAAGCGTTGTGACCGGCTAGAGGAGGGGGCATTTTTCAAAAGAAAAGGTGTAATAGAACACGAGGGCATGAATACAAACTGGAGGGTGGTAGATTCAAAGGAAATGTGCAGAAAAATTACTTCACTGAAAGGGTGATAGATAAGTGGAATAGCCTCCCATCTGAGGTGGTTGAGGCCAATACAGTAGAACAATTTAAACATGCTTGGGATAAATATAATTTAGTATCCTAAATTGTAAACCAAATTGAGGGTAAATAGGGTCTAGGGTCAGTATAGTTTTGAATAAACAAATGGGCAGACTAGATGGGCCATGTGGCTCTTATCTGCCGTCACTTACTATGTTTCTATGTTTTTATGAGATAAGATACAATACACAAGCTGAAAGCAGGTGGGTAGATTTATGAGTGGATAGGAGTGGACGGGATCCAGACTCTTGCTGTAATGTGTGAGAACTTTAGCAAGCTATTAAACAGTGTTAAACAGAGTTAAAGTGTTAAACAGAGTTGCCACCTTCTAATTTTTCCCTCCGGGAGGTCTCGTAGGGATTAAATAAATTCCGGGTTGGGGCAGGGTTTATTAAGCCCCCGCCCCTGTCAATAACTACTGTAATCCCTAGTGTTCCAGTAACTCTAGGGATTACTATAATGAAAGCCAGGGGGTCTGAACCTGTGGGAGATTTGCCGGCTCTTCTAGGATACTGGGAGAACTGCCCAAAATTCGTTAGTCTCCTGGATATTCCTGGAGAGTCAGCAACCAGAACCGTAACTAGGGGTGTGCGATAGGGGCGGTTGCCCAGAGCACCAAGCCAAAGGGGGGCACCATGAAGTTCATTTTAAAGGGTAAACAGGTTATTAATGCAAGGTAGGGGGCGCCGTTTTCCCCTCTAAAGTTTTAAAATTTTAGTTATGACTGTCGGCAACCCTTGTGTTGCATGAGAGTGCTGGCTGCATTGTAGAAGTCCTCTACAGAGTATATTGCGGAGAACTGGTTACACTGACCTCCTGGAGAAAAGTCTACTTACCTGTCCAGAGTTTTATCTCTTTGATGCCTCCCCTGAGCAGCTCCGCAGTCACACAGACCCAAGACTGTGGTCATGTGGTTTAAGTGGGCGGGCCCTGTGTCTTCTCCCGACTGACCTGTTGCAGCAGCAGCAGACAAGGCCAAAAGCATTCTGAGTGCATAACACAGCCAGCCAGTACATATGGGGCTGCATAATAGAACACACTCACAGAATGTAAGCAAAGCCAGCCCATGCGTTATGTGTCTGCAACTGATCTGTGAGTAACAGCTGCAGAAACACAGGCAAGTACTGGCTGTGTTTATATTTACCCATCTCTCCCAGCTCGCTTCCTTCTGCTTAGCCGGAGAGACACTAAGACTGTTCTCTGCTCTCTCACTGCAACCTGGAAAACCACTCTTTGCTGTGAAAACAATCCTGCCCCCACCTACCCATACCTCCCAACATTTGAGAATCGGAAAGAGGGACAAAATTTCCCCACCCATTGGGCGTGTCAATGGAAGTGGGTGTGTCATGTACCACCCAGAGGGCGTGTCTAGGGAAGTGGGTGTGTCTTGCACTTTTTGTCGAATGCTGTTAAAAAGGTTTGGGTTCCACCAGTGTGGGAAGTGAGGAGGCACAGTGAGCGCAGAAAGAACTAAAAACTTATTTGTGTATAGAATAGTATTAAAGTGATTCCACCCTCTTTTTCTTAGGCTTTCCCTGGCTTATTCATAGAGCCTTAAATACTGAGCTTCTGCCCTATTCATATCCCCACACTGTCCTGTCCACATTCCTTGCACAGACACCTGAGATTTTATTTCCCTCTCTCCCTGCCCCTATATGCCAGGCCCTGGGGTGGTAAGCTTCCATGATCTTCTCTCATATAAATAAATGTCCAGCGCGCTCTGTGTTTACTTTAGTCTTCCTCCAGCCACCCATCCCATTCATTAAGTTCACCATTCAGATGTCACAAAGAGAACCACTCATTTTCAACTTCTTACCTTTAAATCTTCTTTCCTCCGCGGTGCTCTGCTCCACAGCTGCTTGATCATCGACGTCTCGGGCGTTGTCTGGTGGTGTGCGGTCACGTGATGAACAGCAAATACAGGGCTCCCATTGGAGCCCTGTATTTGCTGTTCTACACGTGACCGCAGACCCCGCAGATAAGGTTTTGAAGAGAGCTGCACATGCGACGGGGCTAAAAAAAAACAACAAAAAAAAACAACAACTTGGTCTAAACAGCGGGACAAGGCTGGTGGCGGGCGGGACAGTCCCCCGAAATCGGGATTGTCCCGCGAAAATCGGGACAGTTGGGAGGTATGACCTACCTAGTTTTGTTTTTTGGCAGCCGAAACAATAGACTGATGGTCTAGTGATTAGAGCCTGAGACAGTGAGGTTTATAAAACACTTTGGGCTGGATACAGACTTATAACGTCAACCACCTTACACAAGCGGCGTACGTAAATCGGGCTGTGCACTCTGCAGATGTTACGCATCGGAACTCTATATGTGTGGAAATGGTTTCCGTACGTTTGGAGTTTCGTACATCAGAGCGTTACAACACACTGTACGTACATGAATGCGCAATGTAGGTGGGGGAGGCATTTAAATTGTACAATATGGGCTGGGTTCACAGCGTTCCATACACACAGCGAAAAGCACAGTGAAGTTAAGGCCAGGTTATAGACATGCAAGTCAGCTAATATCCGCATGAGAGAGGGGAGTGTCATAGGAGAGCACTAGCCACTAACACGCATTGCAACACCATTTGTTTGGAAAATGCTATTAAGTCTGGATTCGGTCCTTTGTTTCTAGTCCACTTGAGGATGTTAAGAGAGAAGGGAATGCCTTAGGGGAAAGAAGTAAAAAGGAGGATAAGGGATAGATTGTTGTCACCTATCATATGGATTTATTCTTTAATCCTGAGAAATGAAGGGGGAATACTGTACTCTAGCTTTCTCTGAAGTTTTGAGCTATATCAGTGACATACACACACAGTATATAATATAGAAATATTATTTGCAGCGAAAATGTGCTCTGTTGAAATCAGCTTTTAACCAGGGTTGCCGACTTTTTAAGGCTTCCCTCCGGGAGATCACGGAGGGAAGCCATTGATGCCTGCAAGGGGTGGGGCTTAATGATGCGATTTATGTAAATTCTGTCATTAAGCCCCACCCCCTGACAATCACTATTGTGATCTCTAGTGTTCCAGGGGGTGGGCAGAGCCTGATTACATCATCAAGTCCTGCCCATCCCTACTAACTCTAAGGATTACAATAGAGTTTAGAAGGGGGTCGGGACTTGCGGGAGATTTGCCATCTTTCCCGGATACTGGGAGAACTGCCCAAATTTCGTGAGTCTTCCGGATATTCAGGGAGAGTCGGCAACTCTGTTTTTAACACACACACACACAGAATTGTTGGAATTCCTCAAAAGAAAGTAAGATAAATGTAAACCCATGCAACAAACCTAAATGCAGATGAGTTAGGTAAAGGAAACACTGCCATTTATAGCTAAGGACCTGATTCAGAGCTTCAAAATATGAGAGGAAAGTTTCTCCTGGCCTAAACCATGTTGATTTTAGAGGGAGTCAAGTTAATTGTATTCTTTGCATGCAGGGGTATATCTTTGAATTGCTTACTGCACACAGATCCTGACCAGATTTACTTTTACACTGTTATTTAGACTTGGGCTGAGAAACGCACTGTTACACTTTAGACTTGGGCTGAGAAACGCAACCTATTAACTCTAATACTGTTTGCAAAAGATGAAATTTGACTCCCCTGCAATCAACATGGTTTATCCCAGGAGTAACTTTCCTCTCTTATTTTCAATCTCTGAATCAGGTCCTAAATTAGTAAAACATCTGACTTGTTTGACTCCAAATGTTAGCTAAAAACTCACACAAAGTGTGGTGTCACTACAATATAATTCCCAAAATCAGTGCCCAATTCATAGTTCCATTAGATAAAATGTCAATATTTATATTTTTTATATATATAATACCTTAGTCCACTATCCAAAATAATGCACAATTTCTGTGACTTAATACTTGCACAACTCACCCAAATGCTCTCCATGGGTATGACACAATCAGTGTCCAGAAATGTACCAGCCTATGTAATGCCACAAACACAGAGGTAGCCTCAAACTTATGATGTCCCATAATATGTGTTAATCAGCACACTTCATACGGTTGCCAAATTCACACTTAATTGATTATATGCCTGATTTATATGATTTATATGAAAGAATAAGAACATCAAGTCCTAAAATCCAGTTACATAGAGAAATGGGAGGGGGGTTATTACTACTTGACATTTGTTAAATTCAAACATGCTGCCTTGCTCTGTTACATGTCTGATTGGTTTCCGGAGACAGGTACATACGTACATAACCATCTGAAGAAGGACATTTTCCTGACCTCCTCTCTAGTTGCATTGTTGTGTTCTCATTTTTACTCTTAAACACTACTGGAGAACATCATTTAAAGAGACAGCTAAAGAAATATCAAGGGCCAGATTTACTAAGATGCAGGATTGGAAAAGTGGAGATGTTACCATTAGCAACCAATCAGATTCTAGCTCTCACTTTCCTATTACATTCTAGAGAATGTAAGCTAGAATCTTATTGGTTGCTATGGGCAACATCTCTACTTTTCCAATCCCCCAGCTTAGTAAATATGGCCCCAAGAGTACTAAATACACCTAACTTTTATACATAGTTTGGAGAATAAGAATTTCATTGTTTAAAAGAAAAAGGAATTTTGTCCATCAAAGTGACATTCCAAATAAACAAATGTATTATTTTTATCTAAAAGCCTACCATTATATACAGTCACTGCAAGCACTGAAATATATCTAAGATTAACTGCATACATTATTATCCTATATATTATACCAAGTGGAAAAAATATAGAGTTCAATCTCTTACGCTGACCTCATACACGGTGACTCACCAAACGGTTGACTTGAGATACTTACCAGTATAAAAAAAATAACAAAAACAAAAAAAACCTCATGAGTTACAAAATGTGGAAGATCTCATTCGATATTACGAAAAATCTGTGAAGTACCTGAGCTCTGCAATAATGTGAGGTACATCTAAAGACTCTCAATATGTCTTAGATTTCACAGCCAAAGACATCACATGGTAACTAGCAAGTCAGGTCTGTGTTTGAAATGCAAATATTCCAAAGATTTCTATCATACTACATCAAATGTAGAAAGATCAGAAAATTTATGGCCTCTATAAATTTCTCTTTTCATCTCTGATTCACAATAAATCTTTAGGTATAATATATGCTAATTATTTAGGTCTGTAAGCAGGGACACCAGATTAATTACATTCTCACCCCACTTAGTGATTGTTTTGGTGGTGAGCAAATTCGAAAAAACAAGATTGTTTCCTCACTATTTATAGATTATGTTATTGGAAATATTGTATTAAAACAGGGGAAATGACCTCATATATAAAGAAGGGTGTAAAGAGGTTCCATAAAAAATGGGGCCTATATATAGAGATGTTGTGTGATGTGCAGCAAATGAATATCATTAAACTGTTCAAATCATAATTATTTACAGTGGATAACCACCCATAAGGCAGATTACATAATAGAAACCTAATGGCTTATGTATTGCTGTGGGGCTATGGTGGTGGAAAGAGATTTGCCTGACACAAGGTGAATATGAAGCATGTTGGTGCAATCTGAATGTAAAGTTATGGATGGTGCCAAAAACAGCAACAAATGACATGGCTAATATGACTTAAGGACAATGGGCCTGATCCAGAACTACGCTTCCCCGCGATTTTACGCGTGGCGGAGACATAAATTCGCAGATTCGAACGCACTGCGCATGCGCATTATCGAAAATACGCACATTCACTTAGCGTATTTGTGAATGTATGGGAAATTCACGTATGTGTCACATAAATACTTACGTGTGGGCGTGCCAAATTTACGTTACTCCCAAAATACGTCTGAAATACGTGATGGAGGCGGGGGGTGGTATTTAAAGTGTACCGTATGGGCGTGCTAAGCTGCGTACGTTCACGTAGTCT
The DNA here is from genome assembly GCA_011038615.1 of Limnodynastes dumerilii. Classification (NCBI taxonomy): domain Eukaryota; kingdom Metazoa; phylum Chordata; class Amphibia; order Anura; family Limnodynastidae; genus Limnodynastes; species Limnodynastes dumerilii. Next base: position 651,357 of record WWET01000293.1, read on the forward strand.
ATACGTCCGTTAGCGGACGTACGCTGTTACGTGTGAAAAAGTTAAGGTAGAGTTTGGGCAGCGTATCTTGACAAAATACGTCCGTGCAAGGGGTGTGCCGAGGGGAGTGTAACGAATTTACGCACACTAAAATACGCTCTGCGAATAAACGTACGGCACACGTAGTTCTGGATCTACCCCAATATGATGTACAGGGATCTTATGTAATTGATGTTTACTTTTTCTGTTTTTGTTTTCTTTGTTTGCTATACTGCTTATTACTGTTGGGCATTTCTAGCTAATTCATGCACACATACATCTTAATTTCTTTTATTGAAGTTCATATCTCTCTCTCTTCCAATTAAGTAACTTTCAATGACCGATCCTGTATGGGTCAAAGGACTGGATCCAGCGACTCAAACGCAGCACGATTGGAGATCTGATAGCGGAACATGTGAGTTGTGGCCCCAGGTGCAAAAAATATGCCTTGCTCTTTGCCCCCATTTATATATTTAACCTGTAACTAAGTTATGTTTTCAGTATAAAAATACATGATATATGACCCAACGATGACAGTGTAAAAGTTAGGAGCACCAAAACAGAGAAGCCTTGTAAGTGGCTGGTGGCTTATTATATCTATGCAAATGTATGTCGGATGTAGGGTCTTTATCCAAACGTTTATACACAGTCTCATCGGTGAGTTGACGGTTAAGTTCACTGCAATAATCAATTTTGTTTAAAATGACGATCGCTCCACCTTTATCAGCCGGTCTCACTGTAATGGACTCATCCTTTTGTAAAGATTTAAGTGCCATCTGTTCAGATTTAGATAGGTTTTCACGAATACGAGGTAATTGTTCAGCCGCCTTATTGATACTAGACTCCATGAGTCTAGAAAAGCTTTTTAAAGAGGCATTTGTTGATACAGGCTGGTGCTATGGTAACCACCAGCCTGTGACGGCTGTCCGAGTGCTCCGCCCCAGGGCGTATGCCGCTGACGCCACAGTCGTGCGTCGGCGTTCTCGGTCCGGAGGCTGTGTGTGAAGCGACTCATGGGGTGAGTTACCATTATTATTTTTTCTATATATATAAGTGTTATTCTGTTGTTTTCTTTCATGCTTGCAAGTTGCCCTGATGAAAATCGCCAGCGGCGATTGAAACGTCGGCTTCCCCCTTTTCCTTCTTTTAATTTGAATGTTTAAATAAACCATTGAAGTTTTATCAAGACTCCAAGAGTGACTCCCACCCCTCTTTTTCTCTCTCTCTCTCTCTCTCTCTCTCTCTCTCTCTATCTATCTATCTAATCACACTGAAGTTTAGAACCATTACCTATTTTGCTGGTCAAATTCAAGGAGCATTCCTTCTGATAATTGGGTTGCTGCTATCTGTAGGTTCCTCGGCCTAAACTTTCACACTGCCTCTCCTCAGCAGCGCAGCATACCTGAAATCTGAACTTCGTGAGCTGTCTTCGTTGTTTTCCCCCTTGTCACCGATTCTGGTTGCAGGAGTTCCATGGGACCCTAATGGTGGCAGGCTGCAGGCCCCTGTATCCCCATGGATCCTGGTGCCTTGCATCGGCTGCACCGCTGATAGTTCCACGTCTGGGTCACACAGAATTCCAACATCTTAACATACCTTATAACTTTTGTCACTTAAAATGGCTACAATTTGTAGTGAGTTTAATACGACTTATCGAATCCCCATCCTTACTGCCTTTGTAATACTAAACCTTTCCACATGCATCCACAACCCACTTGGAACAAGTTGGAAGTGTAAAATATCAGACACCTGGGTGAATTTTTCTCTACACTTGGATTTACGCTCATACGCCAGTCATAGCAGTGTTTTCTGATGACCTCTTTGTATGTATACAGTCCAGGGCTTGAAGTGAGGGGGTATACGAGGGTATGACATAACATCACATCTGATTTGATTAAAAAGCTCTAAATCTCCATTCACTTCTTTTATTTCTAAATTTTTATAGCTCCACTTTAAAATTTCCACTTTGACCACTGATCCAGTCACTAAAGCTTAATGAGCTTATTAGTATTATAATATGCTATATATGTATCGTCTCTACCTTGTTTTATATTATTATCAGTAATGAGATTTTATGTCAGTTTTGATGAAAGGGCACAATAAAACAGATAAAAATATTTCTCCCATTATGAATAATGACCAAAATTAGCTTTATACAAATTACATATAACATACAGGTCTAAAAAATAAACACTTTTCTGTATGGATAAGGTAGGGGAGGGTTGATGGGGGAAGTTGGGGGGATCAGTGTCAGGAGTGGTAGATGTAGATGGAGAGAGAAGTCACCAGTCACCATGCAATCAGAAGGAAGAGGATAAGAGAGGAAAGGGAGATGAAGTGGGTGATACAGGGACTTCACCTCTCAACTCTAATACTGTTTGCAGCAGATGAAATATGATTCCCCTGCAATCAACATAGTTTAGCCCAGGAGTAACTAATTTCAAGAACTTACTTAAGTCTGGATCCAGCCCCCAGTCACTAAAGCTTAATGAGCTTATTAGTATTATAATATGCTATATATGTATCATCTCTACCTTGTATTATATTATCAGTAATGAGATTTTATGTCAATTTTGATGAAAGGGCACAATAAAACAGATAAAAATATTTCCCCCATTATGAATAATGACCAAAATTAGCTTTATACAAATTACAAATAACATACAGTTCTAAAAAAAAAACACTTTTCTGTATGGATAAGGTAGTGGAGGGTTGATGGGGGAAGTTGGGGGGATCAGTGTCAGGAGTGGTAGATGTAGATGGAGAGAGAAGTCACCAGTCACCATGCAATCAGAAGGAAGAGGATAAGAGAGGAAAGGGAGATGAAGTGGGTGATACAGGGCAGAGAGGAGTATGAAATGTATTCTGAGGGTAGGCAGAAGCATATTGGTATGCAATGTCATGCACTGCAGATATAACTGATTTAGAATTTTTATGATAATGATAAATAGGCCCCATAGTCCTGTACTCAGCCCAGGCAGATGAAACATCTTTTGTTCTTAACTAGGAATAGGATGTAAAATATCTTTAGACTTCATTCCTCCTGAGAACTATGCTGTGTTTCATCCTGTCTGTGTTCAAGATGCATTTACACATTGACAAATTTCCCATATAAAAATCATCACCTTCTCTTCATTTATGTATAGAGCCTGCTCCCAGCTGTCTTTCACATATCAGTCATCCATGATCTGTCCATCTACTACAATAATTTGTGGTGCTGTCAATATATGGGCTAACAAGGCTTCAGGCTCAAACATTTCCTCTATTCATGTCGGATATTGGTCATTGATTTTCGAGAACCACTAGTGTTAAAAGGCCATAGTTTTTCTATTTGATAACATGCTCATTTATCACAAATGGATGAATAAAACACAGTAAAAAAAAATGCACAGACTGGATATAAATAATGTAATATCAGTGCATTCATTAAAGTCATAGTATATGACGGGACAGTTTTATCTCTGCTGTGTCTGCTCAGAGTACTACACATATTTATACTATGAAAGTATTCAGAATCTACCATCACTTATGTTCATAGTCTATACCTCAATAATGACGGTTATAACATGAACAAAGAACAGCAACCAGTAATTCACCGGCTGGTGTGGATCCAGATTTCCCAGCATCCTCTGTGGTAGAGGTTGCATTGGTTGTCATAATGGGGATTGTGCCCCCCTTCCTATTTTAATTGATGTATAGGGGACATAAAGAGTAGCACAAAGGCCTCAAAAGTTAGTGCACACATAAATAAAGTGCACATTATATACTCCTGATTACATAAATCAAATGCAGAAATAAAAGGTTAAACTTACACTGTACATGGGAAAAATATAAACCTGTGCCTTTACTGTGACATAGAGATCTTAATTTGATATTCTAAGGTACTTAGCAGCTTGACCATAAAATATCTATCCTCATAAGATCTTGCAATTAAATGTTATTGCACCCAGGGGTCCATTTCCACTGATTTGTGGTAACGTAACCAATCCCACCAAACTACCACATATCTTTTCAGGAACCGGCCAAGGGATTTATAAAGAGTATGCTGTTGCCGGTAAATCCCAGATTTGTAAAACAATAGATTTGTGATTATGTTTTGGATTCCAATAGTCTGTGATGAGCTTTTAGAACAGGGAGATCTTCACCAACAGCAACCACCATTCTTTAAGAGAATGAATTTCTTAACGGTACTTAGATGGCCCAGGACTTCATAAGTGAGAAGGTATAGCCTCAAAGTGAGAAGGTATGGCGCCCAGTGAATAGTACACCCCGTGGTAGACTAGGAAGCTGTGGGTTACAGGCACAAGCAATTAGACAATGGAACACAGGGATCAACAGGATGGCACACCACGCAGCATACCAGATACCACAATACTGGTGGAGGACACATACAAACAATAAGATCAATATTGAACATGGTTCAAACAGTACGCCACGCAGTATACCTGAATTCCACAATATGGTGGAATGGACTCATGGATGCCAGGCATCCAGAGATGAGCCAGGATACAGAAGTCATAGTACAGGAGC
>WWET01000293.1:672395-682868 GCA_011038615.1 Limnodynastes dumerilii
TTGAAGTACTGTTTAAAATTGTAAAGAGCTAATTAATATGATGTTAAAAAAACATATGTAAAATGATAATACTGATAATATGGTCGTACTATCTGACTACCAAAATATCTAAGACGTCCATTAACGTTCTTTGTGAAAGCAGGAAGTTTATCATGTAGATTTAAAAATACTAAAAATAAAATAGATCTACTTTAAGGAACTGCGTTATTATCTGTAACAAGTCCTGTTTTTGATAGTTTTAAGTAATTTATAATTTACACATTAAAATAGTAATTTTATATTGCAGGAACAGATCTAATAGAAAGAGCAGCATACAATGCATTAGTAAAGCACATTACACAATGGACCAGACACATTTACCATCCTCACCTGCTTTCCTATTGCAGCACAGGCCTGGACCATCATCCTCCATGACAATGTACCCCAGATGGCCGCTAGGCCACGCCCCTTTCGCAGCACCTGTGAAGCCACACCCTTTACTTTTTTTTGCACTTAAAAAAAAAAATTCTTCAATTTTCAATCTGGGGGGTTTCTGGGCAACCAGAAACCCCCCCTGGGTGCGCCACTGACTTCCTTCCCCGAAACCTTACCCTAAGACTCCCTTCCCCACAGCCAGACCCTAATACTCCCCTACCCACAGCCTGACCCTAAGACTTCCCTACCCGCAGCCTGACCCTAAGACTCCCTTCCCCAAAGCCCAACCCTAATACTCCCCAAAAACTACTACTCTCAATAGACTCCCCTATAATACTCACCCGTCCGGTCTGTTGCAGCTGGTCTGCCGATCGGCATACTTACTCATTCATTAATAAAACATTTTGAATAAGCGCTATTTTTGAAATAGAGACATACGAGAATTAGCTTTAGGCTGTCTCTATTTCAGCATTTTCGAGGCGGCAACTTTATCCTGTCTAGATCACCATTGGGCTTTTCATATTGTATCTAGGACACTGGTGTGCTCTCTACTTTCTACATTGTATGGTGGGGGCTGCACATGTGAAAGAATGACACATCTAGAAAATATGGTGTGGTGGGGGAGCTATTATATTATTGTGACATCGTTTGATGGAGAACCCTTCATAATTTTTTGCCTAGGGTACCCGAAAAACCTAGGACCGCCTCTGGCAAACCATCAATACCATTACCGAGCAGCAGTGTTACTGGACTGTTTTGTTGACACTCTGACAAATCATTCCATCCACACTATACAATTACCAGCTTACTGATTACACTGGTTAACAACTTTATTTTAATGTTTTCCATTATGGAAATGTCTTTGTGGAACCATTCGCCATGTTCATCACTGACTGCTCTATAAACATGTCAAATATCACAATAACAGCTCTTAAAGGGCATAACTTTGAAACTGTGGGTAGAGACAGCCGTAAGTTGCTTTTCGGCTGTCTCTATTTTGAATGACAGCCATTTTAGATATTTTTAATGAATGGGTGAGTATGCCGGCATACTCACCTATTCCTTTTCAGAAGCGCTGGACCACTGGAGAGGGGAGTGCACCTTTCTTCCAGATTCAGGAAGTTCCTGCCACATTCAAGATCCTTATGAAGGACCTGGCCACCATCTTGGATGTGGCAAGAATTTCTTCAGTGCGGGATAGAGGAGAGGGGGCAGCTCCCGATACTGCTAGAGGTAAGTAAAGGGTACTCACAAGGGGAAGGGGGGAAAGTGTGTATATGTGTCTTTTTTTTTTAAAGTTTTTTCTGCCCCTTACCGTTGGACATGCGCAGTAGCATCCCAACGTGTGGACGCTACTGCGCATGTGTGGAATGGTGAGGAGCAGAACGGCTTTTATATAGATAGATATACCGTATATGCACTTTCTGTCCCTGAGGTAAGTTTTAGCAATAAACTAAAGCGTTGGCCTAAATAAGGTAGTACTAGTACCTTCTTCATATTACAGGTCACGCAGCAAGCACAGTACATACAGGCCATATCTGTACATTGCCTTTCGTTATTAGATCCAAACCCTGAAAACAATGTCCACTCACAGTTGACAGGGTATGTGTCTTGTATTAGTCAATGGCTAGATACCCATAGGATATGTTTTTATGCTTTCTGTTTTATTTGCTATGGATTTGCAGGATTGATGCTGCCAGTGTGTATGTCAATAAAACACTATTTCATTATTTGCATGAAATATTGGACTGACTGCTCTTATTTGGGTGCTAGAAGGGAGAAAGTACCTATGGTTGCCTTGGAAACGGCAACCTTAACACCTGATATTGTGAAAATATATAAATTATAGTTTTTGCTCATTGTAAAAGACTAATTGTACAGAGTCTATCCATCTTTATAACATTTCTAAAATTACTACCAAAATGTTGCATAGTAATGCTAATACAATAACATATATACAGGCCTTTTTGTTGGGGTGCTCAGGGATGCTGTTTTTAGCAGCTCAGCCAGACAATTTGGCAACTTTCAACTTATTGAGTAATTATCATTAGAAAACACAAAAAGGGCACTAGGTACACTCATATATATACGTTTACTCCCACAGCAGCTTATATCTTCCTTATTCTAGTGAATGGCTCAAACTTATTTACACTGAAATGTCAGTTTTTCACAATATCCTGAGAGAAGCTGTCATTTTCATAAGACTGATTACTGCTTAAATATGGTTACCAGAGATTACATACATTATTTTCTTATATAAGGACCACAAATATGGTTTAGGCCTGCATCTGGAACAGGGGATGGGGAAACAACTAGGAGACAACTAGCCTTCCATCCCCAAATATTTAATGGGAATATCAAGGAGCAGAGAAAATTATCAGGACACTATGGTTTGTAATACAATCATGTGACCTTGGAATGTTATATTTGGTAACATCCTTACCACATCTAATGTGACAGATAGAAAAATAGATAGATAGATTTTTTTTTTTTTATCTTTATATAATTTTAGTGCTGATTTTTCTTTGTTCAGTTATTAGCCTAATCACTTAGGACTAGATGCAGATTTTCATTGATTGTGATTCCAGACCTCTGTGTGGGCATGTGAAAGCCATTCCCCTCAGTCACAAAGTTTTCATTCATAGGAACGTTACATTTCCAATCCTTCCCCATTTAAAATGGCGACAGATGTGAAGTCTGGATAGGGCGGAGGGCACTTAACACACCCTTACTGTGATATTTGAATCCATTCTACACCTCCCATTAGCGCTCACACCAGCCCTGTCCTATCCTACTTTTGGAAAATGGTGTTAAGACACAATAAGTACAGCAGTCAGAAAGCCACCCATACCGAAGGCGTGGCACATGATTATCATCGCAAAATGTGTGTGTTTTCTGATCCAAGTGTTGGGTAAATGCCACCTTTGCTGAAGGCTGGACATGGTCAATAAAGTGCAAAAATAATGATGCAGTTAGCGGAAGATGAAGAATTGTAATAACTAATGACGCAACACACTTCTGCTGAATTGATGTAAATACATGTTATACGTGGAAAGATAAATAGGAAGAGATTAGCGATGGTTATTTTTTTATTCGTGTCCTCATACATACAATTGCTAAAATGTACAGTGGCTACTGTCAGACAGGAAATCCTGGTAGAGTATGTAGCAATGATAAATAATGCTGCAATAAGGTTACATCAAATTTTTCTGACATTTAACAACAGACCATCTAAGTTCATATACTGATATCTTGCTAAGGGTACAGCGTCACTGATTGCTGAGCATTGTCTTAAGCTACTAGCTTCTGACAGCTTACCAAAAGTTCCTTGATGACAGGTTGCGCAGCTGCCACAACTCCCTTTCCTCTGGGCCGTGTAGCAGTGAAAAACCCTGCACCTATGATAGTTACACCACTGGTGTCATCCATTTTGAAAGCACTGGGAGCCCCCAGTCCAATGGTCTGCCTTTAGAAACAGAGACAACCAAAAGTTCCTTTTTGGCTGGCTCGATTTCGAATGGCAGCCATTTTAGATCATTTTCATTTCTCACCCATTCATTCAGACCTTTGGGCCTGGGACCAGACTTTGGGACCAGAGAATTTGGGCCTGATACAGACCTGCGCTGTTAAACTGAGCGTTCTAACTCTCAGCGTAACAGCAGCTGACTCTCCCGATACTCCCCCTGCTTAGAGCGTATTTACACTCCCTTACGTCGACTGAAAGCTACCCTAACTTCAGCCGGCTTAAGGGAGTGTAACTACGCTGGGACGGCGGCGTTACTACGATAACGCTGCCCTCCCAGCCTCATTACCCTCCCTCCCCGCGCCTCCCTACACTAACCTAAACGTAGTAACGCTGGAGGACGCCCCCTCCAGCGTTACTACGGCGCTGCTACGGACACCCGATCCATGATCGGGCGTTGCTGTAGCTACGCTGGGCAAGATCTGCCCGGTGCATGCGCAGATTGGCTTTTAAGCTGATCTTACGCTGCTGGCCAGCGTAATAACGCCAGCGTAGGCCTGGATCAGGCCCTTTAAGTCTTAGGGTTAGGCTCTTAGGAAGGGGGGTTAGGGTTAGGACCATAGAAGGGGAAGGTTAGGGTCAGACTGTAGGGAGGAGGTCCTTAGGGTTAGGCTATAGAGAAGCGAGGGTTAGGGGAAGGTTAGCGTCAGACTGCAGGGAAAGGAGGGTTAGGGTCAGGCTGCGGGGAAGGGAAGGTTAGGGTCAGGGTAATGGAAGGGGAGGGTTAGGGTTAGAATTAAGGAAGGGTTGGGGTAGTTTTTCCACTTACCCATCAGTGCACCGAACAGGACTGATTGCTATGCCTCATCGAGGCATAAGTAATCAATATCCTATCGAAATAGGGTCATTCTAAGCGGGGACCCCAACCCTTTGAAAGAGACAACTATGGTAGCTTTCTAAGGCTTATTCACAGTTACAGTATGAGCAACAAATGAAAAAATAAAAATCTTTCCTGGACAAACCATATTGCAATGTGAAGGGTGCTAATTAAGGATTGTTTTGCATACAACCCAAGTGTAATAATCTAATTCCATCCGTTTATCCATCATGAATGCATAGTGTGTGCATATATACGCTGTACACTGGTTAGCAATAAGCCTATTTTAAGTTCTTCTATTTAAAATTAATAAGCAGCCACTTGTATAAACAGTGTATTTGTGTTGATGATGCATTTGATCAGCACACAAGTGATTTCATGAGCATTCCACAAGATGCAGGGCTAAGTACATTTGTATTCGTTATTTCTAGCCAGTGACCTGGAAGTCCACACACAGCTGAGGATACTGGCAGAATTAGAACTGCATGATATTTCCTGTATAGACTGAATGGGATGTTTCAAGCTCTACACTATTTTCATTTCTTGACTTCTAAATGACCTGCAGTAGCTTTAATAAGTATATTATGCTTCCTTTCCAATTTCAATTTCAGACAAATCTTCTTTTCCTCTTCGGTGCAATTGAAATATTCAAGAATCCAACCAAGGCCATGTTGTTTACAAGGACAAGAAATAAAAACAACTCTACTTTATTATATAAATGAAATTATAAAGCCCTGAAAGAAGACAGTAAGATAATATCATTTACTAGAAATTGCAGAAATCCATATATTAGTAAAAAAGTCATCAGCTGGTGGATTACAGAAATATGGCTTTTCATGGCAGTGATTGGGTCACCGGGGCTCTGGCCATAGCACATGTCTCTGAGACAAACAACATATGACTGTCTCAAGTGCAGAGCTGTAGTTAAAAATTTTACCGCCAGGGGCATAAAAGAAAAATAGCGCCCCGACCTTTAATTAATAACCATATTAACTTTAAAAATGAAGGACCGTGTTCACACATACGTTTTTTTTTTTTGCGTGCATATTTTTAGGAGCGGATTAACTGCGCATGCATAGTAACTTTTTCCATGCAAGTTACGTAGTAACACGTAAGTACTTTAGGCACTGACTTGTAAATCGCTCCTATGGACATACGTACGGAGGGGCGTGGTACAGTTGAAGTTATGTGAAAGTGGGCGGGAGAAGCATTTAAATGTGCATTTGAGGGCGCTGTTAGATAAATACGCACATGCGTAAGTAACATAAGCGCGTAAGTACACACGTAGAGTTAGGGGTGCCCTATGGAGGCGGAAGTCACCGAAAACCTGTCCGACCGAGCATAGTGTCATGGGTGTTGCCTTGCTATGTGCATGCATAAAAACACGCATGTAGTAAATACGGATCTGTGAATCCGGTCTGAATTTACTAGTGCCCCACTTTGACTGGGAGACCGCCCCTATCGCACACACCCCTTGTTACAGCCTTGCTCTGATGTACCAAACCCCTCCAAAATCTCCAGTTACTAAAACACCATGAGGCAATGGCATATTCTGCTAATGGTTCATGTGACCATGCAGGCAGTAATATTAAGCATGACTTTATTAGTTGCAAACTGGAAAACAAGGATCGCTGGTTAAACAAATCAGTACGTTTCAAAGAGATGCAATGTAATTAAACATGAGCCAGACATGGCTTGTAGCCCAAGAGCATTCTCTTTGGTCAGACAGTGGTTTATCTCTAGAATGACCAGCTGTATTTACAGTCTACAGAAAGCATTTACTGTACAAAGCTCTTAGGAGAGAGAGCGGAACAGAGAGCTGAATAAATCATGCACAGACACCAGACTATAATGAGAGATCGATAACAATTGCATATAAATTTATCTAGAGAAAATGATGTGTTAGTACTGGGAAATCTTGGTGTAGTTGCTAGCATTAAAAAAAACAATACTGAAATAATCTATGTATCTATTTCTTGTTATGTCAAAGGTGTTTCATGGATCAAAGCTTTAAAGAGCTGCACACAGAATCAACCCTAATATTTACAAACTGTGATACTTAAATCAATGCAATTTATGTCTGTAAAAGAAATCAGAGGTCTTGAAAATCAATAATCTGATTAGACTGCCCATTTACTGTATGTCATATACAACACAGGGGGGTTTAGTAAAAACTATACTTTTCAATCTAAAATATAATATAAAATAAAACTTCAATTAAGATGTTAAATTCATTTTATAGAAGGCTACATGTCAGCATTGCATGGCTAAAAAGAACATGTTTGTAATATGAAGCATGACAAATAATACAACATACATATAACCCAGCTGAGGAAGGGGGGATAATTGTGGGAGCTATCTCCATGCAATGTCCCACTCTCTCCCCCCTCCCTCAGCTGGGAAATAGGCAGCTCGGTGGTTCTCCTGAGAAATACGTTATCCATACGCACTGATATGTGGAAAACTGCACAGAAGAGGGAAGAGCACGCCCCTGTAACTCCCCCCCTTCTCTGGTCTGTCCGCCACCGGAGCCTAATTTGCATGCCTATCCTCACCTGTATGGCAGGAATTAGGCATGCAGAAGTGAATTGCTGATCCCTTCCTCAGATCTTCTAACGCAGGGCTCCTCAACCAGTGTGCCGTGGCACACCAGTGTGCCATCAAATGTTGCTAAGTGTACCGCGGCACAATGCCTCCAACAGGAGAACAAGCACTGGAAGACCTTACCTTAAGGAAATACTTTCACCATTTGTTCCATATTCCGCCCACACACACATGATGGGGGATACTGGGCAGGCTGCAGACACTTGTTGCATAGCACATATGGGTTTTATTTGAAGTTGCCCCACCTGCAAACTATTATTTTGCACCCTTACTGAGTTCACTGTGCCCTCACTGTAGTGCAGAAGGGCACCGCAGCCTGCTAACATCTATATATCTAGAGACCGATACTTACAGAGAAAAGAGAGGGGGCCACCCCCTCTTCTCATTGGTGGAAATGACTGCTCCAGTGCCTGTCATTTTCACATAGGAGAAACGGGAAAGACTCCTCTTCTCATCTATTTACCCCTATTGCCACACGGAGAGAGAGAGATACAATACCGAATTATATACAGCATGTTGTATATAATACACATTAAGTACTGAAGACTGCTAGTCACAGAGTGGGCATTATGACCCTGATTCCCACCTAAGAAGTCGTATTTTGCAGATTTTTATTTCTGCGCATGTATATGTAATACCCCTGAGTGGTGTATCTGGGATAATCTTTTGCACAAGGGAGCACGTGGGTTTTGGCAGGGTGAAAGCGTGTGGGTGGTTGCTTGGCAACAACCAGCTGCTTGGTGTGAGTTATAAGTGTGACACGAGAAGGGCTTTGGAAAGTTCAGGAAGAGTGGAGCAAGAGAGTCAGTTGGGCAGACAGTTGGTTAGCAAGAGAGAGAGAAGGACGTCAGTGGTGAAGTGAAGAAAAGAAGCTAGGAGAGATTGCTGTAAGGGGCCGACACGAGGAGAAATAGTGGTGGAGATTGCTGAGTAACGGAGGGAGAGATGATCGGAGGTGCTGTCGGGGAAGAAAGTGGTGGAGATTGCTAAGTAATGGAGAGAGAAGTGACCGGAGGTGCCATCAGGGAAGAGAGCAGTGGAGATTGCTAAGTGACGGAGAGAGACGTAATCGGAGGTGTCGTCAGGGAAGAGAGCGGTGGTGATTGCTGATTAACGGAGAGAGAGGTAACCGGAGGTGCCGTCGGGGAAGAGAGCGGTGATGTCATCAGGGTAGCGGAGAGAGAGGAGAACGGAGGTGTTGACGGAGAAGGAAAGACAGTGGCGTTGACAGTAGTTGAAAGTGCTGTGAGAGAGACTGCAGGAGACATTGAAGCAGGATAGAAGTAGGAGTTGGTGATACAGTGTGAAAAGAACGGTATCAAAGGTAGAAAAGGAGTGAGGGGAAGGGCGAAAGTTAAAAGGAACTGTCTGAAAAGTCAGCCCTAAATTGAATGAACTCAATGTATCGCCTACTCTTGTCTAAAGACTAATCCTCCCATGTTAACAGTAGCAAAAGGGGGTAAACCTATCTAAAGAGAAAGCCTGTTTTCCCTGTATATTACGAATTTAGATAATTTAGTAGTGAATTATTCCCTCCTTATGTCAAGTATATTTGTGTATTGACTTATTTAGAAGTGTCTAAGTTTTAGGGTAAACCTGTTTAATTGTTTGAGAACATTTGAAGCTACATTGTAATGATATGCAAATCTTCTTAAGCTCATAATTTTAGTTGTAGTGTTATGAACAACAATAACATGTGCAATAATTTTGAAGACATCATTTTGTGTATTAGTTAGAAGGAACATTGTACTTTAATGACACTTTAAATAACAAATCAGAGCAATTTTGCTTATTTTATGAGGGTTGTTGAATATTTATATGCTGAAATGTATGTCAATCTCACTGTGTTACATTGTTAAAACTGCTGAATACTCATTCTGATACAAATGTAATCTTTTGTTTGAGATACAGATAAGAGATTCTTTTAAAAAGCTACTTCTAAAAATATATACTCAGTAAAGCTGAACTGTTTTCAAAATCACTCGGTTGTCTATGGTCTGAATTACTCTCATTTCATCAACACTCCGTAATTCTTACCTTAGCACCCTCACCTGAGGGCATTACATGTAGTCAGCATGACAATACAATCAACGTAGTAAAGACTGCACATAGTTTTTTAATGTAAGAGGAGTACTGCCAGAGCAGCCTCCCTGGAAAGTTAGGTAAAGTGGGTGGGGGGATGTAGATTAGGCTGGGAGGGAGGACTGATCGTTGTCCGTGTACATTTTCCCCTCTTAAGAGGGAAAATACATACGTTTAGTTAAGGTTGCCTATGGCACTCCTAAGTGCCATTAGGCACATAAAAACGGGGGCAGGGAGGGGGAGGGGACCGGAGAAGTAGGAATTTAACTTCATTGTGATTCTGGATACTGTTTCCATAAATCCAGCAGTTCCATACGTCGGCTGTGACAGTCTTTATATGCACAGTGGGCAGGGGTGCTGTTTAAATCATACAGTAAAGGTTGAGTTTGTCCCTAACATACAATTGTCTTGTCCTTACGTGTGGACAAGATAAGGTAGAGTTATGGACATATAAGTGACCTCAGTTCTGTATGTGAGTGGAAATCCCAATCCACTATCGGAATCCCAATCCACTATTAGTTCAGGATCTGGTCTAGAGTTACAAACAGATGTCTACAACCCTGATATCATCAAATTTTTAACACACGGTATATACTTTTTCCCACATCGAAATCAAAAATCCATTGCACTTCACAGCAAATATAAAAGACAGAATGCTGCCATTTTACAAAATCTATTAGCAGGCAGAAGATGGGCCTGCTCGGCACATTTGTCAGGACTGACAGTCGAGCTTTTGCTTGCTCAGGAATAGGGGGGGGAGGGGGCATGCCTGTGATTGTTACTGGGATTTTCAGTGAATCATTCACATTATGTGTGGCTGCATTAAAAACACACTTGTGAGCAGGATGAAGATGGTTGAGATGCTCAACACCTTAGTGAGTGCAGGAGGTGACTCTTGTCTTACACACATAATCATACCCCATGCTGGTAACATGACAGAAATATCTCTGTTACTATTTAGTTAAATAAGGAAGCGTTCTCTTCATAACATTCATGACCATCAGACCACCTCGACCTATTCACTCCTCCCCCC
>WWET01000293.1:682899-696518 GCA_011038615.1 Limnodynastes dumerilii
TCATCCCTTCCATCACCTCGCTTTCTATCTTTTATACTTTTTCTTTTATATAATACATTGGTTGTTTACAAGTGACCTTCACGAGCCTCGACTGGTCACAAGCTCACTCGTTATAAAGGTCGGAGGCCCCCATAAGACAATGTCACATTACATAACAGCACCCCCCACAAACACACACCCCATCTTTTCCATATGTGCTATTCTTTCACATGTGCAGACCACTCCATAGAAAGTAGAGAGCACACAATTGACCTAGACAATATATAGAGAGCACAGCAGTAACCGAAGCATGACATAGAGAGCACACCTGTGACTTAGGCATGATATAGACAGCACACCTGTGACCTAGACAATATATAGAGAGCACAGCAGTAACCGAAGCATGACAAGAGAGCACACCTGTGACCTAGACAATATATAGAGAGCACAGCAGTAACCGAAGCATGACATAGAGAGCACACCTGTGACCTAGGCATGACATAGAGAGCACAGCAGTAACCGAAGCATGACATAGAGAGCACACCTGTGACCTAGACAATATATAGAGAGCACAGCAGTAACCGAAGCATGACATAGAGAGCACACCTGTGACCTAGGCATGATATAGACAGCACACCTGTGACCTAGACAATATATAGAGAGCACAGCAGTAACCGAAGCATGACAAGAGAGCACACCTGTGACCTAGACAATATATAGAGAGCACAGCAGTAACCGAAGCATGACAAGAGAGCACACCTGTGACCTAGACAATATATAGAGAGCACAGCAGTAACCGAAGCATGACAAGAGAGCACACCTGTGACCTAGACAATATATAGAGAGCACAGCAGTAACCGAAGCATGACAAGAGAGCACACCTGTGACCTAGACAATATATAGAGAGCACAGCAGTAACCGAAGCATGACAAGAGAGCACACCTGTGACCTAGACAATATATAGAGAGCACAGCAGTAACCGAAGCATGACAAGAGAGCACACCTGTGACCTAGACAATATATAGAGAGCACAGCAGTAACCGAAGCATGACAAGAGAGCACACCTGTGACCTAGACAATATATAGAGAGCACAGCAGTAACCGAAGCATGACAAGAGAGCACACCTGTGACCTAGACAATATATAGAGAGCACAGCAGTAACCGAAGCATGACAAGAGAGCACACCTGTGACCTAGACAATATATAGAGAGCACAGCAGTAACCGAAGCATGACAAGAGAGCACACCTGTGACCTAGACAATATATAGAGAGCACAGCAGTAACCGAAGCATGACAAGAGAGCACACCTGTGACCTAGACAATATATAGAGAGCACAGCAGTAACCGAAGCATGACAAGAGAGCACACCTGTGACCTAGACAATATGGGACATATGCCCGCACAGGGGGAGTGCCAGGGTAAGTGAACGCCGATACGCTGTGCTTTAGTAAGCACAGCGCATCGGCGTAGGTCTGGATCAGGCCCCTAGACACAATGGGCCAGATTCACACTTAAGAGTGAGTTAGGTGCGGAAGATCCACACCTATCTCACTCTTCCAGCCCCCAACCCACCCCCATTTTTATGTGCCTTATGGCACTTATGAGTGCCAAAGGGCTACCTTATCTTTCTGTGCAATGTCCGTACAGACATTGCACTTCCCCACCCTCCCCAGCTAATCTAAATACCTCTCCCCTCTAACTTCATCATAAAGACCGCATATACGCAATCTACGTAAGGAAAAGATACGTAAATTACATAAAAAAAATGCGCAGTAGTAAAAAACGCTAAACTCCGGAAGTATATGTTATACTGGTTATACTGTACGTCCGGTTTTCTGCATACAGTCCAATATCTTCAAAATAAGAGCTACTTTAAATTGAGAAATCTTCACAATAATGATTTCTTTCAATATATAGAGTTCAGAAAAGAAAGTTCACAAGTCTGTGTAATTATTTTATGAAAGCTAGTCCTCAACAATAGAAGAAATTTATGTTACCAGAAAATTTCTGCTGTATAGTCCGGACTATACATCAGAACTTTTCCGTTATTTTCACATTATGCCTTAGCCTATTTGCCTATACATATCCGTTAGCTCACTTTCATTGTGACCTATCCAGAGTAGCTACCGTCGGAATTTTCAATGGCATCTTTGCGCTTCTGCAGCTCAAAAACTTTGGATCAGCCCTCTAGAGTTTAGAAGATTAGTTTCCCAGCTGCACTGATTTACAGATTAAACATAGAGCTATGCATCATGTGAATTCTATGTGCAAAAGCAAAGAATTTTCTCTACATGCAAAAGAATAAAAATGATTTGCACGGGGGTCATAAGCACAAAAACAGCTATTTTTACTTACTGCGCATGCGTGGGGCAATGTTACGCTCAGAAATTTTTTGCTTATGGGCCTTGAGCGTGCCAGCTTCATAACACAGCTCGAGGGGGTGTGCCTGCCATACGAAACCCGTAAATACGCACCGAGGGCAGGGTGAGTCATTCAAACCGTACAGTATGGGCGTGCTAAGCGTCGTAACTACGCAGTGAGCTTACGGACGTCCGCGGTTACGATCAGAAAAGTTATGGTAGGGTTTGCTGGGTGTATGAAAGCAAAAGTAAGTACGACCAAGGGGAGTTCCTATGGGAGTGCATCGTGGGTACGCTGGCGTAAATACACAATGCACATGAGCGTTTCATGAGCATAGGTCTGGATCAGGCTCCTAGTGACTATCAACAAATACATACAGCATCCTTGGGATCACAACCTGAAACAAACAGCATGCTTATGACCACCACTAAATACATACAACATCCTAATGATCTCCGTTCTATACAGACATTATTATAGTAACCACCACCTATGACAGTCAACATCCTAGTTTCCTTCAAATAAAAAAGGAGCTGCTGAGGGTCCTCCAGAGGCCACTTCCTACCGTTCCCTGTAAGTCCTATGGCCAATCCAGCCCTGTTTTCACCCTTCACATTGCAACATGGTTTTGATCAGGTCTAAACTTGCATCTGTTTTGACTTTACTCACAAACAGGGCCGCCGTCATCAAATGTCGGGCCCGGGACCCAGCCGCGGGCCCCGCCCTCTAGGTGACATCACATAGGGTGGACAGGGTGGGGCCCACCAAACCACCAAACATGCTTTAACAGGGGGCCGGTGCGCAGGGAACAAAGTCTCTGTGCATTGGCCGGCTACTGAATAGCGCTGAGCAGCAAGTAGGATACCGCTGATACCTGCTGCTACAGAGCTAGGTAATTATCGGTGGGCCCCCATTAGCTCCGGGCCCAGGACAATAGTCACGGCTGTCCCCCCCTGATGGCGGCCCTGCTCACAAACTCTGGATCAGCACCTAAATCTGAAAGAGGAGTCGGGGTTTGGTTTGAATGGGCTTTTCTGAAAACATGCAGTAAGCAGCAGCATTAAACTAACACATGCTTCACTAAACAAAACTATTCTGCCAACTGCGGCAATCTAGTCCAGTTTATCCTTTAACATCATTAAATGAATTAGTTTTGGATTGGTTGGAGACACTGCTGGAAAGAGAAAAGATGGTGGAGCTCCTGGGAACTGACATGCTATCACCCGCACACAAATAGCAGATCTACAATAACTTCTGCTGCACAACCTGATATTTATTGCAAGAGACTGTGGGGTCTATTTACAAACTTCATTTTAATGCGATAGTGCCAGTTTTTGTAAAAACTGGAACTATTGCATAAAAATGATGTTTTTGATACTTAAAAGAATGCATCGCCACTGAAAACTTCAGTTTCCATGGTGATGCATGTAAACATCGCATCCCCTGCAGGTCCGTTCTATTCAGAGTCTCAGAGCAGAGTTTTACAGCTCAGGCTGGCGTTAGGGGGTAAGTATTCCAGCGATCTCCCTATATACCCCTTTTCCTTCCTCTAATAGCTGTTTCTACAGGGAGGAAAAGGGGGGGTATGTATGGGGAGACCGCTGGAATATATAAGCATGTGAAATAAATAACCTTTTCTTTTTTTTTTTAAGTAAAAAAAATAAGAAAATAGTTAATACTCACCTGTCCGGGCGACCATCTGACTGCAAATGGCAAAGTCCTGACATGAATATACTCCGCTTGTGCAGTGTTTCTCATGTCGGTACTTTAAATTCACTGGAGTCACTGTGCATGTGCAGTACTTCACTCAAGCATCGCATGAACAAGAAGCCCTGCGATGACCCGGCAGATCATGGCGATCTCGCAGGACTGGTAAGTTTGAGTAAATTCTGTGATTGAAGCTGCCAGGCTTACAGTGAAGATAAGCAAGTCTGCTGCAGCTTCATTCACAGGGAAACAATGAGGTATGTAAAGAGACCCCTGTAAATGGTACTCTCCTAACTAGAGGAGATGACCAACAGCAGTGCCCTTGGTGGTGTACTTGACAGTCATGTTCATGACCTCTCACGCATAGCTGAGTATCTGGAACAAATCATAATGTAATATCCTAATTATCCATACCACTTGCATGATATTTTCATTGCTGTGAACTAGTATAATAACGATCAGTTATTGTCTATCTTTTCTTTGTTACTTTTCTTTGTTTTTCTTTGTCACCTTTCTTGCTCCCACTAAAAGAAGCTTTTGCTAAATTACTATACCATGAAAATTGTATACTGTGCATCAACATGAAACATAAATATTTTTACTTCTTGTATATCCTTGCCATGGGTGTGGGTCCCCATAGCAAACGGCCCTATTTTGAGTTCCGAACTGGCTGGGGTATCGATTGCTTATGCCTCAATGAGGCATAGCAATTGATCCCCGGAGCATGGTGCTCTGAAACTGTAAGCAACCCCACTCCCTAACCCTAAGTCACCCCCACCCCCGCAGCCTGATCCTAACCCTCCCTCCCCTACAGCCTGACCCTAACCCTCCCCGCACAGATAATTTACTCACCTGTCCCTTGGTCTGGCGATACCAGCGACGGAGGGATTCCGAAGGTGAATGGGTGAAGAATGGTGAACGGCATACTCCCACATAAAAAACAATAGAAACTCTGCATTATTCGAAATAGGGACATTTGAAAAGGAACTTTTGGATGTCCCAATTTCGGAAAACAGAGTTTCTAAGCAGGGACTGGCAACGAGTCCCCAGACAGGGTTACTCACCTCTCCGGTGGTCTGGTCCAGCGGCTTTTCCAGAAATTAATGGGTGAGTATGCGAGTATCACTCATTCTTAAAAAAAAATTCTGCAATGTATCATATTCAAAATAGATCATCGCAAATAAAACATTACAGAGGGGACTCGCAACACTTGCCATGTAACCATATTTAACCATATAAATAAATTAGTTTAAAAAAGCAGAGTCTATTGAACACCAATATAAAACACAAAACAGAAAGGTAATACTGTAGAGATCTTAAGAAACATACATGTAATTAACTTCTTAGAAAACTGTCAGAGGTTGGAATAAGCACTCGGGTATATAATAGTACACAGGTTCCTAGCAGTGGTTGGGTAACGTGCCATAATACATGACTATTGGTAAATATTAGCTTTGCAATGTACACTGTGATTATGTAAATCCTATAGACATGCCACCAACACTTGCCCTTTGTCTCTGGTTTCCCAAAATAATGAATTTATCTTCTTAGATTGTTATAGAGGCATTTATTAAACATTCCCAAACAGGCTTCTAGAACAGGGAGACATACATTTTCAAAAATCCTACAGAGAGATGACATTTTTAAGTGGTTTGTGTAGGTTGTTCCATAAATAGCTTTGTATAAAATGGCAGACCAATCATAATTCCTTGGGGCTGATTCAGTTTGGGAGTAAGGGCAAAACAGGTGCAAGTGTACAGCTCGGCTAAAGCATTTTGCAAAGTAAGGGGGGCTAATTAATTATAATTATTTTTCATGCAGGGAAATGACTTTATATTTGCACATAGAACTCACATACTGCATAACTTTATGTTCAAACTATAAATTAGATATGAGCTAAAAATCTTCACCTCTCAATTCTAATTCTGCTTTCACAATTTGCCTCCCCTTGCAGTTCAACATGGTATTACTTAGGTCTACACTTGCACCTAAAAAGAGGCGTAAGTGCAGCTCTGGAGCAGTCCCCTTATGATTATCACGCTTTAAGAAATAGACACTAGGTGATATCAGGTAAAATCTTGTCCATATATTACAGTATATAAGTAATGCATTGTGGTTAATAACATACAGAGGGCCCAATTCAATAGTCCGCAAAGACGAGAAAAGCACGAAGAGCGCCTATTCCTGTCTATTACGGTAATAAAAATTTGTGGATTATAATACACACCTCTATGAAGTGTGTATTAAAAATCTGCAATGTAAATTCGCAAAAAAAAGCTTTGCAATCAAGCTTCATAGACAACTGAATCGGCCCACAGAGTGACTTTGCAATCAATGAGTTATTATGGTGGCATGTAACTTCTATCGTATAAAACTTAGTTCCTTAGGATAGGCATTACGATAAAAGGGGCTGTGCTTCCCCTCTGCCCTCGACAGGGGGGGGGGGAACATTTCAATTGTACAGTAGGCGTGGGTTTAGGTATTTATGAGCAGATCAGCTGTCGGACGGCCGTTAATGCGTTTGTGTGATTTAAGGCTGCTTTATGAGAGAGGGGAGTGACCCCCTCTTGTATGTACTGACAGACTTATTAATAATAATAATAATAATAATAATAATAACAACAGCAATAATAATAATAATAGTTACAACCCCATGTAAAATAAAAATAAAAAAAATAGCAACAATAATAATGTAGTCACCCTGTGTGACTCAGAACATACACATTGCAGTAAAAGTATTATGTAGTATTATATTTAATTATAAAAAGAAAGGCAGTGGTTGGGTTATCCACAATGGTTTTTGTTATTATTAGAAATATTACCAATAATATCCACATGAAATAATAGTTAGTAAATAAATAATAATAATATAGTGACACGCAGAGACAGTAGTTATGAATATTAATAGGAGTATAATCACCTGGCATGACGTTGCCGTGCTCTCTCAGTCTTTGTTCTTTGTACTGTGAGCTCTGTCAGCTTTGGAATTTCTCCTGACAAAGAACATTTGGGGGACCAAGGCTCTGCTGTGACATCAGGTGATCGACAACATGGTATCCATCCCCCCACTAGTGCCAGCAAATAACGCTGAGTGGGCACATTCTAACAGATATCTTCACATAATAATAGCGTCTCTTTGTGCAAGGAGCTGTTCTGAAGACAGGGCAGGGAGAAGAGGCTGACCCTAATTACCTGGGGTTGTTTTTAGGCTATGCAATCAGTAACTGTACATAATGCTGGAGAGATGAATATGGGGTCGTGAAAGAACAAAACAATGGGCTGGCGGCCGCCATGTGACTTAGGAAGTGGTAATAGATTATTTGATGGGAGGGGAATCCTGTTGTAATTAAGCTGTATGATGAACAACGCTATTTCTGCATTTTACAGTTCGCACCATCCCCCATCCCTCTGCTATGTGTAGCGGATGCAGGAGTAAATGGTTACTGACAGCACTAAATAGCATGCTACGGATCGTATCCACAGGAGTAGTGGATGCTGTGCATTGTAAAGCAACAGCGTTGTCACTAGAAGCAATTTCAGTCACTCGAGGTCACACTAGAAGTCAGAGACGGCGAAAATATAAACATGTTCAACTACCTAGGGGAGCATTCGCTGGTGCACTGGATGAGCTACTTTCCTTTTTAACAGCACTTAATCTAGAACACTTATTCTAGCACACTTATTCTAGCACACTTATTCTAGCACACTTATTCTAGCACACTTATTCTAGCACACTTATTCTAGCACACTTATTCTAGCACATTTATTCTAGAACACTTATTCTAGCACATTTATTCTAGCACACTTATTCTAGCACACTTATTTTAGCACATTTATTCTAGCACACTTATTTTAGCACATTTATTCTAGCACACTTATTCTAGAACACTTATTTTAGCACACTTATTTTAGCACACTCGTTCTAGGACTTTTGTTGTCTCCCAAATTGCTCATTGCTGCCCTTTTTAGGAGTCATTCATTCAATGGGTGTAATTATAACTCTGCTTGTTTCCGTTGCCATAGAGACGATACCCCCATTCCAGTGTTCTGTTAGAACGTCTCATGTAAATGGCAAATAGGAAACATGTCCAATTAACATGCATACCTCATTACGAGAAGCCCTCTTATTACAGTCTGCATTTAAACATTGCACCTATTTTCCTATTGAAAAGACATTTATTTGATCCTATTGAAAATAAATTGATTTGATCAGTCTCTATAAAGAAGATCCCATTTTTATTGCCCCCAAAGATGGATTAACTGCCATTTGTATAATTGTAAGCCATTTCTTTACTTCCTGAAACGAATGTCCTGAGCAATTGCTATTACTGTAATATCCTGTTTAGCAACAATAACACATGGCACAGACATGACAATGCACATACCACCTAACTACAGTACTTCAGCATGGTAAGTACAGAAGCATATGGGATAACATAATAAGGCAAAAATAAACTATAGACAGCACCAAAAAACCATAGATCGGTTTATTAAAGCACAAATGACCCAAAGATGTAATAAAATAAAATAGTATCATTAATATAATCAGTAAATTTATGTATGGGCTCATGTGAATTATGTTGTATGAATATTTATCATTTGCAGGGCGCCAGTAATAAACAATTGCTGATTTCATCCAAAATATGACTAAGCTGCAATCATACAAAAAAAACTCAGCAATGGTTGTGATGTCACTGCTTCTATTAACCCATTCAGGGCAAGCTCTCCAATGGCAAAATGAACACACCTCCCCCATACAGACAAACCCCCAGGCTCAGTACAATACCTGTGCAATCTTCTGACTCTGAGCCAAGCTCTGTGGGAGTGCTGGGGTCACTGTGGATGATATTGGGGTCACTGTGGGATCTACCTCGCTGTAGAAATGATCCCGGGAGCTCTTGCGATGTTGCCATGAGCTGTCAGGTGCACTGATACTTGAGCAGGTTGCATGAAAGAGGCTGCGCCGAGCTAGTTAACCAATCCAAGGTAGAAGTGTACACATCACTTCACTGGATGGTACATGGAATCTACCCGATAGTGCAGATTGTGATCCCTGCATCATATTGAGCTCCACAAGCCGATGTACATCATCAAGTGAGGCCAGGGATACACCACATCCCCCTCCCAAAATGCTCCCCTTCAATGCTCTTTAAAGCAGTAGGAGAAAACATTGGGATTTTACCATGATCCCTTGCGAGAGGGATGCACCATGCTGACGTCGGCGCTGCCTGTCAGAAGAAATACCTGCACTGCAACAGAAAAAAACCTAATGATGCGTCCTTGTCACCAGCATCCGCTAAGGACACACCCTCTAGCGGCATTAGTGCTATACCGATTACATTGCTTGCTTGCCTGCCTGCCAGACTGTGTTGGCATAAAGCACACAGCGAATGTAGGGATTGCAGAGGAGGAGGCTGGCTGATGGCACATCAGTTACACTCTGTGTTGTACTTAATGGGATTTGGTGAGAAACACTGCTTGTGTAGTGCACATTCTCTATTCCCACCGAATAGGAGCTTCATATTTTGCATACAATATAGGAACAGGCTACAAGCATAATGCACCAAAATGGACTAGAGCCAAAGTTGGGCACAATCCAATTTTAAAAACAGAAGTTGCAATTTTTGCATCATCCATGCACACCACAGGTGCATGAAACTCCACCTAGAATAGACAGTCCTTGCATAACTTTGACTACCAACAGGTGCTGTTTTTGTGACTGTGCTAGCAGATAGGCTAGGCAATGAGCGTTACAGTGGAAATGATGCCTTTGGAAATAGGTCTTCCTTCACCTGCTATGTCTCAGCTTTACAGAATAATTGTTCTGGAGACTTTTCGATCATTTCCTTTGTTTCGTAACTCTGGGAGAGGAAATGTGGTCACAAGATTGGACAGTCCCCTCTATATCTGATGGGAACGCTAAAAAAAACCATATTGATGCACTTCCACCAATAAAGTTCCTGCCACCACCCTATGAATTTAAACAATTTCTATATTAGATGGACATGAAGGACATGGCCTTGGCTATGACAAGTTCTGTAATTCAAGTAAATTAAGTCCATGTTACATTTAAAGCCACAGACTACATAAAGTAGGACTTCCTTGCAGGGGAAGAGAGGGGGGTGAGTTGGGGGACATCTATGAGCTCATCTGCCTAATTATCATTTCCACACATTCCTCTGGATTTGTTTTAAACTCATGGCGTTATTGTCCTACACTGGTTTCTGTCACACATGTTGCCGAGTCTTGTAATTGTTGCCACTCTTGTAATTATTGTCCCCTCTATCACCACATTAGCAGTGACGATGCCATAGCCTGCAACAACACCCATGTGCTGTTTTTTAATGCCCTCCACCCCAATGGTTTTTCCCCATTTTAATAAAAAATAGGAATTGTCTGTATAATTGATGGCCAATCTTCAGAGATTATTGTAACACTGTCTCTCTTAGTTCAATACAGAGCTAAATGTGCATTCTTACAGTTCCTGAAACCTCAAGAAACAACACACACACACACACACATACACACACACACTCACACTCACACACACACACTCACACACACTCACACACACAGCACTCCCAAACTGTATAACACCAGAACAATTTTCAACTGGATTAGTTAAATGCTATGTTTTTCACTCTTGCAGTGCTAGCACACCATATCGTTAACACAATCATCATCATCAGTATCAATCATGTGGGAAAAACTGTGTCTCCCCACGGATTATAACTTCTCTTAATGGATGGCATGTGGGCAGATAATTGGGAATGGCCATACACTACACAATAGTCCGGATTCACAGTTACGTAGTTTTCGTCTTACGTGCGTTGTTTTAAGAATTTAGTTACTACCCATGCTTAGTAGCTTATTTACACTATCTATGTACCATTTCTGTACGTAGATTGCATAAGCGCGGTTACGTAATCTATGTACAGAAATGGTACGTAGATAGTGTAAATAAGATACTACGCATGCGTAGTAGCTCAATTCTTAAAACAACGCACGTAAGACGAAAACTACGTAACTGTGAATCCGAATCAATATCTTTACATTGTCGCCGGGAAAGGTCAAGAATTCTAAACAATGAGAAAATCAGCCCTTAGTGATTCTGGCCCATTTTGTCTGCCTTTCTACAAATCCATCATTGATACATACATCATTTCAGCCCATTTAGACAATTAATAATATAATAATATTATAATCCATTATTGTGTAGTGTGTATCCAGTTTAAGGACTAGTTTCATATTATTAACGTAAAACTGTTAATGTGTTAGGGCCATGGCAATGAGTGTTACAATTACATAAAAAACCCTAAAAATGTTTTTTCTTCATTATTTTGGAAAACATCAGTTTGGGGAAATGTTTTTTTGTTTTTTTTTCTTGATGGGTCAGCAGAGGAACATTCATTAAGATCTCAAGACTAACAGTAGCCACATACTTTACAATAATATTGCTGATCAGCCAATTATTGGCTGATCGACTTGATTACAAGCACTTTGGGCTCCATTTACTAAATGGTGATAACTTTGTTTTCAGGAGATAAAGACCGTTTTCACATGAAAATGGTCTTTATCTCCTGAAAATGAAGTTATCACTATTTACTAATGCAGTGATCGCCATAGAAACCATGGTGATCATTAGCATTGCTTCCCCGATCGCCTGCCCGCTCTAATGAATACGGGCTGGCTAATTGTTGTAATTACAAAGTGACACTGCGGATTTTAACAATCCACGGCGACACGTTAGGGTAGGTATTACATATACATTAATTAGTCATTATTAATAAAAAATACTTTAAAATAATAATAAAAAAAAGAACATTACAAAATAAACAGTTTACTTACCTGTCCCGGCATCGTTTCTGCCTCGGAGTCCCACGAATGTGCAGTGTTGCTTGCCTTTTGGGACATAATGTGGTGGCTATTGCGCATGCGTGGGCACTTCTTTTTCACTCGATGCCGGCAAAAGTCCCGCAGATCATCGTGGGACCTCGCTGGACGTTATAGTAAATGGACCCCTATGTATGACATGGACTAATTTGTTGGAGCACTGACAAAATGATATTTTTAGGATTGGCACAGGGTGGTCATGGATACAGCCACAATTGTCAATGAAAAGTGTGTGGGGTATTGTCCCCAGTGATTGTGTTATGTCTCTCGCAAGGACATTGCACAGTGGGGCCAGTTATTACAGGTAGGTGTAATAAACTAAGGCTACTGAGGAGTCTCGGGATGTGTGTTTTCTATAAATAAAAAAAAATTATGAAAACAAAACAAAAAACTTTTCCTACAGGTGCCAGTTGGCCCAATAGGTGGAAGAATCCTTCCAGTGCCTTCCAACTAGAGTTGGTTACAATAGGAGGGAGATTTCACTAGGGAATGCAGCTCTGTTGCTCATTTATCTAGGACTGTGTTCCCCCCACTACCATTATGTTTTATTATTATTATTATTATTATTATTATTATTATTATTTTCTCATTTTCAGCTTTTTTACTTTAATGAGTTCAAGCATTATATGTAAATGTGACAATCCAGAGCTAAGATTCAAGTCTTTTCGCAACAGACAGTGATTCTGTGTCAATCACAGCAATTCTGAGCTGCGATAGAGCTGCCATTAACTATAGCGACACAGGAAAGACTTCATAAAAGTTATGTACTGAACTCATAACTCATTTATAACATTGCTATTTTATAATCTAAGGATTGTACATAAGTTAATTGTGCAATGCTGTCTACAGTCTATTGACCACGAGAGTGTAATTAAGTGCCCACCAGGGAGTGATTGAGTGCAATGCATTATCCTGCTGGAGGAATTACTCAGTAACCTGACCAGTCATTAAATGCTGCAACCAACATTATAGATATTGTGGGGAAAAACAAAACAAAACAAGTTTTTGGTGCACTACCATAATTTTTAGGATAATTTAAACTTATATGAACAAATATTTCAATATTTCAACTCTATCTTTATATGAGACCTATTAATATATATAATCCCTTTTGTTAGTGTTGGTAGTAAAGAACTGGACATTACTTCTGGATCAAACACATTAGATATATTTTATTATCAATCTATTTTGTTTACTGTAACTTATCTAGATCTTTCCAAATTAAATCATAATTACATTGTAAATATGAATCTCAACAGTCTCCCTCTGTTTTATTTTATATGCAGCTTGAACTTGTATTACTGAGCATTCCTTTCCTGGTACAAACTAAGTAAAGGATTCCAATTCAGATGCAGTCATCCAACATATTTTGTATACCTGTGTTTTAGCAAGTAGCACTGTCAAATCCTAGTTATGTGTCCAGGGATATCCATAAGAGGAGCAGGGGAGACACACGTCAGAAGGTGAAATCATGGCATTCACACACACTTCAAGGGCCAAAGTCCCATAAAATCACAATAAAATTGTGTGTATCATGCAATTGTCCCTTGTACCCCATGTCACTGGGCTATGCTGCCCATCAGGATATTCCCCTGTGAGCTAACATGTAGGGGAGCCAAGAGGGAAGAGGAGTAATAATTACCCAGACCCAAGATTGTCGGGGAGGGGGGGGGGGGGC
>WWET01000293.1:721159-742684 GCA_011038615.1 Limnodynastes dumerilii
CCTTCTCCCTCACTATAACCACACATTACCCCCTCCCATACTATAACCACACATTACCCCCTTCTCCCTCACATACTACTTTCTCTTCACCACTTTAACCCCCAATAGATCTCTTACCTGTTTGATGTCTACCCCTCTCTTCTTCCTCACCCTCCGTCCTCTGCGGTTCCTCTGCTTCAGAATGACGCTGACATTGTTATGTCAGTGCCATGCTGGTCAAAGAGCTGTGTTTCCATAGCAACACATACTCAGTGCCTGGACGCAGCGCTTTGGGCACTGTGTATGTGAATCAATACAGTGTCTGGGAATAATACTATTTCTAGCTGCGCCAAAATTACATTTGTCCAGAAATGGGACCCCTCTGGACTCCGGATGTCAGTCTCAATTACCGGACTGTCCGAAGCAATCCCGGATGGGTGGTAACCCTAAGAGTGCCTGCATCCTCCAGTCAAATCAGGCCACTTACACACCTTGCGTGACGTTCATAAGTCTGGATTCGGTCCATTGTTTTCATGACTAAAAGTATTCTTTATTCAACACTTTAATGTTTTTCATTCTATCTCCTGTATCTTTTCAGAGCAAAGCTTTTCTCTAATCTCCTTTATCCTGACTTCCACTGTTGGTCACTCTATTCTCTGTGCTATTAAAAATGCACGTTTCCTTTCCTGTTAGGGCTTATCGGTATGCATTAATAACAGATTTATGGGGAAGCATATCACAATAAAGCTGGCCATACACTGGGTCGATTTTCGATCCCAGCAGGGGATGTCCTGAAACACGGCACAATTTCCTGCTAGGGAAATGTCCTGTTATCGGCACCATACACCTCTACTTGGACTGATAATCCTAGCAGAAGAGGGGGGGTCAAGGCTCTTTATGGTGCTGCTTCATATCTATGTACTAAGCTGCTCTGACAGCTTTAAAGTGTTTAAATCTTCAAAGCTGTCAGAGCAGCATAGTACATAGATATGCAGCAGTGTCTATTGCAGGGAGTAATACAGATCAACTTCGGCTGATCCCTGTCTGTACCACTCCCTGCAATAGACGCTGCTGCATATCTATGTACTGTGCTACTCTTACAGCTTTGAAGGTATACTTTAAGGCTGTCAGAGCAGCTTAGTACATATATATACAGAAGCATCTATTGCAGGGATAGGGAGCCTTTCAGCTTGCTGATTGGCTCCCTTAAAATATATCGGGCGCTAGATATTGAGCGTTTCTGGTGCATTTATTGGGAGTTTTAAAAATTGATCCTGGCCATTAACGCGATTTTTGACCTGATAATTGCTCTAGTGTATGGCCAGCTTTAGAGAAATAGTTAGTGCACTTTTGATATTCTATATTACCAAAACATTACAGGCTTTCAGCTTACCACCTCTCCAGGGACCCGAACCTCCATAGGTTATCCGAATTCCAAAGTTGCTTGCAGAAGTCAGGTGATTTGCACGTACCAGATTTTCTGCACTGGATCTCCTTTTGTACGGATCTCTGTGCATTTCAAATCCTCATGCCTAGAATTTAAGGTAGGGTGTTGGACACGTAAGTGTTCAGAACGCCATACGTGAGAGTGTACTAGTTTTTTTCCAATGTCTGCCCTGTCAGTTGACTGTCAATCATCTAAAGTGGAGATTTCATTGGCTGACAAAAATGAAGTAAATTAAAAGGGATCTTTCGGCTCACAATGATGATGTCAGTACTGGGTGGCCATTTTCACTGCATTGCTTTTGATAATGGCTGACGACTCATTTGTGTGGAGCCCAGACCTCATGTTATTCTGGTTTATGTTGCTGTTTTGTACAACACATTAGAGCCTTATGTCATTTTTTATGAACAAATTTCACTTTGTGAAAGTGTTTTTTGTAAACATGGTTTAGAAATGTAGAAATTTTTTTTGAGAAAAGTGCAGTTTACACAGTAACTTTACATTTTTTTTTTAATTTGCGTATTACCTCATATGCAAACGAAAGTGCAGTTTAAACATTAAATTTTAGATTTTTAGATTTTTTTTTATTTGCATATTACTTCATATGCAGCAGTGCATTAGCACCACCATATACATTATAAAAGTGCCTTCTTTGGCAAAACATAGAAAATGTAAACATCAGCTACATTAGTACAACTTAACTATACTAATAAACAATAAACTAACTATCTAAACATACATACACATTATATTAACAGGCTACAAATCTTTGTAACATGTGTGCAGGTATTTGCATATATTTTGAACACCTTGGTTGGTAGAGACTTGATGCTTGGTGCACTATAGTCATGCATAGGTGGTGGAAGTGGCTGGCTTTTTTCCAGGATGCTCTGGTGCACTATAGTCACGCATAGGTTGTGGAAGTGGCTGGCTTTTGCCAGGGTGCTCTGGTGCACTATAGTCACAAAGAGGTGGTGGAAGTGGCTGACTTTTGCCAGGATGGTGCACTATAGTCACAAAGAGGTGGTGGAAGTGGCTGACTTTTGCCAGGATGGTTGCTGCACTATAGTCACAAAGAGGTGGTGGAAGTGGCTGGCTTTGGCCAGGATGGTCTGGTGCACTATAGTTGCAGTGAGAGTTAATGGCTTGATATGATGTGGCTGGTGCACTATAGTCAATGTAAGTCTGATCACCATAGTCGGGTGTAGGATGGTGATATGACCATGATGGTGGGTGTGGTGGTTGCTGTGTGTTCCGCATACTCTCTATCATGTGGGTAATGAATGCCATGTTACACTCACGATTCTCCCGACTTATGTCGGTGCTGATGCTGCGTAATTCCACCAGAAACTCACGCTTAAGCTCCCTTTCGTGGTACATTAAATGCTGCATACGACGATCATCCTGCAACTGCATGGATTCATCCATTTCCACATGACACTTGTCTTTGCTTAGGTGGCAATTTCCACCTTGCTGAGGTGTTTCCATTTTTTAGGATCATTAAAAACTAGAAAAAAGGAAATGGAAATAACAGCATCTTAGGCCAGATGGACTTTTAGATTGAAAAGATTGCAGGGCAACACGAGGGGCGAGAGAGCGCGCAGGGCCGTTGCTTAGCAATGGCCAGTAAACAGTGCCATATGAAAGTCCATCCGTCCATACACACTGCGCACAGCCATCTGCTGCATCATTTTAATCAATGTACGTGTGTAATTAACACACATAAGGCTCACCTACTTATAGCTATGTTTTTTTGATCTTTAATAAAAGACTTTCAACAGTGTCAAGGTAGCCTTTTGTTTCAGTTACCGTATTTCCACATGTATAAGACGCACCTTTTTTAGACAAATAATGGGTCTAAAAATCGGGTGCGTCTTATACAGATGATGCAACGTTGAACTTTCCTTTGCTGTCCCTCTGGCGGTGTCAGGCTCTCTCCCCAGCAGCTGTGCCTCTGTCTCTCTCCCTCGCGTTGCGCACTGCACAAACATGTTGCGTGACCTAAGGTCACCTCAACGTTATTGAGAAGCGTGCACCGCGAGGGAGACAGTCGGAGTCACACCTGCGGGGGAGAGATCCTTTCATAAATATGAAAGTGTGCACCTTTAGTGATTTTTCTTTTGGGTGTTCTTAGACATCCAGGTGTGTATAAAGCATAATACTATGATTTTTGGAAGAGTAAAAGAAGATATTGGGATTGATGGGGCATAAAGGGAAAATCCAGGATCACAGGGGGAAGGGGAATGCACTCAGCTTAGTAACAGAGGTGTTCTAAGAGAACGTGTAGCACGTTTCCTAGCAGATTTTTCCACAACTGGCAATGGGCAACATTAGAAGAAGAGTCAAAGTAGCTTTAACAACCAGATAGTGGAGAAGGGACATTATGAGCCCTTGTACCAAAGAGAATGAGAATAAGTCAGGGCTGCCAAATGACCACACTGTGCCAACAGTGATGAGAGGAAGAGGGATATATAGAGGGACACAATCTGGCTCAGGGTACCACTATGTGTGCATTTTCCTTTATTTTGGTGGAGATGGATGATTTGGTAACCTTTTCCTGATTTCTCAGGGATCCTTCTCATAGGAAAGGGAGAACCCAAGTTACACTCCAGTGCATATCCTGTGAGCCCAGCACCGTGTCCATCAGAAGGTGGGTAGAGATCATCCCCCTTTAAAGTTGGAAGGTCAGACTTACCTTCTGGGAGGGAGGTGGGAATAGGGGTAAGGCAGTTATAAAGTGTCAATGAAAAGGGTTGGGCATAAGGGAGGGATATTTAAGTTGGAGGTAATGGAAGGTCACCCACATTACGCCTTCTTGGAGGTTATGAATGACTCTTAGTGGGAGGGGTTTTTTGTAATCAGCAGACCTCCCATGTATTTGCTGTATCCATTCATTTTAGTGTTTTAAGATGATTACAGAAAAATCCTTTATGCAGAGTTGCATTTTGAAGTAAGAAAATATATGATTTTATATCCTTTGTTCATGATATACTGCAAAATTTATTGCATATTGAAGAATTTCTCCCTTTATCTGAGGGATACTTAATAGCATAAATAATTACTTAAACTTCTGTTCCTGTGCTTTAAATCATGATCAGTAACACGTTCTCTCCAATTCAATTGATATACAGCTTTATTTGAAATATTAAATAAGACTTATTGGGCCTGATCCTGATTTAAAATAAAATTCTTTATGGACTTACTAGTCCAAAATACTGCATACAGGAGAACAGGACACTCCCCCTGCTCTCCTACGTGCAAATGGTGGATCTGTGCTTTGGACCCTGCCTTAAATATTCTGAACGCATAAACCCAGCCCTTACTGTATGATTTAAATTCCAAAGCACACCCACCGTGTGTATCTCGTATACATGGTAGGTGGCTGGGTCCCCCTTGCGGAGGCTGATTTCTGTACAGAATGCAGCATAAGGAGACTGTGTTCTATTTCTGAAGTATAGGTACTGCGCATACACAGTACCTATAAAGAGCTGACTTGCATACGTAAGTCAGCTCACTTTCTTAATTGAGGATCAGATCCATAGCAATCAAGACTTTGAAAATAATTAAATAGAAACGCAATGGATATGTACCATTACTTAATATATGCTTGACATTACTTAATAAAAGTTTGACAAGGGAAGAAGTCCAAAGGCGATTGAAAAAAATGAGGATAAAAAAAGCTCCAGGTCCTGACGGCATACACCCAAGGAATTGGCATATAGCATATATAGTGCTGTTGTTTAAAAAGGGAATAAGATCACAACCGGCTAATTATAGACCCATAAATCTGACATCAATAGTTGGGAAACTGCTGGAAGATATACTAAGGGATAATAAACAGGATTTCTTGATGTGCAATAGGATTATTCGTGGGAATCAGCATGGATTTGTGAGGGATAGATCATTCCAAATTACCCTAATTAGCTTCTATGAGGAAGTTAGTTTGAACTTAGACCAGGGTAGTGCAGTAGATGTGGTGTACTTAGATTTTGCAAAAGCCTTTGATACAGTTCCACACAAAAGGTTGGTCCACAAAATAAGGGAACTGGGTCTAGGAAACAACATTTGTACTTGGGTCACCGGTTGGAAAATAGGGAACAGAGAGTTGTGATAAATGGAACTTTTTCTAATTGTTTAAAAGTTTTAAGCGGTGTACCTCTAGGTTCTGTGCTGGGACCACTCCTTTTTAATATATTTATTAATGACCATGGTGATGGTTTAGAGAGCAACGTTTCCATTTTTGCAAATGACCCTAAACTATGTAAGGTAATAGAATATGAGCAATATGTAGCTTCTCTACAGAGGGACTTGAATAAACTGGATGATTGGGCAGCCAAATGCATATAGGTGCCAAATAGAAGACTTACTAGTATACTGCATACAGGAGAACAGGACACTCCCCCTGCTCTCCTACGTGCAAATGGTGGATCTGTGCTTTGGACCCTGACTTAAATATTCTGAACGCATAAACCCAGCCCTTACTGTACGATTTAAATTCCAAATCACACCCACCATGTGTATCTCGTATGCATGGCAGGGGGCTGGGTCTCCCTTGCGAAGGCTGATTTCTGCACAGAATGCAGCTTCAGGAGGCTGTGTTCCATTTCGGAAGTATAGGTACTGCGCATACACAGTGCCTATAAAGAGCTGACTTGCATACGTAAGTCAGCTCACTTTCTTAATTCAGGATCAGATTCATAGCAATTAAGACTTGGAAAATAATTAAATAGAAACGCAATGGATATGTACCATTACTTAATATATACAAACAATTCCAGGCTGCGCTATATCTTGGTGGTGAATAATATTTATTCAATGTACAAACATTAAAATGAGGTGCGATGAGCACCAATTGGGTTAAGATACAAGTAAAAATCAAAAGAAATAAAAGATTGTACCAATCAAAGCAATGACAATGTAATACACACTATGCAATAAATACAAGCCGGCCGGCGTGTTTATCTTAACAACCTGGCTATGGTGGCCACCATATAATTCAAAAGAACTCTGGCCAGATTCACTGGAAATAATCGTTACTATGTTGATCCTCTGATATGGTGGTCAGAGGAATAATTAGGTCCAGCAATAGTACTGCAATGTTGTGTGTTGGAAAATCCATGATGGTTAAGTTGTGTCTCAAACTTCTTAAAATAGTGCAATGAGCATTCACAATTTATGCCTCTAGTCTCAAATAGTCCAGATAACTCTCATGAGTCTATATATCACAAAGAGATTATAGTGGATGGATGCAGGTTCGGCATGTGTACTCACTCAGATCCTCACTACGGGCACACGGACGATTCCGGGGTTGCAGTTTCCTGTGTATTGCGTCCACGCTTATGCTAAGCATCAATTGCTGTGTCAGAGATGTTACTGGTGCGCGAGTAATGCGGTATTCAAATTTACCGTACCGAGTAGCCAACACTGAGGTATACAATGATCCTCCTGCTCTGTGTCTCTCCGTGGCCGGCAAGCACACTGTCTAGATGCCGGAGCTAGGTGTCCGAATTGTCTCCTCCTTAGCCGTCGGAGGGTCTTTGGCTATCAACTCCGTGTATCACAGCTATCGATGAATCCCTCAATGAGTGCCCAGGTGTATCTTCTCAATGGGTAACCGTACCGGTAAGAAGTGTCCGGGCGAAGTAGAGGACTTAAGGTGCAATGCTCATGCAGATGCAAATAGATATACAATTTTATTAGTTCAAATTAGAATCCTTGACGTGTTTCATTGATACACAATCAATTTCATCAGAAGGCACGAGGGTCTCAAACACCAAGATAAGAGCGCAAAAACCTGGGAACGGAATCTACCCAATCCGGTCAATACACAACACAAAAGGTTGGTCCACAAAATAAGGGAACTGGGTCTAGGAAACAGCATTTGTACTTGGGTCACTGGTTGGAGAATAGGGAACAGAGAGTTTTGATAAATGGAACTTTTTCTTTGTTAATTTTTTGTTTAAAAGTTTTAAGCGGTGTGCCTCAAGGTTCTGTGCTGGGACCACTCCTTTTTAATATATTTATTAATGACCATGGTGATGGTTTAGTTAGCAAAGTTTCCATTTTTGCAGATGACACTAAACTATGTAAGGTAATAGAATATGAGCAATATGTAGCTTCTCTACAGAGGGACTTGAATAAACTGGATGATTGGGCAGCCAAATGCATATAGGTGCCAAATAGAAGCAACATCATCCTATATCACCTTGTTCACTGCAGTTTATTCAGTATTCTGTTTCGGGTACCTAAATGGTGGCTTTTTTCAGGTATTAATCATACAAAACCAAAAACTCAAAAAATATAGTCATTTCACAGATGTAGAAAATTGATGTTACTGTTTCCTAGTGAATCCATAGTATTAATAATATTGGGCCGCATCCAGATTGAATTAAGATATCCCACTTATGCAAGTGGGCTAAATGGACATGCACCTTCTAGATGTTACGTTAGCGCTACGAACATAACACTAACGTTACTACCATCGTACAGAAGTTCCGTACGTTGGTATTTATGTGGGAAGGGGTTGTGCTTCCCGTCCGCCTGCCAATTGTATTGTGGGAGAGGTTTCAGACCTCAGCACGCATGGAAAGCGTGCAGGAGTCTGGATCCATTCCATTATTATTGTTTATTTATAAGGCACCACACTGTATCTGCAGCGCCGTACAAAGGCAAGAGTTACATATACAATACAATTAAGAAATGGGGTACAAGTTCAATTAAAAACAAGAAATGCAATGCAAGTACAATGCAAAAATAAACTACGTACAAAATAGCAAAACAATGTACGGAAAGTAAAGATGCTGGATATGGTAGGAGCAGATGAATAAGGAGAGAGATACAGTAGAGAGAAAAGGTAAAGGGTGATGACAGGAGGGCCCTGCTCATAAGAGCTAATTTGCTAAGTGGGAGGAGGTGAACAAACAGGAAACACAATAATGAAGATAGATGGGGAGGGCACACAAAATGGCTGACCATCTGCAGTGTCTCATAGTTTACCTCTGTTCTCTCTGCTCTTGTATTTATATAATATCCATCTGTTATTACAGAAAGAGAATGGTAAAAAGACAACACATATTTAATATCCTTAGGAAACAGAAAAGAATGTATGTGTTAAAATATACATGTACAAGGTAACACATTTAATTTCACGACAATAAACACTGTTTATAGGAAAACTTTCTGCAGTATTTTGAGAATTCCAGAAATAGCAAGATTATGACAACTCAAGGGAATATGGTTTGAATAAGGAAAAAAAATATTTCTGTGATTGATTAATAAGCATATAAAATAAAAGAGCAGATGGGTTTGGTGCTTTAAATAGCACTCACAGTGGGGAGCTTGCAGAGCAAACTTCAATGCTTCTCATGACAGAAGAAAATTAAACCATCTGTTATAATTTGTTTTGTTAGTTATTTTTGCAATATCATCCACCTGCAGTCTCCTGAGACTTCAGATGAGGCATATTTATTGACAAGAGATTTAGGCCCTGATTAAGAGTTTGAAAATAAAAGAGAAAAGTTACACCTGGGCAAAATTTAATACAATTTATTCTATGCATGCGGGGAGAATACTTTGCTTTTGCATATTGCAAACCAGCTTCACTTTTACACAGGGTTTCTGACTTTTTAAAGCGTCCTTCCGGGAGAACACAGAGGGAAGCCTTAGATTGCTGCAAGGGGGAGGGGCTTAATGCTGCATTTTATGCAAATTGCGTCATTAAGCCCCCTGTCAATCATTCATGTAATCTCTAGCGTTACATGGGATGGACGGGGCTTGATGACACCATCAAGCCCCTTCCATCCCTAGTAACTTTAGGGATTACAACAGATTTTAGTAGCTGGTCAGGGCTTGTGGGAGCTTTGCCAGCTCTCCCGGGATATCGGGAGAACTGCCCAAAGTTCAGGAGTCTCCCTGATATTCTGGGAGAGTCGGCAACCCTGATTTTACACCTTTCAATTATAATACTGTTTGCAACAGGTGAAATTTGACTCAGGTCCTTCTTAAAAGAGTGGACCTCTAAATAACAATTGCGTCATTTGCAGATCCATGGAATCCATGCATCCATACGAGTGCACCACTAACAACAGCCTTTGCACTTAGAGACATCCAATACCTTAACTTGTCTGCCTTTTGCGAGTGGAAAATGCAGAAGTACGCATGCTTATATATTGCAAAAAGATGTCCAGCCTATACTGTACATACATACATTGTTAAAAGTTCTGCCTATTCTGAACATTATAAGAAGTCCTGCCTATTTTGTACATTGTAATAACGAGTCTCGTCTATACTGTACATTGTAGTAAGGAGTCTCACCCAAGTGCCGCCTATACTGTACATTGTAAGAAGGAGTGCCGCCTATACTGTACATTGTAAGAAGGAGTGCCGCCTATACTGTACATTGTAAGAAGGAGTGCCGCCTATACTGTACATTGTAAGAAGGAGTGCCGCCTATACTGTACATTGTAAGAAGGAGTGCCGCCTATACTGTACATTGTAAGAAGGAGTGCCGCCTATACTGTACATTGTAAGAAGGAGTGCCGCCTATACTGTACATTGTAAGAAGGAGTGCCGCCTATACTGTACATTGTAAGAAGGAGTGCCGCCTATACTGTACATTGTAAGAAGGAGTGCCGCCTATACTGTACATTGTAAGAAGGAGTGCCGCCTATACTGTACATTGTAAGAAGGAGTGCCGCCTATACTGTACATTGTAAGAAGGAGTGCCGCCTATACTGTACATTGTAAGAAGGAGTGCCGCCTATACTGTACATTGTAAGAAGGAGTGCCGCCTATACTGTACATTGTAAGAAGGAGTGCCGCCTATACTGTACATTGTAAGAAGGAGTGCCGCCTATACTGTACATTGTAAGAAGGAGTGCCGCCTATACTGTACATTGTAAGAAGGAGTGCCGCCTATACTGTACATTGTAAGAAGGAGTGCCGCCTATACTGTACATTGTAAGAAGGAGTGCCGCCTATACTGTACATTGTAAGAAGGAGTGCCGCCTATACTGTACATTGTAAGAAGGAGTGCCGCCTATACTGTACATTGTAAGAAGGAGTGCCGCCTATACTGTACATTGTAAGAAGGAGTGCCGCCTATACTGTACATTGTAAGAAGGAGTGCCGCCTATACTGTACATTGTAAGAAGGAGTGCCGCCTATACTGTACATTGTAAGAAGGAGTGCCGCCTATACTGTACATTGTAAGAAGGAGTGCCGCCTATACTGTACATTGTAAGAAGGAGTGCCGCCTATACTGTACATTGTAAGAAGGAGTGCCGCCTATACTGTACATTGTAAGAAGGAGTGCCGCCTATACTGTACATTGTAAGAAGGAGTGCCGCCTATACTGTACATTGTAAGAAGGAGTGCCGCCTATACTGTACATTGTAAGAAGGAGTGCCGCCTATACTGTACATTGTAAGAAGGAGTGCCGCCTATACTGTACATTGTAAGAAGGAGTGCCGCCTATACTGTACATTGTAAGAAGGAGTGCCGCCTATACTGTACATTGTAAGAAGGAGTGCCGCCTATACTGTACATTGTAAGAAGGAGTGCCGCCTATACTGTACATTGTAAGAAGGAGTGCCGCCTATACTGTACATTGTAAGAAGGAGTGCCGCCTATACTGTACATTGTAAGAAGGAGTGCCGCCTATACTGTACATTGTAAGAAGGAGTGCCGCCTATACTGTACATTGTAAGAAGGAGTGCCGCCTATACTGTACATTGTAAGAAGGAGTGCCGCCTATACTGTACATTGTAAGAAGGAGTGCCGCCTATACTGTACATTGTAAGAAGGAGTGCCGCCTATACTGTACATTGTAAGAAGGAGTGCCGCCTATACTGTACATTGTAAGAAGGAGTGCCGCCTATACTGTACATTGTAAGAAGGAGTGCCGCCTATACTGTACATTGTAAGAAGGAGTGCCGCCTATACTGTACATTGTAAGAAGGAGTGCCGCCTATACTGTACATTGTAAGAAGGAGTGCCGCCTATACTGTACATTGTAAGAAGGAGTGCCGCCTATACTGTACATTGTAAGAAGGAGTGCCGCCTATACTGTACATTGTAAGAAGGAGTGCCGCCTATACTGTACATTGTAAGAAGGAGTGCCGCCTATACTGTACATTGTAAGAAGGAGTGCCGCCTATACTGTACATTGTAAGAAGGAGTGCCGCCTATACTGTACATTGTAAGAAGGAGTGCCGCCTATACTGTACATTGTAAGAAGGAGTCCCGCCTATACTGTACATTGTAAGAAGGAGTGCCGCCTATACTGTACATTGTAAGAAGGAGTTCCGCCTATAACTCTACATTGTAATAAGAAGTCCCGCCTATACTGTATATTGTAAGTATTGTATGGCACTTCTCTGGTGAAAAAAAGATGCATTTTTCTATATTGTATTTATAATTTCAACCATTGGTACATAAATACAAATGATCTCTGCTTCCCATCTGGAGAATTCTCTTTATTTGTTAAGTGCTATTGATCATCAATATACAAAGGACTTATGGTGGTCACAATCACTGTCACTGAGCTTTTATATTACTCTGGTTCATTTAGAGCCAATGGACACACACTCATTATTATCGATCATATAGTGCCACTAATTGTCCACAGTGCATTACAGAAAACATTAAACTTTCACATCAGTCCCTGTCCTTATTATAGCCACATTCTAAGGACTCTAACACATTCATACGTTTTGATTGGCCCCCAGTAATATTAAGACCATTTGGTATTATTGGTAGATTGCAAAGTCAGTTTAGAGAAGGGCAACATGTCTGTCTTTAAAACAACAGCTTGGGTAAGAATACTGTCAGATTATTTTACATGTTCTAAATCTGTAGTAGGCAATACAAACACAAAAGGCCGGATCCAGAGCTACGTTCCCTAAAATGCGCTAGCGGTCGTAGCTCTGGATCTGGCCCAAAGTTCCTATCACAAAAGCATTGAAAAGCAAGCATTCATCCACAAAACCGCTGCTTGCTATTATCTATAAGTTTCTGGTTTCATGGATTCTTATTGCACTTTTATACCTGCATCCTCCAGAACTGGACCTATATGTTCAGAGAATTATTGTGTTATTGTAATGTAATTAGCAAGTCTCTTGTATTTGAAATCCAAGCTGTAAAAAGAAACACAGATAATTCTCTCCTGTGAAGATGGGCAGAAATAAGACACTGAATTTATTTTATTTATTTATGAAGAGGTTTTAATACAGTGCCAGCAGATTACGTAGCATTTTACAATTTTAACAATCATTATAACAAGACTGGGTGGTAACAGACAGACTGGGTAGGTAAGAGGGCCCTGCCTGCAAGCTTACACTCTGTAGGACATTAAGGATTGATACACAAGGACAAGTGCTATATATTAGACAACGGACCGGCCAGCATGTAAAGTAAAAGTTCTCAGTACTCTGTATGATCCAGTCAAGCAGATTTGTTAGTAGCAGGACTGAGGATAATTTTAGTATGGAAAGTAAAGTTTTCAAGTTGTGTAAATCATTTAACCGAAAGGTAAACTGGATAACAAAGTGGGTGTGAATGGGGTTGACAATTACTAAGCAGTAGGTTGTGCAAGTTAATAAGCTTGTCTGAGGAGATGAGATTTAAGGAAGCACTTGAAATTTTGGTGAGCATAGAATAGTGTTCTTGGGCAAGGAAGGTTATTCCAGAGAGTCTGTGCAGCACAGGAGAAATCCTGTAACTGGGAATCAGAGCATTTGTTTAGTGTGGAGGAGAGAAGTAGGTCCTGTGAATATCTTAGAGAGCGAGCTGGGATATATCTTGAGATGAGTGAGGCTATATATGTGGGTGCAGTGTTATTGATGGCTTTGTAAGTTAGCAAAAGGATTTTGTATTTGATTCTGTAGTATATCAG
This sequence comes from Limnodynastes dumerilii, assembly GCA_011038615.1. Classification (NCBI taxonomy): domain Eukaryota; kingdom Metazoa; phylum Chordata; class Amphibia; order Anura; family Limnodynastidae; genus Limnodynastes; species Limnodynastes dumerilii. The sequence goes on from WWET01000293.1 coordinate 734,476, forward strand.
CAACCAATGTAAATATTGACAGAGTGGAGAAGCTCTAGAAGAGCGTTTTGCAAGAAAAATCAGTCTAGCTGCTGCATGCAATATGGATTGTAGGGGGGTAGTTTTATCAAGTGGGAGTCCAATAAGAAAAGCATTGCAATAATCAATGTGAGAGATGGTTAGTGCATAAATGAGAGTTTTAGCAGTGTTTTATGTAAGATAGTGTATTCTGTAAAGGTTTTTTAGATGTATGTAACAGGATTTAGAAATAGTTTATATATGGGGAACAAAGGACAGTTCAAAGTCACAGGTGACACCTAAGCATCGAGCTTTATGAGTAGGGATTATATCATTGATTTCAACAGAGATGGAGAGGCCGGGTGGGTGATTCTTATTAGCTCTGTTTATTTCTGTCAGAGATTAAGTTTGAGATGAATTACAACAATTAATAAAATTTAATAATAACAAACTAACAATAAAAACTGGAAGAAAATTTGGTTTTAAACACTAAATATGCACAGTATCCCAGTAGTTAATGCATCTGTACAGTAGTTATAAATACAGAAAAACATTTTTTTTCATATTACATTACTACTTAAAACAACAGTCATGTTAAGGGCACATAAAGGGATGCAAAAGATACATTTACATATGTGAGATAAACCAAAGCCAATTGTCTGGTATAGTAAAATAGAGATCCAAGTTGGGTAAGTAGGAATGGTGGTTTGTTCCCACATAAATCTGCAGGTTAACTTTTAAGACAAGTACCTGATCTCAAGCAGGGAGTAATCTAAGAGGTAGTTGCTGTCCCACTGTGTTCTCTTGGACTCACCCACAGATGAAAGACAGAGGCTGGATCGTTTAATCTACAGATGGCTCCATCTCTTCTAAGAACCGTTTTCGTTCAAATAAATGGTTTATGGCCTGTTAGTAAGTGCATTTAACTGATTTTAGGTAACGTCAATAAACAGTTGTTTCGTGGAGGCCGCTACTACAAATTCCCCCATTGACGCATCTAGTCCCCACCTGGGTATTATTTCAAAGCATGCTACTGTGGCTTGTATGATCTAAAATATGGCCCCCTTGTAAGGCAACATAATGGCCGGTAATATATGTAGAGCATGATTGTAAACATACAGAAGTTTTATTAAAGGTTAGACTTCAGTTCTTCATTTCCAGGTCCATAACAGGTTGAAACATAGTTTTTTATAGAGTAAAAAAATATTCAGATTTGTATGCAGAACTTGGATATTGGGTGCTCACAAAATATTTAAACCTGTAAGCCAGCTCTCTTTTGATGGATACAAGCAATTCCTCTGGGGGAAAAAAGGATGTGGAAACAGGAAAGGACACTAAAGTAAAATTTACAAGTACAATGAGTATAATAGACATAAAGCAATCGTTTTTGGAAATTCCCATGGATTGTCTACATGTAACCCTGTCAGAACTTAAACATCCACATTTCTTAGGCTTTATTGAAACATCCCTGTCATAATTCAATCAAATCTGCTCCCATTAAAATCCAGTTTCATACTCACACATTCCTCTCCTCATATGGGGTTTATGAAGATGTGCTTGGGGAAATGTAACACACATAAATGCTAGTAAAATATAGCATTGAAGCATTTATACATTTATACTTTGATTTTATTATTATTATTATTACCGATTATTCATATAGGGCCGTATTCAGATCTAATAACGGCAGGACACTTACGCACGCAAGGTGCGTAAGTGTCCTGCCTTCACTGGAGGGCGCATGCGCCCTCCAGATGTTACGTTAGGGTTACTATAGTAACCCTAGCGTAGCAGCAATTGGACGGAACTTAGTTCCGTCCGAGCCCATTTCCGAGAGGGCTCCCACACTGTAGCGGATCAGCGGTCGCATGGTCCACTGATCCGCACGCCACAGTTAAGGTAGGCTTATGGCAGCGTAATTTCAGACCCCCGCACGCACAGAAAGCATGCGGGGGTCTGAATCCGGTCCATAGTCCGCAGCGCTTTACAGCGAACATTAAACATTCACATCAGTCCCTGTCCCTTTTGGAGCTTCATGATAAGGTCCCTAACACATACACAAACACTAGGGTTAGTTTAGTCAGCAGCCAATTAACCTACCATTATGTTGTTAGCATGTGGGAGGAAACTGGAGCACCCCAACACAGACACGGGAAGAACTAATCCCTTAACACTTCCTATAGTTTTAGGACATTGGGCCGGATCCAGAACTATGTCCGTCTTCCATAGACGGACGTAATTCAATGAACAATAGCTACTGCGCATGCGTAGTAGCTATTGTACGTAATCTGCGTATCGTTTCTATACATAGATTGCGTATATGCGGTCTTTTAGACCGCATATACGTAGTTCTGGATCTACCCCACGTAGATCCAGAACTACGGACGTAGTTCTGGATCTACCCCATTGTCCTATTGAGATCAAATTCCAACATAACTGTCCTTGTCACTGTGTATTAATCACATCCTTAGACTGCGTTAGTCCAGGCATGTTTGTCACCCTGTTTGAGAGAGACACATGACGCTTACATAACTATCTTATAGTGTGAGACATTTAGAAGTGTATTGGTAACTTAATGTGACCATGGAAGAAAATCTGGAGGGGGGTCTGACAACTCATTATTTGGTATACTTAATATTAATAATACAACAATCACATTTTATCCCCCTGTCCAAAGTTTCTGAAGCAATTTAAGTAGAAAATAAACTCATTTGCATCCTCAAAATAACCTACATTTTCTAGAGAAAGGAAAAATATAAAAGTACACGGGAAATCTCCTTTTTGATCTCATAGTGGGGTCATGGACTAAAATGTACAATATTTTTTTAATCTCTTTTAAAATGTATACAGATACCTAGATGCTTTACCCTTTTATATTAAAGCAAGGTGTGATAAGTTTGCCTTTGATGACTGATAATATCAATACTAATACTAATAATATTCAGCACATATATTTAGGTAGATGGAGTTTTTAGTTACATTGCAAGTTATAAGGTTCAGAATGGTCATCATTGTGTCCAACTGCAGCTCTGCTTTAAATAGTTTAAAATTCCATTAAATTGGCATATGATTTTCAAAGCTGTTATAACTTCACGTTTCTGCTGCTTAAACTGTTCATTTTAAACATTATAAATGCCAATTTAATATTGTATTGAACAACCTCTGATATACATGTTAAAGAGCAATGCCATGCAGGAATCCATAAATTAGTACTAGCTAAGGAGAAATGAACTAAAATGGACATGCGTTTTTAGTGTTCAATGCTAAGTATTTATGTGTGTTAGCAATAAGGAGGATCAGTTCCTGCCTCATGTGTTACATTAAGCGACACAAAGCACTGTTTGTGGAATAAAAGAGATGATCCTGAGTTTATTAAATTTACATTACTGCCAGTGTTACTAGAGCTACTTTGAACTTCTTCCAGATATTATTTTTGCATAACATTCACTGGCAGCTTCTCAGATCCTGACACATGGTAATGATCCATCTTCCGAGGCCCACTGGAGAAATCATGTTTTTCCTCGATCTCACTGGCTTATGCAATTGCACTTTCAAATCAGCAACAGGTGCTCTGTGATCGCATTCATTCCTGGGGGTAGGCAAGACAGAGATTTTTGTTGTTCCCATTCATTATATACCTGCAAGAAGCTTTATACTACTCATCTTTTTCACCTCACATAAGGTTTTAAATATATTTCATTTATATTTATCAGCTTTGCAAGTCAGTCATTTTGTTGCAATGCTCTGCTTTTTTTTGTGTTTTGTGGGTATTTAAAAAAATATTTTGCGGGTAACCTTTTGATCCATATACCAGATATACATTTGAACATCCAATAGCTTCTTGTGCATGGGAATCAACCAGGAAAAGGCAGAATATAGAGGGACTGACTCAGGCTTAAGTACAATTTCTTTCACTGCTTTATGGTACTTATTAGACTCCTCTTTCTGTCATAGGGTCTCCACTATTGATTGCTTAGGCTTGTTTGCTTCTTTGCCATCATTTAACCTAAGTTAGGTTGTCTTGTAGCATTTTGGTCTTCATGACGTCCATCCATATTTCCATATTGTCTGTACACCCGTAGGTATTGTTAAAACTACAATAGGTTGAAGACACTAGACTGATACATTGATTTTCTCCATCAGTTTACTAAGACTCTTAAACTTGGAGTTATTTCAAATTTTTCTTGTTTTTGTGAAGCTTTTGCTATGACAGACACCATGGTCTTGCTGTTAAACTTCTTTGTTGCAACTTATTCATTTATGGGTTGTGTCATGTAGACCACTTAAAAGCAACCCTTTGACACATGCTTTATGAGTTGGCCACACTCTGCTGTTCTCACATCTGATTTTAATAAATATTTGTCTTTCATACAAGACACATTCTAGGAAGGAGATGTATTCGGTCCAGATAGTGTGATTTCTCAGGACATCAGACAGATTTCACCTACGGTTGCAGCCTTCAAGAATTCCAAGCTTCAAGTTCTTGTGAAATATCTTTATAGAACTTATTGAAGTTCTCTCTTTTCTCAGACAGTTTTGTGACAAATTCAAGATAAATCCTCAAATTGAATTTTAAAATTGAAATCTTTAGCCCTAACCCTAACACTCTATACTCTGCAGCCTAACCCTAATTCTCTATACCACGCAGCCTAACCCTAACCTTCCATGCCCCGCAGCCCAACCCTAATCTTAAGCCCTATTACCGCCAAAGCCTGTAGCTATTGGGAACGGGGAAATAGGTTCCCATTCCCAGATTTGATAGATTAAAACAATGATACAGCTGCCATTCAGCTGGCGGCTGTATCATGTTCAAAATAGGTCCGGCAGGTCTGGCAACTGCATCCGTCTATCTTGGGTTTATCTCCTTCCTTTTTTACCTCCTGCACCCCCTTTTCTTCTGTCTGTTCTCATTAATGTGTTCTTTCTGTAGAGGTTTATGGGGCATACAATGAACTAGGACTGCGCACACAAAATGGAAGTTGCTCAGATCAATTTATAGGTAAATGCAAACAGATGCATGAAAGTACGGGGGTAATCTGCTAGCCACAGAAACACAGGAAAAGAGATGCCCCAGCAACACTACCATTAACACACTATACCATTCTATCTGTAACATAGAATTCAAAAATGTCTGTTACACATATTTGCAAATATATGACCAGCCACCAGCCTTTTTGCTTATGGTGGTCCTAACTCTAACACTGAGGTGCCGATTCAATTAGCCGCAATGACGGGACGAAGCTCGCGGTGCGCTTTTCCCCCGTGATATATGCGGTATGAAAACTAAGCAAATTTTTATGCGCACCTCTATGTGGTGCACATAAAAATCGCCCCCAAAAAATATGCGGAATTAGCTTTGCACTGCAAATAATGCGGGTGTGAAGCTAATTGAATCGGGCCCCGATGGTCCCAATGTTGGGTCATATATGTTTTAAATTGAGAGCTAACTTACCTCAGGAGTTAGCTCTCAACTAGGAGTGTTTACTGTCTTACTGTCTTTCATGTGCAAAATAACTTTGGAACCACAGTCTATTGTTTCACCATTGTTATTCTACAGTGTAAAAGACCTTGTAGTCTATGTCTATTGCTTGTATAAACAACTTAACACTATAGTCACCCCATCACAAACTCAAAATTGCCCTTAAAATATGAATGTCACCAGTATGACCAGGCAAATGTAATTTATTTATTCATTTATTTAATGAAATTATTTATTTATATTTAACCAAATTCTCTCTATTTTTTTGTTTGTGATTTTATGGTCAAACCAAATTTCACTTTTTGTAATTCTAGTTACTCCGTTATATGATACGTGTTACTCTTAAAATATATGTTATGAGCACGTGTGTACTGTTTTAAAGAGCCTATGGAGGCTACAAGCAAAGGCTATACTTAGCTATATTTATAGTTAAAAGCTTGTGCTGTAGTACAAATAAACATCTTTCTTCAGGTGCAAAACATGGCTGAGATACCCATAAAACCCCCTTGTGTTTTTTTAACTGCATTAATATTGAAAAGATTAGCCTTTACTGAAACGTGTTCCATGGTTCTTTCTCTGCTTTGCTTTTTTTTTATATTTATTTAAAGAGAAACAAAAGTAAATATTTTATATAATCAACACCTAAATTAACTGTCACATAAAACACTAACCCAAATACTATCACCAGTGGCCACCCCAAAAGAAACAGATTGGCACTTAATAAAGGGTTCTTGTATCTTCCAATGTCAAAGCACTATGATAACGCTTTTTAGAAAGTCTGCAGTCTGCACAACTTTAACCCTCCATGGTTATCAATTTGCCGGTTCTAACTACGGTATTAGTTTCTATTAACCCTTTGACATTGGAAGATACAAGAACCCTTTATCGAGTGTCAATCTGTTTCTTTTGCGGTGGCCACTCACGGAATAGCAAGGACTCAGCATTTACTTCTAAATCCACATGGAAAGGATTGCTGGAGTTATCATCCTCTGTCCCGAAGGATCAGATAACCCTCCGTTTCTTGTTTCCTCCACAGGATTGGGGCGTAAATCTCTATATTCATCTGGGCTATTTTCTGCTGAGCCTATGCTGTTTGAACTTTGTGAAGCACTCATTCATCCATTTATTTTTGGTTCTTGAACTGACCATATATGCTTTTTCAAGTGGATTATTGGATACTTATCCTTTGCTAGCTTATTCCGATACCAGTGCCGTCTCACTCATTTCTTGATTTGAATGTGGGAGATTTTAGATTTGTGCATATTTACATTTTATTGTGATATGTATATTGTTGCAAATTTTTGGTATTTGATTAAATATTGTGTTATTTAGGTTTGCCGTTTGTGTTTTGTTTCATCAACACCAACCCACATTTTTAATCTATTCATTATACAGCGCTGTACTTTAAATTTTTTGGCTTTCCTTTTGTGGGAGTTTAGATTAATCTCCCTTACAGCTGCTCTTCCTGCAATTAGCGTAATAGGTTTTTGTCTTTTAGTATGGTATGGACACTGTAGCATGTGACAAATGGCATGTGCATTGAAGCAGCAGAGTCCCTGGCAATTGAGACTATGTGCATGCTCTTCCTAGAAAGCCCTGTGTTGGGATGTGCTGGGAAAAACAGTGCACAAGGGATCGTTGTCGGGGATGCAGAACACCTGTAGTATATCCACAGTTTAGTTGGTGTAAGAAGGGTGTTACATGTACTGTGTGTGTACATGTTACAAATTAATACCTACTGAGTAGCTGTTACGCGCTGCACTTACCTTTTATTCTGCCGGCTGGGGTTCCCGCCAGCATCCTGCATTTCCAGAGAGCCAGGACTCCAGATGTGTCTATAAGCCACAAGAACAAGCCAGGCATGTTCCTGTGGCTGAAATAACTTCCTGTTACAGGCATCCTGTGTTGCCCTGCAATCAGGATGCCAAAATTACTGTTACTTGCAGGGATTCCCCTGCATAAGTTATCCATGTTTCCTGGCCACCAATTACTGTGATCCTCCCACTGCTACTTCCTGATTGGATCCTTACCCTTTAAATAGGTTTTTTCTTCCAACATTCAGTGCTGGTTATAGCTCTGCTCTGCTGTCCCAGTTCCTGCCAGTGTCTCTGTTTACAGTTGATTCCTGAGTGCCTCTTTATCCTTGCCTTTCCATCTGTTTAATGTTCCTTCCCTGCCTTCCCAGTGCGCTTGTCTGCCTCTCAGTGTGTTTCTGTGAGTGTTCGCCCTTGTCTGTTTTCACCGTCCGTCTGTCTTCTGTTGTCTTCTATTTCCACGTGGGTTCACTGCTATCTGGTTTCATTTTGTATCTGTGGTTAGCTTGGTGTGTTTCCTCCTAGTGCAGTGTAGGGACCTATACGTGTGGGTGGTAGTTGGTTTACAGGGATAGCCGCCGGATAACAGGTTAGGTGCCTTCCTCTCCACTATCTTTCAGCCTGCAGTACTTCTGTATTGCCTACTTGCACGTTACCCTTCCGGTATTCCTAACAGTAGCTAATCTACCAAATGTGCTCTGTTATATAATCAGTATGTTAGAGTAGTTGGCAAAGGTTGATCTTGGAACAGTCATGATTTATGCCCTGGCACAAAAGGAGTTAATTGTGTTTATATATTCTATGGGCATGATCCAGACCTACAGGCGCCTTACGGCCGGACGAGATCTGTATGTCCGTCATCGTAGCGGGTAGTGCACGCCCCGTGCACTCCCCGCTGGCGTGCGAAAATCTGTACACA
>WWET01000293.1:777766-789894 GCA_011038615.1 Limnodynastes dumerilii
GGATGTGGGGGGTGAAGGAGAGAGAGGAGTCCAGGATGATGCCCAGGCAGAGGGCTTGGGTGGAGGAGGAGATGGTGGAGTCACCAATAGTAATGGAGATAGTAGGGGTACAGGGGATATGAGAAGGAGGAAAGACTACAATTTCAGTTTTTGCCATGTTAAGCTTGAGAAAGCGATCGGACATCCATGAGGGGATGGCAGAGAGGCAATCCGACACTTTAGACAGAAGTTCTTGAGAGAGGTCAGGTGAGGAGAGATAGATTTGAGTGTCATCGGCATAGAGGTGGTAGTTAAAGCCAAAGGAGCTGAAAAGGTCACCCAGAGAGGAGGTGTAGAGTGAGAACAAAAGGGGACCAAGGACTGAGCCCTGGGGCACACCAAAGGGAAGAGGAGTGGTAGGAGAGGAGGAGATAAGGAGCGATCTGAGAGATAGGAGGAGAACCAGGAGTGAGTGGACAAAGCCAGAGAGGCCGAGGGAGCGAAGGGTGTGGAGCAGGAGAGGGTGATCAACGGTGTCAAAGGTTGCCGATAGATCCAGGAGGATGAGAAGGGAGAAGTGGCCCTTCGATTTGGCAGAAAGGAGATCATTTGTGACCTTAGTCAGGGCAGTTTCAGTGGAGTGCATGGGGCGGAACCCAGATTAGAGAGGGTTCAGGATGGAGTTGTTGGCAAGGTAGCCGATTAGACGCTTGTAAACAAGCCGTTCAAGCAACTTGGAGGCGAAGGGTAACAGAGAGATATGTCGGTAGTTGGAGGGAGAAGTGGGGTCAAGGTTCGGTTTTTTAAGGATAGGGGAGACAAGAGTATGTTTAAAGGGGGAAGGGAAGGAGCCAGAGGAGAGGGATAAGTTAAAGAGGTGGGCAAGATGGGAGCAGGTGGAGAGAGAGAGAGACCGGAGAAGATTAGGGGGGATGGGATCAAGTGAGCATGTTGATGGAGGGGATAACAAAAGTAGTGAGTGAATTTCTTCAGCTGAGTTGGGAATGAAAGTAGACATTGGTGGGTAGCTAGGGAGGAAAAGAGAGGGTGGAGATTGAGATGGAGGAGAGGTGACGGTAGAGGAGAAGGAGCTCCTGATGGAGTCTATCTTGGAAGTGAAGAAGGTGGCAAAGTCACAGGCAGAAATGGATAGAGAGAGAATGGGGGACAGAAGAGAGTTGAAGGTGGCAAAGAGGCGACGTGGGTTAGATGATTGGGAGTGGATGAGGGACTTAAAGAAGGATTGCTTGGCAAGGGCGAGGGAAGAGCTAAAAGAAGGGAGAATGAACTTGAAGTGGAGAAAGTCTGCAAGGGAACAGGACTTCCTTCAGAGACGTTTTGCAGCACGGGAGCATTTCTTTAGGAACCGAGTAAGCGGGGAGTGCCAGGGTTGGGGGTTGGACCGGCGAAGGGAGAGAGGGAGGGCAGCATCAGGGGCGGAGGACAGGGCGTTGTAGAGCGAGGTTGCTAGATTATGGCTAATATAAATATGTTAAGATGAGCGCTGGTGGCAAGAGGCAGAAGATGAGATATGAGTTCTAATCAGCTCTATTATAAATAGAATGTAACGAACAAAGAGAGGGGGAAAAAAGACAATCGCAGTTATTGGGTGGTGTCACCCCAAACAAAGATAAGCTAAAACAAAATAAGAAAACCGCGCTTAAATCTATCACCCCCTACCATACATAAATATAAGCAAGTGATACGTGACACTAAATAATGTAAATATATAAAATTTAATAAGTAATAATAAAAAATAGGTAATAATAAAAAGTCAAAACAATGATTATCACTGGTTTAACACCGTAATCAGCATGCAATTGGATCCAACACTGCAAGTATAGCCAGAGAACCATATACGTACAATACACAATGGATAAAGAGCTCCACTAAAAAAATATATACTGGATGACAAGGTAAGTCCAGCTCAATGAATCAGTCATATACAAGTGCACTGAAGCTTCCAAACAGATCATGAAAGGTTATTTGCAAGTGTTCCAAGTTAATACTGTGTAACAAATTGTAGCAGCCTGTAAAGTTCCAAAGACAGTGTAGCCAATGCAGGAAAACAAAAACAGCCCGTCGATCAGCTGGGCTAAATTCTGTTTAACGTGGACAGCAGTAAGCTGTCAAGCAAGCAAGTTAGTAAAGTAATTTTGCTGTAAATCTGTCCTCCAATATACAGATAGTTCAGCTTACCAATTGGCTAGGAGGTATGTATAAACAGAAAGATTTTTCAGCTCGTGGCTAAATCAGTTTCAATTAACTACAACCGGCCCGCAGGGAAGTCTCCTAAGGGTAGGAGACCCGAACGGTCGGTGCTTTGAGGCAACCAGCCGGGTAGTGAGATGACTTCAGTGCAAACGATATATGTGGATGCCAAATAGTTAAAAGGGTATACTTGCTGGTGTGTTGAGATTCGGATAGCGTTCAATACCGAGTTCATGCGGTCGTGACAGTAGCCGTCAGCGGGCGTCCCTGCTGCGTGCACGGATCAACTGGTATAGCTGCTGGTGATGATGGTATGGCTACTGCTGATGATGGTAGTATTGACAAGGAGCTGCTGCACGAGGCTAGTTGGAAGAGCCGGTGTAAACGAGTGAGGGGAGGGGCTTCTGTGACGCGTTTTGTCGCTGGATTAGCGACTTTATCAAGCATAGTTTACACCGGCGGGGAGAGGAAGAGAGGGAGAAGGAGATAAGATGATGATCAGAGATGGAGAAGTCAGACAGGGAGCATGAGTGCGAGAAAACGAGGTCAAGGGAGTGACCCCGGTTGTGGGTAGGTGCTGAAGTCCACTGTGACAGGCCAAGGGAGGAGGAGAGGGAAAGAAGTTTTGTAGTGGTGGGGTCTGTGGAGTTGTCAACAGGGATGTTGAAGTCACCTAGGATAAGGGAGGGGAGGTCAGAAGACAAAGTGGGGGAGCCAGGCTCCAAAGTTATCAATGAATTTGGAGGAGGGGCCAGGGGGGCGGTAGACCACAGCAACGCGGAGATGGCAAGTCAGATGCTTGGTTGCATAGGGAGAGGAATTAGTAGCAGAAAGAGGGAAGTAGTGATGCCCCTTTATAAATCATTGGTATGCCCTCACCTAGAATACTGTGTTCATATCTCCAGAAAGACATAAATACATTAGAGACTGTGCAAAACAGAGCAACTAAAATGGTCCATGGCCTGTGTCAAAAACATACCAAAAAAGGCTAAAGGAACTTAGATTTGCGTATCATCTGCATAGAGATAATACTGAAATCCAAATGACTTTATTAGCTCTCCAAAGGAAGTTGTATAAATAGAGAATAGCAATGGACCCAACACTGAGCGTTACTCCAACAGATAGAGGAAGAGCAGGGGATGTGGATCCAGAAAAGCGAACCTTGAAAGAGCGATTAGATAAGTAGGATGTGAACCAGGAAAGAGCTGTGTCCCGAATACCCAGCGATTGTAACATTTGTATGAGAAGAGAGTGGTCAACATTATCAAAAGCAGGTACTCTGGACTTGATGTCGATCCTTATTCTCAGAATTTATATCCCTCGTATTCCCGTATTCGAATGATATCATGAGAAAAGCTGCTACTTTTATGGCCACCTTTCCAGATACACCTGTACTTTGTCTGGGAGACAATCCTAATGTCCTCAATCCGGAGCTTGACAGGTGGAGAGAATCTTCTGCTGATGTGGCCTTAGCAGCTACTCCCTTCTCCAAATGACTAGATACGCTAGGCTTGGTAGATGTTTGGCGACTCAGAAATCTGAATTCTCGCCAATACTCCTGTTACTCATTTACGCATCAAGCTTTATCCCGTATCAATCTTATTTTGCTATCCAGATCACTGGTCTCACGTGTAGTTTCACTGGATTACCTCTCCAGGTGTATTTCAGATCATTCTCCAGTTGCGTTAGATGTAGCCATCGTGGATAATTGCGGACAAAGATTTTGGAGATAAAATCCCTTATGGTTAGAGCTAATGGGGTCAGGGGCGGATTTGATTTCTGATTGTTGTGATTACTTTCGGGATAATAAAGAGACAACGGATCCAACAGTGTTATGGGATGCCTTTAAGGCAGTTTTAAGAGGGACTATGATACAGTGGATTGCCTTAAAAAAAGTTCTATAGGGCAGAGGAGGAGTCTTTGGAAAAGGTGTGTAGACGATTGGAGGCAATTTATGTGAGTTCTCATCTGGAGACGGATGGGCAGGCCTAGTTGCGGGTGCAGAAGGAGTGGTCAGACCATTTATTTGCTAAATCTCGTAGACTCTTGTTGTTCCTTGGCCATTTAAATTATCAGCAGGGTGATACAGGTGGGGCTTATATGGCCTACTTGGCTAGAGGGGACCGGGCTCATGGGCATATTATTGAAATTCTTGATAATAATGGGGTTAAAAAAGCAGGACCCCCGACATAGCTCAGGTATTTTTTCAGTATTTTCAATTGGTGTATGCATCTAGGGCCACATACCATCTTGATGATTTGCAGGCTTATCTACAAGGTACAGATTTACCTTGGCTCTCTGTCGAGGTGGCGAATAGTTTGGAACCCCCGTTTACTGAGGAAGAAATAGGAGCAGCGTTGAAATCTTTTCCCAATCATAAGGCCCCTGGGAAAGATGGTCTCCCTATCGAACTCTAAACAATTTCACTCCTTCTATATCTCGCGGCTGCTAGAACTTTATGACCGGCTGTTAGAGAATGGTACCCTTCCCCCATCTATGTCGGAGGCTCTGATAGCTGTTATACACAAAACTGGTAAAGACCCTTTGCTCCCTGACTCGTATTGCCCAATTTCATTGCTGTCAGCCGATATAAAAATTTTAGCCAAGCTTCTTGCTATTAGACTAAATAGTGAGAAGTTTTGTACTGGCACTATCACAATTATATAATCAAACCACTTCCCTAAATTCCGGGAGGTGCTCAGAGGTAGGGATACATAATTGGAAATTTTTAAACCTCAAACAAAAAAAGGGGGGGTGCCTATATTGCTGACATCCCTTTCTTTTATTGAGGCATACAAGTAACCTCTTAATGGCACTCTGGGTCTGTACAATTTTTTTATTATAACAATATTTAAAAAATTTAACTTTATTAGTATACATTTAAAATAAAATGTCCTAGCGAAATATTAAAATGAAAAAATAAATTTATCAGTTCCAACAGTGCTAAGCACTGAAAAAATGTTTAAAAACACTTAACACGTGCATGCAGTCTCTGTTTGGGGAGCTTATTCCCTCAGGGTTAAATGCCTATTTTTCCCTTTAATTAACAGAGTTTAAATTGCTGGCGAATCTCTGTAGATAGCAGTCATATAATATTATTCAAATAGATAATTATGATTCATGAGATTAAGTGTACATAATTGTACGTTGTTTAAAATTGATATTATCTTTGTATATCTTATTAATTATCCACTGTAGTGTTAATAAAGATTTCAATTAATAACTCCTTGGTGGTGTGATACCAACGTTGCAGGACTACAGCCACTCACTATATGGGGATTAAGGTCTCTATTGCTGTCCTCAACCAAAATGTAATTGGTATATTTAACTATCGTTATCGCTGTTCATGTCTAGTTCATGTCTAATATAACGGGTCCAGCTCATCTGATCTACTACTTGCCGCCCTCCACCAAGGTATTTTATGTACACAAATCTCCACTGCCTCAAATAGCAGGCTCGCTACTTGTGTAGCAAAGTGTCTTAGTGACACATGTATAATTCAGTAAAGCCGATCTGCCAGCTAACGTAACAATGTATCTATTTGTTTATACGGGAATACAGAGATCTGTCAGCACGTGTAGAGGAGGGCGCCCGTGCACAGCGTCCTCCCTGCTATTAGACTAAATAAGGTTATATTATGGATAGTACACCCGGATCAAACAGTCTTTATACCTGGTAAATCCACTGCTATAAACCTCAGGCGACTATTTAGACATCTTCAGATGCCCCATGAAGCTGTGGAGGGAGCTGCGGTAGTGTCTTTGGACGCTGCCAAGGCCTTCGACTCGGTTATCTGTGGGAGGTTTTAGACTGGGCTTTGGACAAAGATTTATCAGATGAATACAGTTGCTGTACTCTGCACCCGCAGCAAGGGTGTGTATAAATGGATATACATCTGCCCTTTCGCTCTGGGTCGAGGTACGAGACAGGGGTGTCCCCTTTCCCGGCTTTGTTCACCCTCGCCATTGAGCCGTTAGCGTGTCTTATTAGGCAACAAGATAACATATTTGGCTTCGCCACGGGTAGTGGTACAGACAAAATTGCTCTATACGTGGACGATATGCTGCTGTTCCGGGCAGGGGTGGACAGATCCCTTCCTATACTATTGCAGACTGTGGAGACTTTTGGAGACTTCTCCAGTTTACGAGTAAATTGGTCCAGTGTATGCCCTTACCTCAAATCTGTCTAGACCCATGGTTCTCCCTGTTGGTTGCCCTTTAAAACTCACAAGTCAGTTTAAATATCTTGGTATTTGGGTGTCCCCCTCTTCCATGGATTATATGCGAGATAACCTGCATCCTGTCACAGAATGGTTTAAGGCCAAAATGCATATATAAGGTAGGCTTCCTTTAACACTCATGGGTAGAATTAACTTATTCAAAATGGTAATGTTGCCAAAGTACCTATATGTTTTACAGAACGCCCCGGTACCTGTTCCTAAAAAAAAAAACATTTAGATGTATTGACTCCCTGGCCTCCTCCTTCATTCAAGTCAAGGGCCAACAATTACTTGATTACCTTGAAAGCACACTCCCTGCAGTGTTGGGAATCTTGGAGACCTCTTCCCATCTGCATATAGAAAGAGCACATCGTATAGATCCCCAGAGACAGGGGGAAGGGGCCTGCCCTCGTCCCATCATCGCCTGGTTTTTGGTTTACCATACTAAAGAAACCATCTTGACAACATATAAACGTGCATCTGAATTACTTATTGAAGATCTATACCAATATGATGAGCGCTTACTACCAACATAAGTTAGCAAACCAGTGTGAGTTGAGAAATATATATAAAGTGTTAATAACAAATAATATTATAATCAAAATCCAGAGTGCTGCTTACCCTTTTGTGGCATGGGGAGCGTGTGGTATTGAAAGCATTGCCCGCTTGCTTAATAAACTAAATAGAGAAGCACTCACTCAGAAAAATTTGCATTCTTGAAAGATTTCCCCTTTGCTTATTTTAAAGCCCACCATTAGAATCAGTTATCTGGCACCTATCTAACACAGATTGGCATAACCAGTTAGATTCAGTGTTCCTTACTACCTTGCCCCATCACAAAGCTGTTACTATACACTATAACATGATTTGGGAAGAGATAGACTATAATAATCTCTGCATGGGTTTAACGCAGGGGTTGTCACATGTGCCCTATCTTACTACTAAAGACCTCTTCAAAACAAAATTCTTGAAGACAGTCACCTGAGAAATGTTTCTCAATATCTATCACCAGGTATAGTTTTCTCCCCATTGTTAATTATTTATGTGGTCATCTACTTCGCACTCATGCCCAAGATGTAGAAAAATGGGAGCTGACCTATTTCATTGCCTTTGGAGTTGCCCTATAGTTCGCTGTTTCTGGCTTAGAGTCTGGCAATATGCTCTAATTCATATAGTACTACCAATTTCCTTTAACCCAGAGTGGGCTATTCTGGGAATTATCCGTCCATCTCTTACATTATCCATTGGAAACACTATTTTGAAGGTGTGGAATCAGGCAGGGGTTCCCTCACTAGTCCTCGTTAAGGAGAAGCGACTGCTTCTTAGGTGCATATCTGTAGTAAAGGACCTACTGCAAATGCGTAGTAGGTCCTTTATGCAATCTAAGTACCAGTTCAGTATGTAGAGTATTTTAGGTAAAAAGAGGTAGTGTAATGTCGCCTTGGGAGGGTTTTTAGGTAAAAAGAGGTGGTGTAATGTCGCCTCGGGAGGGTTAGTGTAAAAGTGGGAGGGGGGGTAGTTAGATTAGCCGGGGAGAGAGGGTAGCGACAATGTCCACATGGATAGTTAAAGTAGCTCTATGGCACTCGTAAGTGCCATATGGTAAATAAAAAGTGGGTCGGTATAGGGGCAGGACGGGTGAGTTAGTTGCATGTCTGTCCGCACCTAACTCACACCGGTTCTGTGAATCCGGTCCAAGATGTTTTACTTTTTTAGGATGGAGTGGCTTGAATCCTCTCTGGCATGAGAAGCTAAAGTAGAATGTAAAAAAAGTCCTTTTTTAATGCTTGACAAACTTACATGAATACTCTCCCCCTAACTACAAGGGTACAAATAGTAATGTGTTTCTGCCAAACAGCTTGGTATGTGCTCCAATATTTATGGGTGATCATCCCATTCAGTGATGCATTCTCTCTGATGAGATATTCTGTTTCAGTATTTCTTTTATTGATTTATTTAACAATCATGCACTGTGCACACATTGCAATCATATAGTCAGGTTCAGGGTTACAGACATACCAATAGTAACATAAAATTAACTGTTACTTAACACAGTCTATGGACATACAGGCAATGAAGAAATCCCCACCTTGAATAGCTTCAAATACAGTGATATTACCGACATTGAGAACTATGGTCGGGTCATTAACTAGTACCCTTTGTAGATACCAATCAATAAACCTAAAGCTAATTTGTAGCTGTTGCTTGATTGCATTTGGCAAAGTCAATAAAGTGCTCCGTCAGCTTCTCCTTTTGTGAGTGCTTTTTCTAGCCACTCAATTTTAAATATGTCAAACAGTTTTTTCTTAAAAAAAGAGTATTGGGCGGGGCCACCAGGTGCAGCCACATATGCAAAATGGTTTTGCGGGCTGCTGCACTGATTGCTAGGAGAAGTCTCTCTACTCCACATCCAGCTTTCTGATCTTTTGGCAAAATATGGAAGATTGCCCACTCAGGACTAAATGGAATGTGATTAACTTGTCTTCAGCATAGTTCCTCAATAGCTGGTGTAATATTGGCATGATATGGTGCCCCTCCCCATTGTAACTGGCTCACTAGATACACATTGACCAGGAACGTCGTCCCTTCCAAATCCCCTGACTTCCAGAATTTTGAAGAGATGCAGCCATAAGACCTAATTAAAAGCTTTATTTGTGTCCAAGCTTAGTAGCATATTTTGAGAGTTGCTATTATGATGAGACACAACTGTCCGTATTCAGCAGGGATATTGGGCGGTATGACGCAACCAACTGGAGGTTTCCATCAGGCTTGGGGAGAAGACTTGTATAGGCATCATTAAATGTGCTGTCAAAGTGACCGTAACGGAAAATTGTCTTGTATAAATAAGTCAAGGGCTCCACAACATTATGACAGAGTGTTTTATAGTAACTGGCAGTGAGACCGTCAGAGCCCGGAGCTTTACCCAGACGGAGGGATTTAATAGTATTAGTGACTTCCTCCACTCTAATGTCCTTATCTAACAGTGCGCGTTGATCCGTGGTCAATTTGGGATGTCTGGCTTCATCCAGGAATTGATTTTGTAACATGGGATCGACCAGCTGAGCCTGGTATAGATTTGAGTAGTAGGAATGGATATCTTTGGATTTAATGTGAAGCAAGTTAGTGGAGAGATCTTGAATTCCCTGGACATGGTTCCTACCTTTTTTTTCCTTTAGTTTTTTTTATTGCTAATATTTTATATTGGTCAGTAGGATATATGTGTACTTGTATTTCATTTATTATCAAACTAGCAGTAATCAGCTTTATTACTTAGCTAGCCTTGGCCCCACACACACCTATCTATCACAATAATGACAAGCAATGTCAACCATATAACCCGGTATTAGGCAAGAATATTGTGAATGGCCAATGAGAGCAATGAGGTTCACAGGCAAGTAGTGCTCCACTTTGTCAGAACAGCAATTCCTTTGATAATCCACAGCCAGCCGTGCAGTATTCGACCAGAACCTATAGTATGAACTTTGCTTTGAACAGTACTATTCCTCCTTAAAGATGCAGCACCTTGCCAGTCTTCCCACTGTCTAGACCACTGAGTACACAGCAACAAAGCAACACAAACACCTGAGGACCACTCTCACTCAATGTGGTAGGCAGGGCAGGTGGGTTATTGCCTTTTAAAGCGTGTTACCCAGTGAGCTGTACTCCCCAAGAAAGCAATTATAAGTATTCCAGCAGGGACTCTGCTAGTGCACAATTACAATTAGTATAGTTTGTTACTGGTTTATGGCAGTGTTCTGGGGCATTTATTTACAAATATGGTGAAGTGGAGAAGATCCACTGCACTAAAGAAAAAGGGGCCACTTTTACAATGCACACCTATACTCCAGAAATTTAAGATATAACTTTTATTATTTCGTTAAAAGATCAAAAATTATATAGCCAGTGAAAATATGAGCAAAAATTTGTATATTGATAAACAGGTAAAATACCACATCAAAAGACAGGTGGGCAGAAAAGGCGAAATTTTCTCCCCCTGCAACAACCAAACTAAACCTTCTCATAAATTGTCTCACTGCACGTTAGGAGCAATAAGGTGCAATTAAATATATTGGCCAAGTGTAACTCCTTTTGACATGCATAGTAATGTGAGAACTCGATATAGATATTGCACCATTATCATTGAGGACCGAGGTAAATTCCTAACCTAACCCTCAAACTGGAAAATAATAAAGAAAAATTAAAAAAACGCCTCACGGCGGCGCTTCGCTCCCGGAGGAGCCCTGTTAATCCCTTCCAAGTGGGGTAGAGAAAGAAATGAGAACGGTCTTACCGTTACTTTGGTGCACGTGAGATGAGAAGATATGTGGGTTGCAGGGAGGAGAAAAGCTGCACACACCTGGGCTTGCCGACGCGCGTTTCACGTAAGCTGTCTCAAGGCAAGTGTGCTAGGGCAATTTTTCCCTTTGTTTCTGTGGCAAGCAGATTAACCCCCTGCCTTTCATGCACCTGTTTAACATTTACCTAATAAATTGATTGAGCAACTTCCATTTGGTTTTATAGTGCACAATTACTCCCTGGATTCTGGGGAAACGTACTCCCGCCGTACAAGATATCAAAATTGAAGAGAGCAGTCTCTCTGTGGGAGTCCCGCTCTGCAACAATCCACAGTAGGTGGTAACCACAAGGTGTGGCACCCCTGCACTTTTGGTCTGAAAGTGCAGGGTGCGCAATGAGGCTTGATACAGTGCAGAGCAGCGCGAGCGGAGAGAATCAGTACGGGGGCCGTTGCTTGCAAAGTGTTCTAAGATGCGTTGAATTCAACAAAATTAATACCCATTGTCTATATTCTGGCTATTTCAGAAAGCACACTTTACAAAAAAAAGGGTTAATATAAAGACTAATTAATCCACTTGTCCTCTTGGTGTGTCTCCACATAGACTGCCTAAAAGGAATTATGTTTCACATCTGTATGGAGGGCTCTGCAAATAAAATCCAGTCTGAAAAAGTCCTTTCGGAAAGGTTGGTCAGGGGACTGATTACTCAACAGTTCAATTTTCAAGCTTCACGTCCAATCCATATTTATAAATATATGTTATTCAGATTTCCATTAATTCTGCACAAAAATCAGCAACAAAATCCAGGGCTCTGTAGTCTCCAGAAATGTTTTACTTGCTTTTCCTCGGTCCATTATTAGATGAAATCCCCTCTCGGTTGTGCGGTTTATTGGATGCCCAAGTCTTAAGGTCATATAATAGGATTGGCATCAGGGTGTAAAGGCTTCACCCGCGCATATCTGGACAGGCCGAGACGTAAACCTTGATTGGGGGATCTCACGGTTCCTGCTGCCAGGGGGCTGCTCACTTTACCTGAGGAAGCTGGAGGAGTCCATGCAGGCCTCTTCATCCCTACAGGGGTGCTGCTGTGTGCAATCTGTTTCGGAGGAGCGGGTGGAGTAACCAGTGCCTTCCTTGCTTCTATTGGTTTTATTTTAATAGTAATAGGAGTAGATTTAGGAGTTGACACTGTCTTTGGAATATTATGAGAGATTCCCAAGGAAAATTATAACAAGAAAATCTATATTGATTGGACTGATGAACGGCAGGAAGCGTTTGATTGTTTTAAAAAAGCCTTGACAGAAGCCCCTGTGTTAGCTTATCCGGATTACAGTCAACCATTTAGGTTATATACAGATGCCAGTAAGAAGGGTCTTGGAGCTGTACTTGCGCAACATCAGAATGGACAGGAGCGCGTAATTGCG
>WWET01000293.1:791513-811640 GCA_011038615.1 Limnodynastes dumerilii
GTGGCATCGGAGAAAGAGTTAAGAGGCGGAGAGAGTACTAAAGAGAGCAGTGATCGGAAAGAAGGAGTTGAGGGGTAAAAAAAAAAAAACAACAACAAACCTAAGACTTGGAGTTGGGAGAAGTATGAGAGAGACATCTGAGGTAGCGGATCAGCTAAAGAGGGTGTTTTGAAGGCTAATAGAGTAAAGGTTTAGAAGTGAACACTCCATGCTACATTTTGAGACACTAATTCCTCAGTACAGACTCTGATATACTCTGCACCTTCATTTGAGGGACGTTAATAAGGAATTAAGAGCCATAGTATAGACTGTTGGTGGACTGGCTCTATGGAAAATCCATAAAAGTGTTATTTAGTGAATATTTAGTGAATATTTTAAGCCACATTAGAAGAAATTAGTATAAGAATAGCAGCTAACCTTGTGTTTGATATTAGAATTTAAAGATAGCAGCCATAAATGTGGTTAGTTCATTAAGTAACTGTACTTTGTCAATATTCACTGTCTGATTTGTTATTTACTGATGGTAATTGTTTCATAAGTCCTGTGGCAACAGTATCACAGCCGTTACATTTGCTAAAATGTATATTTCTTCGACTGTAACTGTTTATATGCCTTGCTTTGGCAGAATATATTTGTTATTGGTGCCATTCATTGTAGAATTGCTATTGTTAGGAAATTGAAAAATTATTTTTATTGCATTTTGAGAAGTAGTAAAAGTTTTCTGCATATTCTAAAAAAAAACGAAACATCAGAAAGAATATTTATTACAACCAAAATAAATTTATTTTATTAAAATTAGTAGAAAGTTTCTGAGTTTTCTTACATTGCTCACACCTCTCTGCAATCCACATCTAATACCATCAAATTTTTCAATATTTTAATAAAAACCTGTAGCCCTCACCACCCGGTTGCTACAAAGGGCTCTCCTATGGCCTGTCCTGCTCCACTGAAGCTATCCAGTGCCAAGATTGTGATTTCCATAGAACACAATGGTGGGAGATTTTCCGGCGTCTCAGTATCGGTATAAGTTGATGGCCTTGTAAGCTGCTTCTAGCTTAACATTCCGGTACAAGCACACTACCACAGAAGTCAACACACATAACACTTTTTCTCTGCGACTGAGGAATTTCCAGCCTCTCAACACGTGGATACAAGACAAACTGGGGCAGGGGCTGCTTAGGCACACTTCAGGCTTATCCTGCCGCAGCTCACTACCAATCCACACACCACTGCAAATTCAGATATGTGGAGTCTGGTACTCACTGGATTTTAGCAGCCCGCGTGTGCACGGCAGGCAGGGAAAAGGCTGGTCTATCTTGCAGGCTGAACTCTGGGGAGTTAGGAAATCTCTGTCTTCCCGTCTCCCAAATCAGACTTAGAGGCCTCCGATTCACTCCGCTACACCAATATGGTATATGTAATACAAATAGACTGAAAATTGGGTCCAAAGAGGAAAGATTATGTCCAGAAGAGATGGAGCCCATCTAAAATGCGGCTATACTGAATGCGCCGCCCACCGGAAGTCCGTTTGAGTATTTCCTTCTTTCAGGCTACTCTTGGATGGGTATTTGAGTTAGTATCAAAACTGGGAAAACGACACCCATGCGGCATACTATAATAACACCACAGTAATAATCAATTGTTTCTATAGATTGTTTTACTCTGTATCCTAACCTTGAAAAGGATATTGTTTATGGAGAAGGAAAAAAAGCTTCTTTGTTCTTTATTGCATGTTTGCTGACCTATATTTTGGAATGTAATGTATTATCTGCCTACATTGCTTCGACTGGAAAAAAAAAAAAATTATAATAATATATTTATTATTCCACCCAGTGTATAAGTATGAGAAATGACCAGGCTTTCCACATCAGAGGACGACTAATCCTTTTACAAATCTTTACATTTTGAATAGGCACCATTATTTGGAAATTATTATTCTATTTTCATCTATATTTTTATGACTCATAAACACACACACAACAAATAATTACATTAGTAAAAATGTTATCATCCCTCCATCTAAGTATAAATAATATAAGTGGAGATAAGCGTATTAATAAGGTTGACATGAAATGCTACAAGCCCATACTGGCCCTAGTTCTTCTTAGTATAACAAATGGTAAAGATCATGAGCTCCCTGGAGCAGTTCACATCAAAGCTGTTTTCTGTCCTCACTTTTTGTTAGGCAGTAAAAAAAAATCAGACTAAACATGTCTTCTCATGCGCCTAGGAACCAGATCAATCTTCATGTTTCACCTTGAAGTCTGGAGGTGTGAAAAGTAGTAGAGCAAATTGCTTTTCAGGGAGAGGTACATCTATTCACACATTGTAAGCCTGAACTGTGGAAGGAGGTAGTTGGGATGATATATTTTGGTGTATATATGCATAGTTATCAGTGAAGGAGATTGATAGAGGGGTCAATGGTTGTAACATGATATTTTAGTGGTCTCAAACGTGACCCTTAGACACCGAAGAGAATTGCTTGTCCATTTTTTTTAAAACATTGAATTACATTGTGCCATTGCTCTTGGGTGCAATGCATTTTTGACTAGAATATTAACACAATGAAGTGTATCTAAAATATATATGTTTACTTATGAATATGTGAAAACTGTCTTGATGTACTTAAAAGTATGACTTGATATGAATACATTCATGTGCAGTGGGATTCACAGTACTGAGCATCGCTAAAAAGTACATAACATTTCATAGCAGATAAAAATCAGCATCTACATAAAGGAAAAACATAGAACTTAAAAATGTGGCAACTGTCACAAGATATTACAATATATCTGTACAAATAGAACATGTGTTCAGGACATCAGATGGTTGTGTTTACTTACTTAAATCATTTGTTTGCTTTTAGGTGGAATTGAAGTTTGTTACCAGTAGCACTGTAATTCTGTTCTCTTGATATTTTTTTTTTATATATGTAGCAATGTATTTAAATTGAATTGATGTATCTATGGTAACAGTTATGATAACATTTGATATAATAAATTCTGTTATTTTTATGACACTTTCCAGAGATCCTTTTAGGTCTTTTACTCGTGTCTATTTTTTTAGTCCATATGTTTATATAAAGTCACAGTATACTCTAACCAAGTTGTTCCTTTATGTTTCCATTTATGATCCAAGGCAAGAGTCTGTTTCTGGCTTGGGGAGCGGATCTACTCAGCTGTAGCATAGCAACAACATAATTTACCAAAGAAGCAACTAGTGCATTGTTTTATCTGTATTTATAAATGTTTAGTTAGCCATATAATAAACTGGGAGCAAGCTTGTGTGGTGTTTTACAACTCGACCGATTACGACACATATCGTTGAAGTGTTTAGACATGCACAATCAAATGATATCGTGAAATCGCTTGTATGATCTTTTAAAGAGATTTTATAGACCGCTTAATTTGCCAGATGAACAATGCATTGGCAGAGAAATCATGGGAGCTTGTCATTACAAAAATCGTTAAAGAGATTGGATCGTGAGAAACAAAGTGTAGTGTGTACCCAACTTAACAGTTAATATTGTTTGTTCTTCTCCTTATCTGATGCACACTTTCAATGGGCCCTAATATGCTGACATCAAAATCACTATTTCTACAAATTTGTTATGCTGTATAAAGCATTTAAATGCTTTAATTTCATGGACTCCCTTCTGCAAGGGGTTCATGAAATATTTGCTTTGAATATCTATACAAATGATCTCACAGGACATTCTACAGCATAACATTAAAGCGCATGGAAAGTTTTCAATAATTTTAATATTGTTATAACAAAATATAACAATATATTGATATTGCCACATTATAGAAAGTGACAGCAGATAAGAGCCACATGGCTAATCCAGTCTGCCCAGTTGTTTATTTAAAACTATACTGACCCTGGACCCTATTTACCCTTAATTTAGTTTAAGATTTAGGATATTCTTATATTTATCCCAAGCATGGATTGATCCTCAACCACCTCAGATGGGAGACTATTTCACTTATCTATCACCTTTTCAGTGAACTAATTTTTCCGCACATTTCCTCTGAATCTACCACCCTCCAGTTTATATTCATGTCCTCGTGTTCTGTTACACCTCTTCCCTCCTCTAGCCGGTCACAACCCTTGATATAGAAAATAAATAGTAGAGAGACAGTCAGGAGCGCTAATAATGTCAAAAGCAGCTTTTAACACAGATCACTAAGAAGAAATGCAAACTTCAGTAATATATACAGGATTAAAGTGATCTATAGTGTAAAGCGCTAAATAGAGAAAAACGGTGTGAGAGAAGAGGTTCAAATATCACAGGGGCTGTGCAAATCACTGAAATCATATTTCACTGCTTACACTTTAATGATTTTTCCTTATGGTAAAAAGGAAAAGAATACCATACTGAAAAAGAGCAGCAATAAGGAATATCCAGGAATGTGAGAATCATTGATCTATAAAAATAAATCAACAACACACCTCCTTTCTGATGAAATATTTTCACTTTATTGCATTTTTCAGAACTGCATGGATTTTATTTGCAGGCTGTTCCATGACCTTCTGTGAAAGTAAATGCCTACAGAGATTATCAGTACAGCTGTAATCAAGAGTTTCTGTACCCAGGGGCTCAGTGTATGATTATAGCCTTGAAACAAATCCTGACACAATGATTAAACTGTTTTCTAAATTGTGGATCTATGGGCAGATATATCTTCAAACCATTATTCTGAAGGAAAATATTTAAAGGACCTTTTTCAAAACTGTGAAGCCTTCTGAACATCGGACTGTATTCACAGATACGATTTTGCGTGGTTTTCCGTGCGTGTATTTAGGAGCGAACTACGCATATGTAGTAACTTTTTCCATGAAAGCTACGTAGGATTTAGGCACGGAAGTACATTATACACGGACTTCTGATTCGCTCTTAGGGACATACATACGGAGGGGTGTGGTTGTCTTCTGTATGTGTGAAGTCGGGCAGGGGGAGGCATTTTAAATGAGCTTTTGAGGGCGCGGTTAGTCATGTACTCACATACGTAAGTACACACATACAGTTAAGGGTGCCCTATGGAAGCGTAAGTCACCGAAAACCCGTCCATGCTAGGGTAATGTCATGGGAGTTGCCTTGCTACTTGCGCGCGTATATTTGCGTACTAGACACACGCATCTCTGAATCCGGTCCATTCTGTGTGACAATAAAATAAAATAAATAAATAAGCCCACTTTAAACAGAATTAGCATGAATTCATTAACCCAGGTCAGTTTAGAGCAATTAGGAATAAGTTGACCTTTACATATAGGCTCTTGTAGGATGTTATCCAGTTGTATATCACAAACAGGAGGGAAAGGCTCCGCATAACAACTTCCCTTAGATCTGTATAATCCAAGTCGGTATAAATTTCAGAGCTATCTCCTTCTGCATTGATCACAGAGATAAATCTACTACTGGTTCACTGCTGCCTGCTACCAGAACACACAATGTAGCTAAAATGATTTCTTATTATAAACAGTGCAATTTTTCTACACTACCATATGGACAGCACTGTACATAGAATGTGTGGAGCACACAAAGAAAAGGCATGCCACAATGT
Source organism: Limnodynastes dumerilii (assembly GCA_011038615.1). Classification (NCBI taxonomy): domain Eukaryota; kingdom Metazoa; phylum Chordata; class Amphibia; order Anura; family Limnodynastidae; genus Limnodynastes; species Limnodynastes dumerilii. The sequence continues at coordinate 797,078 of WWET01000293.1, forward strand.
GTAGAACATTCATATTCCATGTAACCCATAATGGGGGTATTCAATTCCCTGTGTAGACAGGAAGTGGCGAGTATGGGACATATTACGTATAGTTACCTCTCCCTCTGTGATACTGCAACGCAACCGAATACTCGCCCCATGGTGTAAGCCCTGGCAGCAATGTGAATCATCCCCAATTTACTTTATTTATAATCTAAGGTCAATATCTTGGTTACAAGATTGTTAAAGGTAATTACTTGTGATGGACATGGTTGGTATTTTGAGAAGATACATTTTGAACTAAACCTCCTTTTCAGGCACGCATCTACAATGGGTGCAGAGTGTGCAGTGCACACGGGCCCCTGAAGGCAAGGGGGACGCCCATGGCACTCACCCTGCACCCTAGTACCAGTCTGTGTCCCGACAAGAGGAGGGACAGCCGACAGCCCATCACAACCACCACCAATAAGGCTGTAAAACATAGTCCAATGCAGACATGTCCGCTGCCTCGGCTCTCCATCTGTGTGTGACATCACACATAGGAGGCGGTGCGGCACGGTGCGCACAATACTGTGAGATGGCAATTAGACATAATAAGCATATATACATACTGGTGACATAGCTATTGGATATATTAAGTATAAATACATACTGATGACCTAGGTATTAAATATAAAAAGCATATATACATTCTGGTGATATGTATATATGCTTATTATATATAGCCATGTCACCAGTATGTATATATGCTTATTATATTTAATACCTAGGTCACCAGTATGTATTTATACTTATTATACCCATTAGCTATGTCACCAGTATGTATATTAGCCATGTCACCAGTATGTATATATGCTTATTATATCCTATTGCCATCTCACAGTGATCCTATAGGCTTTACGTAACTTTATTTATGTACCTTTTTGTTTTTCTACATTTTATGGCTGCTCTCCTATCGCTCCTCTCTCTGTATAAGTATGTGGACCTCTAGGGCACAGTATTGTGCTGCACCGCCTCCTATGTCACACACAGATTGAGAGCCGCGGCAGCCAACCTGCAGTCTGCAGTCTGCAGAGGTCTGATGCACAGGGAGGTATTTCCTGCACATCGTACTATGTTTTACAGCCTTATTGGCGGAGGTTGTTAGAGCCATGGGTGGTCGGCGGTCCTTCCTCTTGTCGGGATACAGACTGGTACTAGTGTGCAGGGTGAGTGCCACTGCACACTCTGCACCCATTGTAGATACTCGCCTGTGGCTAATATACGCATGCGCAGTAGTAAAAATCGCTAAACGCCGGACATATATGTTATACGAGTACTCTGAATACGGGCCAACTGTTACTAGTGTCTTAATACACACCTCCTGAGTGCACATATAGCAAACTGATAGGGACTCACCTACAGGGGGTGCCTTGACGCCGGGCAGCTGAGCTTAACCCAATATAGCTATATTGTGAACTAAACCTCCTTTTTTATGTATGTGCTGACACGTTGGACCAGATCCAGACTGCCACAAAGTGGGCATTTTCCAACTGCTCACATTGTTTATGCACATGGGCACACTCAAAGCGCTGCAGATTGCGTCCCAATCAGTAGACATTTTTAACAATGAGGCGGGTTGCATGACTACAGTATTTACAGTAATGGCAGGTATTTGTTCAGCCACAAAATCTTCAGTTCCGGTCTTTTGGGTCTAACTCTTAGAACCATATGCAAAGAACGGGAGTGGTCTCCCATGCACTCCCATGGATTTGGTTGTCTGGATCTGGTCCAATGTGTCACGAACTGTGAATCTTTAGTGGGATCTGCCCGGGTTTCCAGAGAAGCAACAGATGTGAGGTGAATAAATGATGGGTTTAATGAAATTGAGTGGCAAAACACAGATGGGAGCATACCACCAGTATGTATATATGCTTATTATATTTAATACCTAGGTCACCAGTATGTATTTATACTTATTATATCCATTAGCTATGTCACCAGGATGTATATATGCTTATAATATCCTATTGCCATCTCACAATGATCCTATAGGCTTTACGTAACTTTATTTATGTACCTTTTTGTTTTTCTACATTTTATGGCTGCTCTCCTATCGCTCCTCTCTCTGTATAAGTATGTGGACCTCTAGGGCACAGTATTGTGCTGCACCGCCTCCTATGTCACACACAGATTGAGAGCCGCGGCAGCCAACCTGCAGTCTGCTGTCTGCAGAGGTCTGATGCACAGGGAGGTATTCCCTGCACATCGGACTATGTTTTACAGCCTTATCGGCGGAGGTTGTTAGAGCCATGGTTGGTCGGCGGTCCTTCCTCCTGTCGGGACACAGACTGATACTAGTGTGCAGGGTGAGTGCCACGGGCAGCCCCCTTGTTTGCGTGGACCCGTGTGCACTGCACACTCTGCACCCATTGTAGATACTTGCCTGTGGCTAATATACGCATGCAGTAGTAAAAATCGCTAAACACCTGACGTATATGTTATACGTCCAGTACTCTGAATACGGGCCAACTGTTACTAGTTTTACTTTGGGAGCCTGACTCCTCCCTAATATGGCCAGTGCACACTTTTCAAATGGAGGGAGTGTCTTAATACACACCTCCTGAGTGCAAATATAGCAAACTGATAGGGACTCACTTACAGGGGGTGCCTTGACGCTGGTCAGCTGAGCTTAACCCAATATAGCTATATTGTGAACTAAACCTCTTTTTTTATGTATGTTGGACCAGATCCAGACTGCCACAAAGTGTGCATTTTCCAACCGCTCACATTGTTTTTGCGTGTTGCACATGGGCACACTCAAAGCGCTGCAGATTGCGTCCCAATCAGTAGACACCTTTAACAATAAGGCGGGTTGCATGACTACAGTATGTACAGCCACAATCTTTCAGTTCCGGTTTTTTGGGTCTAACTCTTAGAACCATATGCAAAGAACGGGAGTGGTCTCCCATGCACTCCCATGGATTTGGTTGTCTGGATCTGGTCCAATGTATTAATTAGGTTCACCCAGGTTATTTTAAGGGACAAAAGAAATCTATTTACATGGAAGGAGCAAGTAACGGACCTCAAGCCCCAGTCACCAATTCAGTCACAATGGACTTTACCCCATGAAAGCTTCATTCTTTGGGGGGGTGGTATTGTGCCTCAGTGTTGATGTGAATCAATCAGGCTTCCAATTACTGGTACAAGAACCAACAGCTTATCTCATTATCCTAGCTGTTTTTCTGAAGATGTTTACTTATATAGGATGATTGCTATACCAATATAATACCAATACAACTGCAGTTTAATGCCAAAAAGTGCAAAATCATGCACTTGGGGCACAAAAACCCAAAAGCTCAATATATCATTAATTTCACTACATTAGAAACTACTGAAGAGGAAAGGGATCTAGGCGCATTGTTTCATGTGACTTAAAGGTAGCCAAGCAATGTAACAACGCAATGAGAAAGGCAAGTCAGATGCTTGGTTGCATAGGGAGAGGAATTAGTAGCAGAAAGAGAGAAGTAGTGATGCCCCTTTATAGAACNCACATGGCTAATTTGCATGTCGTCACGCCTCCGTGACGTAATGCCATCAGGGACAGCGGATGCAGACGCCGAAGGGAGCGTGGGACGGGTAAGAGCCGGAGTCCGGCGTTTAACACTGTACAAAGAAGAGCAACTAAAATGGTCCATGGCCTGTGTCACAAAACATACCAAGAAAGGCTAGAGGAACTAAACATGTATAGCTTGGAGCAGAGAAGGGAGAAGGCGGATATGAGAGCAGCTTTCAAATATATCAGGGGCTGTGAATGGCTAGAGGAGGATGGCATTTTTTGAAGGAAGAGGTGTAATAGAATACGAGGGCATGAATATAAACTGGAGGGTGGCAGATTCAGAGGAAATGTGCGGAGAAATTACTTCACTAAAAGGATGATAGATAAGGTGAATAGCCTCCCATCTGAGGTGGTTGAGGATCAATCCATGCTTGGGATAAATATAATGATATACTAAATCTTAAACTAAATTGAGGGTAAATAGGGTCTAGGGTCAGTATAGTTTTAAATAAACAACTGGGTAGACTGGATGGGCCATGTGGCTCTTATCTGCCGTCACTCTCTATATTTCTAAGATGAAGGTGTTCCCTACAAATGGCAAAAATAATTTTTTTTTATCAAGCTTTAATATATAAATGAATAATTAAATGAAATTTTAAATTTGTTATCCTACATCCTTGCTATTAAATGTTATACGTGTTTTACATTTTTTTAGCACTTGGAGGAAAACACTATTCAGTGTGTTTATATTTATAGTCTTACATGCCTTGCATTGTCCACAGAAAATGAAACCACTTCCTGTGCTGTTCTAGCTATCTCCTTTGTTTTTGCTTTTGTTTATTTTTAGAGTGCTTGATAGAAATTTTTATTTTAAGTTGGGTGCTTTTCTAATGAGAACTTTTGTTTTTTCTGTTGGGATCTCTTCCCTCATCAATTTTCACAATATGCCAGTGCCTACTGATGATGGGCCACATCCATAACTACATGTCCATTACGTTTCGTAGTGTACTTAAGTAATTACTATGCACCCCTCTCTGCCGTACGTAGTTTAGCTATATTACGCTTTCCAAATCCTACATTAACTTTTCCAAGAGTAACTCCTGTCGGCCGTAATGGCTGAACGTACTTACGCTGCTAAGCACGGCCATACTGTATGATTTGAATGCCTCACCCCGCCTCCGAAGCGTAATTATGGCTGTCGTATAGCTGGCACGCCCCTTCGTACATAGTTACGATGATGATACGTGACAGGCCCTTACACTCTGAGTTACGTAACATCTGCCGAGCGCATGCACAGTAAGTACAAATGGGCGCTTTTACGCTAGTGGCTAGCGTAAATTCACTCGCTTACGTAGTTCTGGATCTACCCTGATATGTTTAATTTGAACTGTAGAATCTGAAGAGCCATTAATGAATGGTGTTATTTCTTTATCTTTCCTGCCTTTGTTTGTGAATTGTTATAATTTAGAAGTTTATGCCTGCTCCTTTCTTTTACATGTTTGAATGCTTTGTCATCTAGTGTTTAATGTATTTTCTCTCCTAAAAAAATCCCTTTTTAATATCCAACACTGTTCTTCAAAATTTTACTGTTTAATACATTTTCTTTTTAATCTTGTGAATTGACCTTGGGGTATATTATTGATCCAAATGGGATGATGATTGCTTGAAGCAATGATGTAATTGTTACAGTCTATTGGTTTGAAGTGTGTCTGTATGTTGTTTTATTGAATATACTGTAAATGTCCAAATCCAGGAAGTAGATTTGGGTTTTTTTTATTAATGGTTGTGGTAAATTTCATATTGAAATATTGTTGTTTAAATGTTCCAGGAAGTGTTTCAGACCCCTTCCAGATGAAAATGATGTCATTAATGAATATTTTTCATAGGATCAAGTTCACACCTATGTTGGATCGATTCTTCCTCCTATGAATAAATAGGTTGGCATAACTTAGTGCAAAATTGGTCCCCATTACAGTACCTTTGTACTGTAAATAAAAAGTGTTTTTGAACCAGAAAAATGTGTGTAATATAAGGAATGAGATGCTTTTCTTACCAGTTTAAGAATCCAAAAGTCTTCTGTCTTGTTGCAAAAGATGTTCTACTGCATCTGCTTCTTGTTTATGGCCAATACACGTGTAAGGATTTTTGTAGAAATGTCACAGGTTGTTAGTATATAGTTCTCTTTCCAGCTGATGTCCTCTAGGAGTTCAAAATTTGTATCATGTCCTTAATATATAATGATTTTGTACAATTGTTTGCAAAAATTTGTCTATGTCCTAGGATAGGGATAGGTTTCTAGTCAGATAATCAATGCTAGATTTAATTTGCTTTCCTGATGGGTGTTTATGGATTTTTGGCAGGTTTTAAAATATGGGTATTTTTGAAAATTCCTTATTAAGATAGTTAAATTCATTTTTATTTAGTATTCCTGTGTCAAATTCATGTTTTAATAATGTCAGTAATTATGTCTTAAAATTATCTGTGGGATCCATTTTCAGGGGTATATGCTTTGTTGTATCACTCAGTAGTTTATAGGCTTCTTCCATGTAGTCGAATTTTTTCATAATCACTACCTTCCCCAGTGTTACTTCATTCAACGCAATTTTTTCTTTATATTTAAGATTAGGTGTGTTCTTTTTGTATTAAGTTTCTCAATGTCCATTTCTACCAATTTCTGGAAGGCTGTTATTGAACTATCCTTTATATGTGATGGAAAGTAAGTTGAGTGTTGTTTCAGTGTTGTGTGGACAAAGCCATCTCTCTCTTGATTCCCTATTTTATTCTTGTGTTTATCAAAAATTATTCTTAGAGAACATTTTCTAATACATTTCTGCAAGTCTATAATTGTATTAAATGTATTTAATTCATTATTGGGAGGCAAATTTAAGGCCATTATATAGTTCCCTTTTTGTTGGTCAGTCAAGGGATGGTGGTTTAAATTAAATATACCCATCTTTACCTCTGTGAGTGGTAACCTTTTTCTGATTTATTGAGGGTTTCTTAGTTGTTTTCCCTTCTACCTCCTCTAATCTCTTCTTCATTTGTTGTTTTGTCTTATATCTGACAGTTCCCTCATTTGTATTTGAGGGTTCTATTTTGTTTGTTTTGTATTCCTGCCCTTGAGGTGTTTTTTCTTTTTGGGGTGGTTTCTGGGCTCTCCTTTCTACATCTGTTGAGGGAGGAGCCCCTGTTATTTGCTAATTTCTAAACATTGAACCATTTCTGTCTGTTCTCGAAATATCAATTTCGTTCTGTATTTTGTCTATTAGTATTGCTTCAGTTTTCTCCTAATCCTAATTCTACTTTTAATGTGATGTCCATAGTAATGTTCTGGTTTAGTGTAGATTCATTCCCACTGTTTATAGTTAGCATCTTCCTATCTTGTATCCCTTTTGTAAATAAATCCATACCAATCTTTGTATATGTTTTGGAAGTGGATAGACTGGTTCACAATTCACGAGTCCTTTTGAGGTGGACTAGTGGTTGCATTGTCATTCCTATATTGCTTATTGATTGGTTGATAAGTCATATTAAATCAAGTTCAGATGTAACTTGTTTTTTTTTATAAATAAATATCTTCCTTTGATATACATCCACTTTCCATTTCCTTTGATGCGGTGAACGAGACCCAACAGATGGGGTATTCTCCCATTGAGGGAGAGAAGAAGGAGAGTGGTTTACTGGCTAAGTACTGCATTAGCAACTAAACGCTGGCTGCAGTAAACAGACAAATGAGACCAACAAGACTATTATCTGCATTCACCCACACAAAGCAACTGCCGGAAAGTTCTTTCTAATTACTTCTAAGTAGTGTGAACACTTTACTGCTTATACCTCTTTGATTTGTCCTTATGGTGAAATGAAAGAAAATACCATCCTGAGAATAGTGCAGCAATAAGGAATATCCACAAAGGTGGTAATATTCATTAATTTATAAAGGCTGTTTCAAGTGGGGACTGGGCCCACCACCGTATTGCATTGCAGCTGACTTTAGGAGGTGTTACACAGCCGAGTGCTGGAAAACGAATTGAATTCTGCTGTAGTTGTACTATGCATGCCTTTGTTTGTTCCATATATAAACTTTTATTCAGTGATCGTGTTAACGCCTGTCTGGGCGTCTATGATGCCTCAGAATTGACAGGCACGCCTTACTGTTTGTCCCATGCATATCTCTACACATGGGACTATCTGCAGTTCAATTTTCTTCTCTGATGGCTGTAGACACTGATTGGCTCTGTTTACTAATCATCATCTGCAGTGAGAGGAGACACAGATTCTCCAGCTCTGCACTGACAATTACTCATCCACACTGTGAGAGACTTCCTCTCACAGCCTGTCATGTGACCTCCCCAGCTTCTGGCCAGAAAGAAACTTCTCCAGCCGGGATTTTAAGGTAAGATTTTTTGGGGTAGGAGGTAGTATTAGAAATAGGTGATTTGTGATGCACACATATGCACATGCAGTATCCCGGGAGAGCCCGCAAAGCTACCGCAAGCCCCACTAGCCATCAATTACTCCTGTAATCCCTAGCATTACTAGGGATGTGCAGGGCTTGATGATGTAAGCCCCGTCCATCCTCTGAAACGCTAGAGAGTACAGGAGTGATCGGCAGGGGACGGGGCTTAATGACGTGATTTGCATAAATCCCATCATTAAGCTCCACCCCCTTGCAGAAATCTATGGCTTCCCTCCTATTACAGGTGCCTATATATAGTTCTATGTGTAACAGTCCATATGACATATATAGATATTTATACATAGATACATACATCTTTCTCTCGAATGAATGAATGCAGACGATCCTGGAGGCAAGTATAAAAACACAATAGAAAAATATCAGCCCATACTATCAAAGTGCTTCCAGTTTATAATACATAGTCATTCAGAGTAGGCAGATGAATGTCTTTAATCAACTTGTGTAGATCATGTCATGCCAGGATCCAGGATCATCCGCTTTCATTCATTTTTCGATATGCAACCATTTTCCTTTTTACATCTTTTGATTTTTGATGACTATTTTTTCTTAGCTGTTTTATGTTTTTCTGTATTCATGTTTTGGTTTTGAAACTTGTCATGTATATTCAAATGCTTATAGTGCTGGTGATTAAAGTGACCAGTTCAGTTACTAATCCTGAACTTCTATCTTTAAAATAAAAATCAGAGACTTAGTTACAAATGTCTGCAGATACGTGATAAGCTGTTCGCCACTTACAAGGCTTCTCTGCTGAACAGTCCTAACTCTAATCTTAACTCTAAATAGAGTCCCAACTTTGGGTCACATATCCAATATCTTTCTAAACCAAGAGCTCAACTCATATTGGATATGTGACCCAAAGTTGGGGCTCTAAAGTTTAGAGTTAAGATGCTTGAAGTCCAATGTGCTGAGTACATATGCATGATTTCTGTTTTTAAAAACTTTTTTTTTTTATTTAATGTAATCTAATTTTGAGAAATTTAGATTTTGGAGTTTTCATAAGCTGTAAGCCATAATCATCAAAATTAATACAAATAAAGGCTTGAAATATCTCACTTTGCATGCAGTGAGTCTATATAATATATTAGTTTTACCTTTTTAGATTGAATTACTGAAATAAATGAACTTTTGAACGATATTTAAATTTTTCAAGTTTCACCTGTATATACATACAAACACAAACACACACACACACACACACACACACACACAGATCTATATTGTTACCCTGCTTCACAAGACCTACTGTAATAGATGCAATATTTCCTGATTTATGTTCATGTGAACATTACTCAAGTGATATTTTGCTTGTAAGTTTTACCTCAGACCAAATGGTTTTGAAGTATGTTGTACATAAAGAATGTGGTATTAACATTTTGAGCTGCAGGCAATTTGTATATCTTGATCCCTTCACCCACATGTCAAATTTTAAAATGTATTTGTTTTATATGTTGCTATGACTATGAAGTCAGACCACTATTCCTGAAGCTAGTAAATTAAAATTGTGTCCATTTCAAATTCCTGCAATATTACTTTTAAACACTAATTATTTCTATGTGACTGAAACACTTACAATCTTTGAAAAGAAAGCTAAATTTGCTTACAAGTTTCTGTTAGTTCATTAGAAGTTGTACATATGCACAATGTAAAACAATTTATTCGCTTTTGCTTATTTATGATTATGGTGTTAGGTATCTCACTTTTTAATCACATGCTCTTGGAGAAGATTGGGGAAAGGAAATGAGGCACCACCTAATTCTACATCTTAAACAGAATCCCACCAAAAAGTTCACTGCGATCTGTTTAAAATCAGGAATATGCTTATCCTTTTGCATGCCAAGGAGCAGGGTATGTAATAGGAAAGTGAGAACTAGAATCTGATTGGTTGCTGTGGGCAACATCTCCACTTTTCCTAACCCTCAGCTTAGTAAATCTGGCCCCAAGAGGGCTTTTAAGTACTTATAAGTACTGGGGACCTGATTCTGAGTTTCAAAATAAGAGAGGAAAGTTACAACTGGCCAAAACTTTGTTGATATCAGGGGGAATCAAATTCATTTGTATATTTTGCTTTTGCTCCTTGCACACAGATACTGACCAGCTTCTCTTTTACACTGTTATTTAGATTTGGGCTTGGAAACATCACCTTTCAACTATAATATTGTTTGCAGGAAACATCACCTTTCAACTATAATATTGTTTGCACCAGATGAAACTTGACTCCCCTGAATTCAACATGGTTTTGGCCAGGTGTAACTTCCCTTTCTTATTTTCAAACTTTGAATCAGGGCCTAGGTGGACAAAAGCTTTTAATTTAATTCCCTGGTGCCACCATGGGAAAGGGAGTCTGAGACATTCATTTATTTAGACCCAGTAATTACATCGGGAGAGGGAAAATCCAGATGTAGAAAAGACTTCTTTATATGGGTACTCAGGGTCTCATTAATTGTAGACACTAATAAAATAATAAATCTTTATTGATATACATTAAAATAATGTCTAGTAAATGATCTCAACGCGAAATATTTTAAAAACCATGTACATAATTCCCACAGTGCAAACACAGAAAACAAATTAAAAACAAGGTGAAGAAGCCCAATTTGTGTATTTCTCTTACTTAGGGGTATATACAATGAATGAGAAAAAAATTGATTTTAGATTTTTAGGTGAATAAAAAAATACTTCCTTTGTTATACAGATAATAAAATCAATCAGAGATAAAATAAATCTTTTTATTAGCAATATGCACACAGGTTATGCAGCGTATCTTGCTGATTTTAGAACATCCCTATATATAAGAAAAAAAAGAAATGTAAGACTATTTTTTTTTAATTTTCATTTAATGACGTGTAAAAAGCTTGTGGCCAGGGGATTCTTGAATTTTTTGTGCTTTTTTAAAACTATTTCTTAAATGAGTTCTCAATAAGGGATCTAAATGTTCTTTATAAGCTTGGAATTTTTAGCAGCAGATGTATTAAATTTAAAAGCAAATGCTAGACTTCTCTTATTCTTAGTTTTACCTGATGATTTTCTTTTTACCCTTTGGTTTTAATAGAATGTCCAGGGCCAAATATTTAGTATAAGCCTGTTCTAAAATATCAATAAGATATGATTTTTGTTTAAAACTTTGTATGAGTGCTGGGATTCAAAATTCTGTAATGCGGAACTACTTTTCTTTACTCTTTGTAATTGTACCTTGAGGCTATTAGAAAGTTAATGTTTGTGATGATTGCTGTTATAGTATGTAGTATAGCTTAGTATGAATGAGTTATAATCCATTTTCACTATTAAAGTAAAATCAAGAAAATTGATGAATACTGAATGATATGCACAAGTAAATCTTAAATTAAACTTATTATGAAGAGTACCAACACATTTTTAAATGACTTCTATAGGGCCGTCCTATATAATAAAATAAACCATCTACGTAACTGTAACCAGGACCAGGCTCACACCTATGTCGCCCTCATACTGGCCCGGATCTTTCAGACCGCATATACGCAATCTATGTAATGAAAAGTTACGTAGATTACGCGAAAATGATACTGCGCATGCGCAATATCAAATATTGGAAAACACTGGACATATATGCAATATGTTCGGTGTTGTTAATCCGACCCACTATGTCTACATTCATCTCTATAGTACAACACCATCAGCTTTTTTTTTAACATTTCTTACATCTTCTAGCAATATTTGTTCCCTGTGAATATGGATATCAATTTGACAACACATTTGTAAGGAACATCTTTACATCGCAACAGGGACGTTTAGCCTCAGTTGGAACTTGGTCTTTGTATAATTTGGACATTACTTTTTCCTCTCTGAATGAATGCTATCTTTTAACATATTAAACAACAAATACTTCTGGAGCGCTAGCAGCTTTTCAGTGCAAATAGAAAATACACTTATAAAGTGGACTCCTCAGCAGGTTCTATGGAGGGATAAATCCCATAAAGACAAAAAAGTCTTATTTTTATTAAATGAATAACAATCATATAATGATATATAGAATATATCAGTAGTTCACATAAAACATACAGCTACTGCACATAAATGATGTTAACACTAGCTGTTGATCAAGCAGCTTAAATCTTCCACCAAATACCGCAATGGAGCTCCACTAAGTCTAATTGCGTTGGAACACATTGATTGTCGCATGGTCCAAATACTTGCAACAAGGCACTTGTTAAAAGTCAGACATATTGTGCAAAATAGTCCATTCTAGGTGAGAGTTTGCCAAATAAAACTCTAGATTAACTTAGAGGTCTCCGGTCTCAATAAGTCTTAATAACGATTTGTATAGTAGATAGTTGAGAGGCAGCAATATAGATATGATGTGTGCATCGATATTAACGGAGCTTGGAGTAGATAGTTAGCCCATAGGTAAATACCTTTATGTGTCAGTTCATTCTCCGTGTTATGCTGTCTCCGGCAAACTCCCTGACTGCTCAGTACGGCTCTGCTGTTCTGCTGCCGGGCTAGCCGGTCACTCAGAGCTGCTCCCACACCCGACTCAATGGAGATTCAATTGTATTACTTGTTCTCAGGTAGGCTCTGGCTCTGTACTTGATATTAGAGCAGGTGTGATGTTAACTTCTTACTTATTCTATCATATTCAAATAGTTACTCTGCTCTTTACCTTAGAATAGTGAACGGCGTATCACATACTAAATAAGGTCAAGATATCAATATAAAAAAGATACATAAAAGAAACACTGAAAACAAATAACGATTAATTGATAAAATATACTATATAAACAGAAAAAACTAAATTCAAATGAAATAGGATAAATTAAAATAAAATATTACGGACCTGATTCACACTTAAGAATCTTTTTAAAATAAGAACTTAAAATCACTCCTAGGCTAAACCATGTTGATTGCAGGGGAGTCATATTTCATCTGTTGCAAACAGTACTAGTGTTGATAGGTGATCTTTCCCAGCCCAAGTCTAAATAACAGTGTAATAGTAAAGCTGGTCAGTATCTGTTTCCAGTAAGCAATTCAAAAATATATCCCTGCATGCAAAGAATACAATTAACTTGACTCCCACCGAAAACAACATGGTTTTGCCCAAGAGTGACTTTAAGTTCTTATTTTAAGAAGATTCTTAAGTGTGAATCAGGTCCTACATTTTTAACATTTAACATATGTTCATGTTATAATATGTCCACTATTCTTGCTCATCTATTTTTATTTTAACAAGTACAATTTATGAGATACTAATCAGTGTCATTTTATCTGTAATTGTGTGATTTAATTATTTTTTTTTTTTAAAGTGATTTAAATGTTTTTGTTGTAGTTTTATAAACTGGTAAATCCTCTAGCATCAATACTCTATTTTTGATATATTTGTAGGGAAGATTTAATCTATATTGAGCGAAGGCACTGAAAGTGTCCTCTTGCTGAACTTTCTATCATCTTTATGGTACACTTGCGTACAGGTTTTAATCGAAGAGGTTCAGCTGCCACTTTTTATTGAAAAGGTCATTTAAGGACACATTGGACTCTGTTAGGTTCTCAATTGAAGGACTTAGCCCTATCTTTTTTACCACTCTCTGTTTTTGTTACATATGTGTGGATTGAAATGTAATATTTTTTGCTTTCAAGACATATAATAAAACTGTGTTATCGATTCTTTAGTGCACAGACTTTGAAAATTACAGTGTTACAGAGGGCCTTATGCTGCCAAATTATTTGTGAAACAGATGTTTCCGACCAAGGCATATCCACTTTTGAATGTATGTGCTATAGTCTGCCAAGATACATGTGCCAAGATACAGTTTAGCATTTTACTCATTACTTTCTCTTATATTTATCAGTCTAAAGTTGCATATGGTCTCAGTGCCTCTATCTGTTGAGAAATGCATGAATGAATTCATATCATATACAGCAGCTGATTACATGATACAGGTGCACTGGCAGGTATCCCAGTTCTACTACAATATCATACTGGGCAATAAGCTTTATGAAACTGTGTACATCATAATGAATGTGAAGATACAAAAGGTTAATTTGTACTAAATAGTTGTTATATTGTCATAATCTAAACCCTCTCAAATATGGCTGCTACATACTTTTTAATACAGAAGAATTATCTTACCACAGATTTTCCAAGCACACATATTCCAACAGAAGTTAGGAACTCAGAAGATGTCTTGCCGGTTAAACTAATATAGCTCACAGTTGCCAACCCAGCTACTGATAGAACTAATGTCCCGCATCTGAGCATGAGGCAGTGATTTAATGCAAATCACTGTCAGAAGTCTTGCACGTTACTTAGAATGGGTGGTGACATCAAGTCCCTTTCTTAGTATCACTAAGAATGACTGCTTTGATTTGGTGGGGACTGGGGCTTTAGACAGTGATTTGCATAAATCCTCCAGCTCGGCCTCCATGCTGCCGTCTCTTGTTTATGCCTTTTGATCAAGACTTGGTTAGTGACAAACATGTGAGACAATTAATTCAGGTGGCTACTAAGATAAAACCAATAATCAAACATTTGTTGACCCCATGGGACCTGAAGATTATTCCACTCTCACCAGGGTTTTATTTGGGGGGGGGGGGGGGGG
>WWET01000294.1:0-23169 GCA_011038615.1 Limnodynastes dumerilii
AAGATCGGCACCAATGTCTGACAACACTGAAATTGGCGTGTCGGCCCCCAAAACAAGATCTAAAACAGCAACAGCAACAGCACCATCACCAGCACCATCACCAGCACCAGCACCCGCACCAGCACCCGCACCAAAAGAAAAGAAAGATGGGGAAAAAAATGGAAAAAAAAAATAAGATTCAATTATCATCAATGAAAACATCACTTAATCAAAATTAATAATCGACTGTTTTTGATTATTATCAATTCAATAAAATGATTAAAACAAAAAAATAAGATATTTGATACTTTGTTACCATTACAAACAATTATTTAAGTAGATATAAGATATACATTATTATGTAGTTTCACATTAGTTTGTAATTCACGATTATTTATCCCAACATCTTGGTATAATTGTTTAGGTTAGTTCACTTGAATGACATTTATTTGTACTATAATTAAGATACTAATACTTACCTAAAAATATGTCTCAATCACACGATTGCGAAAAGTTCTGCTGCTATGAGTGGAGCCATGTTGGTATTCCTCCATAACATTTTCCTCCTCCACGTCAGCCTCAATCTCAAAGGTTAAGCCGTGTTGTATTGCGATGTTATGCAATATACAGCACAGAACAACAATATCACATACCTTTACAGGAGCATACATGAGGGCTCCACTAGACCGGTCGAGGCACCGGAACCAAGATTTTAAAAGCCCAAATGTGCGCTCTATTACCTGTCTGGTGGCCAAATGTGCTGCATTGTATGCAATCTCTTGATCTGTACTGGCGTTCAACACTGACGTTAACAGAAAGGGCCTCTGAGGATAGGCGCTGTCACCTAGGGGTTAAAAAGTATAATTTAGTAATCACATGTTATAAGTAAGCTTTATTTTGCATTTTTAAATATAACTACATTTAATTACCTAAAAGCCACGCATCATTACCAGTTTCAGAATATCTTCTATTTAATTTACGCCATATAGCTGAAAGCCGCATAACATGGGCGTCATGGGAACTCCCAGGATACTTGGCCACAAAATTGCAAATGAGGAGGTTGGCGTCACATACCACCTGGATATTTAGAGAGTGGAAACCCTTGCGATTTAGAAAAATCATAGGGTTTCCACCCATTGGCACCAGAGCGATGTGCGTACCATCCACGGCTCCTATAACGTGCGGGAAACCAGCAATCCCCTGAAATTGCTGCTTAATAGGCACAAGAGCTTCCTCACTTAATGGCATATTTGTAAATTGTGTAACACGCAACTTGTTTTTTTAATCAGAGTTTTTAATTTAATCTTTTTTATGGTTTATACTAAAACAAACATTAAAACATCTATTTGTCACACACATGAAAAATTAGTAACAAATACATTTACACAATACACATAGTATTTATAGTATGAAACAAAGATTATAATATATATGGTTATATATATTCCAACTATTATACTATTAAAAATATATCTAAACGAGTATTATTATTATTGCAAATAATAATTATATATTTGTGTTAATTTTAACATGTTTTTTCTAATATATATTAATACTTGATATTATAGTTAGTATACAAATTATAGTAATGAAGTACTAAATAACAAACATAAAGGAGTATTGCAACATTTTACATTCACTTACATGACCAACAGGGCCAACCGAATACATAATGTGATATTCTCAATCTCTAAATAAACAAAACAAAAAAAAAACATGTTTAAAATCGTTGTCTTCAATAATATGACATACATAAGATATAAAACATTTTCACTATTTGACTTTCATAATGTGTACTTACTCCGAAATTCAAATATATTTATTACCAAAATCCTACAGAAGCCACAGCAAGGAACACAAGGAAACACTAGCAGTGTTGAAATTTATATAGGTTGCACAATTAGGTCCTTGGTTCACATGTGTAGCTGCAGGTGCAAGATTGCCCAATAAGTATTTACTCAGCGAAACGAATTTACGCGGCGGCACGGAAATTCACAAACTTGTTATTGCTACGCCACTGAAACCTTACCTTAATTTTTAAAAACTTAAATTCTTTTACGTTTGTATGCACGGATATATGGATCGCATGTAAATACGTTCACACGCCCACTTTGCTTATTAGCATATTTTGAAACTCCCTTTTTTTACGTTTGACATGCCCCCTCCTTTACGCGAGCGTATTATCACATTAACGTAATTGTGGATCAGACGTACATGGAAATACGTACATGTGGATCGCACGTGCGTATTTATAAGCGAAAATACGCTTAATACGCATGCGCAGATCGGTCAAAATATACACTTACGCTAGTGAACGGACGAAAAAACGCACGCACACGTAGTTCTGGATCAGGCCCATATTTAGTGTTCATTATAATATATGGGTTATTAAATTGTTGTCTATATAGTAATTATTGATAAAGATATGTATTTGTTAAGAGACTTCGAGCCTGATCCAGACTTGTTTGTTTTAGGTACACAAGTGGACCCAAGTTACGCACTACTAAGGATAATGCACTCCTCTCCTCTCCTCCCCTCACACACACGTAACTTAGCTGACTTACGTGTTCAGAACACTACCCTAACTTTTCCTTGCATATCTCTGTTCATATATAATGCCTTGTCATACATAAGTGCCTAACCTAGCCCATACTGTGCAATTTAAATGCCTCCCTCCACCCACAATGCGTATAATCAGCTTCCCTATCATATGCAGTTACGAAGAAGTTCCGTACAATCAGAGTTACGGTATAGAACATCTGCCACATGCATGCGCAGTGCATTCTCACACCCAGATTTATGCATGCAGCATGCGTTAATTGGCGTTATTAAGTCTGGATCAGGCCCTTCACTCTCATCCTTACACATCACTCATAGTCATAGACCAAATAAAGTAAAAAGTTTAGATGAACTTTCAAGTTGTGGACCACCAGAGAATACTGGCAGCTAGATGGTGTTACTGGCCACTGGAGGTCACTGCGGACCTAGAAGCTGCCACCATTGTAGTCATCACTACGCATTTCCTTTACGTTCATATATTATTCTTAAAATGCTTGGGCAAGTAATCATTTAAAGTCTTCATACCTATAAAACCTTACTTTATCTACCTCAAACTATATTACACTGATATTGTAAAGAAAAACGTCATATTTGCTTTTACAATTCAATTCAACCCCCCCCATCCCCCACCCACACAAACGCACACACACACACAATATTATACAATCATATACTGTACCTTTAAGTTAAAAAAATAATAGTTTGGACCTTACTGTCAACGAAGATAAATCAGCATTACATTGTCAGGAACTTACAAATCAAATCTTATATTGCTTTTATGGTAGGACCCATCCATGAGAGGTGCATTGAAAGCGACACAATCGCATGTGTAGATATTGTTGGACTAAAATTGTAGATATCTACAGAACCGTTGCTTAGGCATAAAAATCAGATCTAAGCATCCGGTCCCATATTATTAACACATATGGATCAGAGGAACAATTCATTTAGGCTATAAAACACTGTTCCTTACCTAATGAGAAAGGATGTTGGAGCTGGGTTTACATATGTGTGTATGTGCGCTGTTGTTTTCATTACATTAATTAAAATACTGCTGGACATAAACTTTCTCATATCAAATTTGATGTTAAAGTGAATATTCGATTGGATGTGAGTGAAAAAGTGGTTTTCAGGAAAAGCAATTATTTATAGTACTCACCATTGGGGCAGATCCAGACCTACGGCCGCCGCACTAGTTATGGCGGCCGTATGCATAAGAACGGCAGAAATGCCGTTCTGCGCATGCGCCGGGCATATTTTGCCTAGCGTAAACGGTGGCTCTGTGAGCCATGGATCTAGCGAAGGGCCGGGCAGCTCCGTAACTACAGTGTAGTTACGGAAGCTAGGCGGGGGGAGGGAGGGTAATTAGGAAGAGAGGGCTGGGTTAGGGAGGTTACGCTCCTTTGTGAGTGTAGTTACACACAGTTACGCCGGCTGAAGTTTGGGTAGCCTTCAACCGGCGTAACTGTGTGTAACTACGCTCACACAGGGGGAGTGACAGGAGAATGCACCAGAGCTACACTGGCCGTATTTATGGCCAGCGGGACAGCGTAGCTCTGGATCAGGCCCAATGGCCCAGATCCTCAGATTTCACAGTTCAGAAGGTTGTGCGCGTGCACACAATCTACTTATGCTGTCGTATGGGTCGGCATATGTAACGTTTCTTACGTACACTGTGGGTTATGTTGCCTCACTTATAATCATCGTATCTGTACTGTTAGATGTAAATGATAGGACAGGGCGGGGGATGGTACTTTACGATCAGGTATGCGGTATGTGATCATAAAACTTAAGGTAGGAATCTGGACACGTTAGTGTCCAGATTTCCTACCAACAGCAGAGAGTGCACGAGGCATTTACTCCCACTACAATGCCGGCCGTAATGACCTTGGACGCCTGTAAGGCCTGTCCGTAGTTCTGGATTTGGCCCAATGTGTATTTGGATAATTACTGATATAGTAAAAGCATATGGGACTGGATGCAGACCCCTGCGTGCTTTCCATACGTGCGGGGGAGTGGCAGTACACCCGATAGATGGGAGTGAACTTTCCTCTCTCGTGTGAGTTTTATGGCAGTTATGCCATTATCTAAAGCGTACAGATCAACGTACTGTATGCTCCCTCCAGTTAATATAGACCATTTACTCACTTTGCATGTGTAAGTGATCTAACAGTATTAGGTCTGAATCCGGCCCATGGTAAGGCTTCATTACGGCTGATGTTGATTCAAATCTCTATCTGTAATATCAGCCAGGAATTATGACATTTTGTACAATTGGAACCTCATTTCACTGTAACAATTAGTTGACGCACCAGAAACCAAAACTTTGTTCTCATAAATGTATTCATCATATTAAATATGCCTAAAAATAAGAACAGAGCAGCATATAGGTTATGTTTAGCAAAGTTAGAAAACATTGAAATAAACATCTGTCTATTATGTACATGTGGGTTTGAGTCTAAACTGGGGCCAAGTCTTTGCTGGAGCCTCTAAGGGCGAGGACAGACTTGTACAGTGAGCAGTCAGCATGTCATGGCCCCTGGTGTAGCAAGATGGGTTTTGCAGTAGGTACAGCACAGTGGACACATTGGCAGACAGGACAGAGATGGACTAGACTTCATGAAGATAAAGACCAACATCTGAACAGGGAGCCCGGTACCAGTTTTTGACCAGTTGAAATTAACTAGTTCAATTCCACTCCATGATTGTAGTAAAGCAAATGTAGTTCCTCTACATAAAATAAAGTATAAAATAACATAACAACCATAGACCTGTGATGTTTAATTCAATAGTTGAGTAATAAATGGAATCACTTACAGTTAACAAATTATTTGGTCTAAAGCAGACTAGATTTGTTACTATGTGACAGGGCCGGAATAAGGTTTATGGGGGGCCCCTGGGCAAGTAAACTGTGGGGGCCCCCTGACGTATGTGTATGGAGATATGGATATATATATATATGTATATATGTAGAGAGATAAATATATACACACACACACATTGGGGTTGTTATGTTAGAACGCGCAGCATATTTTCTATGCACTCCTTTAGGCACTCCCCTCGCTCGTACGTATATTGGCCGTTTTATGCTGCCCAATCCCTACCTTAACTTTCCATAGCGTAACTACTGACGTATGTAATGGATTTACGTACGTGACAGCCTAACCCAGCCCATACTGTCCAATTTAAATGCCTCCCTCCACCTCCAAAGCATAATTACAGGTGTCGTATTGATGCCCCCGCCCTTTCCATCGTATTTACGCTGATGGTATTACGTTAGGAGTTACGTTGCGTAACATGCGCAGTAAATACAAATAGCTGATTTGACATCATCGTAAATATGCTAGCGTACTTCGCTTAGGATCTGGCCCATTGTTCTTCTCCCAATCAGCCTGCGCGCATTATAACAGCTTCCGCCATTCAGCGCTCCTGCAGCTTTCTAGGAGCTTGGATGTCAGTAATCGACATCTTCTCACTAAGCACACTGACATAGCCACAGCCACAATACACTGTAGTTAAGAGGAGGATGTCAATCACTTACAGGAGCGCTGAAGACTGGATGTTTGTGGGGGCCCTTTGTGTGTGGGGGCACCAGGGCTATTGCCCCAATTGCTTTGTGGTTAATCTAGCCATGTGATCATATTAGACAAAGTCAGAGAAGTTTTAACTCTTAACTAAAGTGATAGATCTAACAAGATCAGTGGATTATTTAGATGTTATTGTTAAGTTTAAAGATGTGCTATTCAGAATCAAAAATATCTGACCACACGCTACACAATATGCACAACACACAACGATGCTCTGCCCCATCTCGCCCAAGAACTGCAGATCTAATATCAATAGTAGAGCACATTACACAATGGACCAGAGCTTTTGGCAGTGCATAGGCACTGTTGAATTTGTTTGTGACCCATTCACCATCCCCACCTGCTTCCCTATTGCAGCACAGACCATTACCATCTTCCTCTATGTCAGCAGGGTCACTTTCAGAATTTCTGGGGCCCTGTCCTAATGTGACATCTGTGACATCCCGTGGGTGGGACCCCACAGACTATCTGGTTGGTGCGCAGGGAAATTCTTCCCTGCGCATAGGCCCTGAAATGATGGCAGGCCCCATCAGCTGATGGCCTAGGACAGTTGACCTGGCTGTTTCCACCTGATGGTGTATGTCAGTCTACCCACATGGCCATAAAGCCACGCCCATTTTGTGGCACCCGCAAAGCCATGCCCCCTTTTTTCAATTTTCACTTTTTGTAGACATTTGTTTAATTTGTTAAAAAAATGTCAATGTGGGGGGTTTCTGGGCAACCAGAAACCCCCCTGGGTGTGCCACTGCTCCATTTAGCCTGTTTTATCTCTTTAAATTGAAGCTTTGTTATTATATTTAGTATGTTTTACTAAGTATCTTTGTAAGATGTGACTATTGTTATATGTAGTCATGCTACTTTGTTTCCCTGAAAATAAGACTGGGTGTTACATTCATTTTTGCTCCAAAAGTTGCATTAGGGCTTATTTTCATGGAATGTCTTATGTCTTATTTTTTCATGTGTAACAGTCTACAAAAAAAAAATCTACATTTATTCAAATACATCCTGACATCGTCTTCTGGGACATCGTCATAACTCTCCAAACCTCGAATTCTGGCCTGAATTTCTTGCAACTCCATTTCCTGTAGAACCACTGGCCCAATCTCTCATGTCTAGCAATAGAGCTCTCCTTAAATGATCACTTGTTGTCCTTGTATCCTGCTGATACAATCTTAACTGGGGGTAGGGCTTATATTACGAGAATTCTGAAAAATCATGCTAGGGCTTATTTTCAGGTTAGGTCTCATTTTCGGGGAAACACATTATGTATATCAGTAAGGCATTGTGTTGTATATTGTGATTCATGCATCTCCCTCCCTTCTTTTTTCTGTATCCCCTCTGTCTGTATTAGAAAAATTATTAAAGATCTAATGGTTAAAAAAATGAAAATGGCTGCCACCCTGGTATATGTTAATTAGTAAATATGATGATATCACGTAATATGAATGCATGTTTTTTTCAAAACCTGTTAATAGTTAAAGATGTCAAAATACAAAATAATCCCTATGGTGCACAAAAGTCCAAAAGCAAAATGAAGAATGGATGTTTAGGTAGTGCAAAAAACGCAGAGGAAAGAGACCATGGAGTAGTTCGGGAAGATGATATTAGAGGAGGAATATGGATGCTATATTGCTGCATCATAGGTTACTGGTTAGATATCACCTTATTACTTTGTACAGATCATATATAAAAAAAAACATCATATTAACAGGGTTCATGTGGACACTAAAGTTAAATAAGGAACTAAAGTTATAAAGAACAAATACATTGCAATACATTTTCACACACACAAAACCACACAGGCATATGTTGCTCTTTAATATATTTAACACTTTGTACTGGTTAGAAATTTTGATATATTTGTTAATATTATATATTGCTAATAAATACCCACATAAATAATCTGGAAAAATAAACTGCGCCCTATACTCTCCTCTATGATCTACCAAGCTTGACGACTTCCATTTTGCCTTGATGTCTGTGCTTGCTTCACTTTATTGTATTTTTGTGATATTTATCTATTTATATTGTCTTTTATTATGTACTATGCCCTGTATACCTATACTGTATTTTGTTGTTGTATTTTGTATGGACACCTTGGGCCGGATTCTCACTTTAAAGACCACACGGACACAACTTACTTAACCAAATGGAACGTAGAGAGCGTAAAAGAGTTACTATGCATGCGTAGTAGCTCGGTTCTTATTACTACACACTTAAGAAGCATTCTTCTTAAGTGAGAATCCGGCCCCTTATAAATAAACGATAATAATAATAATAATAATCTTTATGGAGAGGGTGTGTGTCATCCTGGAGCACCAACAGGAGTTTTATGCCAGCCAGCTGACATTGCAGAAGAGCCATCTGACATTGCAGAAGAGCCATCTGACATTGCAGAAGAGCCATCTGATGTTGCAGAAGAGCCATCTGATGTTGCAGAAGAGCCATCTGATGTTGGAGAAGAGCCAACTGACGTTGCAGAAGAGCCAACTGACGTTGCAGAAGAGCCATCTGAATAGCCGGAATTGCAGAATATGTAGGCCACCATTCCGTACATTCTGATGGGTCTGAATGTGTGGAATGGTGGGTCTCCGCTAAGAACAGCCCTATTTGGAAAGAACCGTTCTTTCCCGTTCTTTCCCAGCTTGTTCCGAACTGGATGGGAAATCAACTGCTTTTACCTCGCAGAGGCAGAGCAATCTATCCTCCCTGGAATAAAGACTACATGCCAAATGGTAAGTATAAATTTAACTCAACCCTTACTCTAACCCTCTCCTTCCATTACCCTAACCCTCCCCTTCCCATAACCCTAACCCTCCCTTCTCTGCAGTCTGACCCTAACGATACCCCTCCCCGAAACCTGACCCTAACCATCCCTTCCCTGTAGCCTGACCCTAACCCTCTCTTCATTGCAGCTTACCCTTTGACTCCCCTCCATGCAGCCTAAGCCTAACCCTCCCTTCCCCATAGCCTAATCCTAACCCTCTCTTCCCCAGAGCCTATCTATAACACTAAAAGCCAGCGGTGAGCCCTGTGGGCAGTGGGTTCTAAAAAGGAATGGGTAAGTATGTTCTTTGAAATAGAGAAAGCTGAAAATGAGCTTTTTGCAGTCTTTGTTGCTAAATCAGCCATTTATGTCCAGAGACTGACATCACATTCAGACAGTGCCGCCAGATGGGTGCTTCCTCCGCCTGGCTCTGAGCATCCTCCTGCTGTGGCAACAACATCAGCACCAGTCATGGCAGCATCACTTTTCATGGCACTTGGGGGTACATAGGGTGACCTCTTCCCTGGGACTAAAAGAGGCCAAAGAAAACATAAAAACTAAATAATTAAAAATGTATAATTACAATATTGTGTGTTTAAAATGTTGCAGGCTCACAGGTGTCATTTAGGGGGGTTGGGGTTAGGGGTGTGACTGCACATTGTATCCATAAACATTTTTAATATTTACACAGTTCATTTTTTTATACTCTTCTGATAATTAACATCTAACATTGCTAAAAATGCTTATTGGGCGATGTGCATTATTTAATGTGATCCTATGTCTAAACAACATTTAAAAACACATGTTGTTTAGGCAAGCACTATAGTATAATTGTTGTGCATTGTGTATTGTTGTTTAAGTGAATGCTTCCATACCACAGAGAAATACTCATACAAATTTGCAATATTAGGTTTTAAAAAGTGTGCTATTACTATTTGATGTGTTTTGGTTAAAAAGCAAAATTACATTACAATATAAACAACAAAAAGGAACTAATACGAATACTGCATGAAATGTTGATTAAAATGTCCAAATACAAATTGTGAGTTTTAAGGAAAACAACAATTATCAAACCAAGAATATAAAACATTACATACAAATATATGCAACACCAACAAAAAAAAAAACATTATAAAAACAAGAAAGAAAGGCGAGCTTTGGAAAATATAAAACAAACAAAAAAACAAAAAATTTCTTAGAAATCACAAAACAAACTATAAAACAATGCCTACCTTTACAAGGTTATACAAAAAGTGTTGTGCAAAATGGCATAGCAGCAGAGGATTTAATGAATCAGGCTTTAATTGTGTCAATTAAAAGCACATATCCATTTATTAGAAACAGGCAGCAGGTGTGAGCTGTACAAAGTAAGAGAAGACGCATGGACTCACAGTAAACCATACAGATATCCAATAACAGTGGTCAAGGGCTACCTTATCTCTTTCTGTGCGGATGTTAGTTTCATTTTCTTTTTTTTTTTATTAATATATTTTTATTGGAAGATTCAATAGAGCATACAATAGACAATTCGCATACAGAAGCTAAGACATTATACATGTATGTCTACGATATGTAGCATATGAACTTGTAACATCTTCCAATTAATTTTTTTACTTAAAGATTATGAAACAAAGAAATAAACTAAAATAAAGAGAGTGAAAGGAGAAAAGGTAAGACGGATGGCAAACCGTCCAGTGAGAGATCAGTTTAATTTTCATTGTGAATCAGTCCTCTGAAGGAACACCTAAACTGTATATTAGTAGCCCGTGTGTTGCTCATTTGCATTAGGAGTCTTGTTTCTCTAGCCATGCATGTGGGTGGGACTCACTCCATGCCGGTGCCTGAGTAAGCCGTCCGTGTCTGTAAATCTGTCGGTCGTGGTTTCCGTGCGTATGTTTGGGTTCTGGGCATGCTCAATATATCCACTCGTAAAATTATATCCACTCGTAAAAATACGCACAGGGGATTCAGCACTTACATAAGTGTGAATCAGGGCCATAGTTTCTTATATTTCACATACAATAAAACTATCAGCATAAAAACAGGTAGATGTATACGACTGAGTATAGCAATAAATGCATAGATGAAAGTAACATAACAATTGACACAACATTCAGAAAAAGACACAGCAATGGCAAAGGCACACACTTCCCATAGTCAGATACTGCAGATCTTCTCGCACATGGAATGTAATTCCGTACGCTACGAGAACAGGCTGACAGGGTGGAACATCCCCTCTGCTCGTTTAGACTCTGTAAGGTGGGTGGAAGGGAGCATGTAAATGCCCAAATGTGGGCAGGATTACACAGTTCTGTGTGGATCAGCGGTTGTACGGAAACAAAAGGTAGGATTATGGCAGGGTAACTGCTATGGGATGGGAGTGACATGGTAGGTAACTTCCCTCCGGAACGGACGGCTCTCACACTGAAGTCTAAATCCAGTCTTTAGTAACTAGGGATCCAAAAATCCCAACTGCATACTCTCACTCCAAGCATAGCTCATAATCTCTCGTGTGTATCACACATAAATGATCATTTAGGTAATAATATAAATTAGATATCAATCAAATTATTTTTTTGTAAGACCAGAAAGATGTTCCATCCATACTGTATCAAATATATATAAATACTGCAGTCTATGTTTTCTTTGTACTCACTCGGATAATTTTGCTTTTTCAGTTTGAAAATAGAATTCTGTAAATTCTATTTCATATTATTATTATTATTATTATTATTATTATTAGATCTCAGTATATAGTTTTGTCTAATCTGTTTCTGTTTATTATTGCTTTTTAAATTTGTTTATTTATTACCTTTTACTTCACATATTAGTTTGTGGGGATATTTATTTATTTTTTGTTTTTTTTTTAATGACTTCACTCTTCACTCACAGAGCTCATAAACTGTTAAAGTGAAAAATAACCTATATCCCTGACATTTAAAGTTCATAGTACAAAGCCCATAAAATTTTAATGTACTGATTTTAACTTTAATATTTCATAATGAAATTGAGTACCACATTTATTAGAATTCAAGGCCATAGCATAGGTTGCTTATTTGTCTTTGCTTCTGACTTTATATAAAGGTACTAAATCATTTAGAAATATGATTCTATATTTTACTTTATAATGTACATAACATATTTACTGTCACTCTATGTTTTGTTATATCTTGAAAATGGTCTCTGAACAAAATTTAGAAATACTACTTCTTATATTGAACACATTTGTTAGTCAGCTAGTCAGGTCCGTCCGTCCGTCCGTCTCTCTGTCTATCTATCTATCTATCTATCTATCTATCTATCTATCTATCTATCTATCTATCTTATCTATCTATCTATCTATCTATCTATCTATCTATCTATCTATCTAACCCTTTATTAAAATTAGCTTTTGCTGGTTGGAAAAAGCTACCACATTACACTAACAGCAAAAAATGAACTAACTTAACCTCCAAATTTGTGCTACACCAGAGAATATATTTATGGCAGTCTGAAAGTTAGATTAGGTCATGCTTGCCCATTTCTCCATAATACTCATAATGCTGTGGAGACTTCCAGCTAACACTTTGAGGGACAGATTTAGTAAGCTGTGGGTTTGGAAAAGTGGCCTATAGCAACCAATCAGATTCTAGCACTCACTTTCTTTTTACATACTAAAGAATGCCAGCTAAAATCTGATTGGTTGCTATGGGCAACATCTCCACTTTTCCAAACCCACAGCTTAGTAAATCTGGCACAAAGACTCCCTGAAGACTAGGTTGTCCACCAGTATATGCCCTGTTGCTTCACAATGCTGTGGATTACTGTGTTGAATATTGGGTGTGGCGCTTGATATCTCAGTAATCAGCATCATGCCCCCTTGGTGTCTCTCAGCTGCACTTCTCCTCCTGGACCTCCAGAAGAGGAGGAGAGGAGAATGTTGGCAAAATGAATTAGGCATAGGAAAGTCCTCAGTAAGTAACTAATACAAAAATATAAGTAACAAATACAAAATCCTCTTGCTAACCTATAAAGCCATAAACAAGACTGCACCTGCATACATATCCTCACTTGCCTTATGATATATCCCAGCTCGTTGTCTCAGATCATTTAAAAATTTACAACTTTCTTCCACACTTCATAAATGCTATGATTCCTGGTTATAGGACTTCTCCTGGGCTGCATCTATTCTCTGGAATAACCACCCTCACCAATTAAGACTATCCACTACTTTCCAAACTTGCAAGTGCTTTCTTAAAACTCATCTCTTCAGACGAGCTTATCAAATTATCTTCAGCATTCCTAAACTTTTACCATATTAACAACCACTTTTCCTTTCTATTACATTATTAACACAAACCCGAACACACTCTCTCTCTATTCTAAAATTCCCTCATCTCTGTTACTAACACTGCTGTGTGACTGGATCAAACAGAGCCCTGTGATATATAGCACTTGCCCTTATGTATCAAACTCACTGTCTTATGAAGTGTAAGCTTGTGAGCAGGGTCCTCTTACCCACCAAGTCTGTTTTTTACTACCCAATCTTGTTTATACTGATTCTTAAAATTGTAAAGCGCTACATAATCTGCTGCTATAAAAATCTGTTAACAATAACAATAATAATAATAATAATAACAATAATAATAATAATAATAATAATAATGTAAGCCCCCAATGCCCAGTGGAATGTTATTGTAATTGCACTGTCCTAGTGCTTGCTGAGAAGGTCATAATGAAATTTACTTTAGCTGATGGACCCGTATCTCTAGGCACAATACTCCAAACATGAATGTTACTGGTGAGAATGTCAAAAATCCTCTGTTTAGATAAACTACGAGCAGTTCCTAAGACAGAAACAAGGAGATGAAAATAAATGAATCCCTAAGGTTAAAATTGTCCATACCTCAGTAAAAAAAAAACAATAACCAGACTTTTTCAACCTGTGTTCCAAGCTGATATTTTATACCACATTTTTGTCTTTTTAAATTTATTTCCTATATCTTATGCAAAATTCCTCCTTCATATTATATCCTGTATTTATATATGTGTCGGGGGACTAAAATATAGCTACGCTGGTCTGTACAGGGCATGAGCTCCACCACTTTCTTCAACAGTTTGGGTTGAGTTTGCACTTTGTAGCAGTAACATTTCTTCAAGGTACTATTTATCCATCTGTATCCCCTTACTTGTGCCATTGCATGATAAGCAATAAAACCAGGACAAAAAGGTGGCAAGTGGTTAGCACTTCTGCCTCACAGCGCTGAGGTCATGAGTTTGATTCCTGGATAAGGCATTTGTGTTTGTATGTTCTTCCTGTGTCTTTGTGGGTTTTCACCCCCAACCTAAATTTAATTGACTGTTAATTAAAATTAACCTTAGTATATGTGTGTGAGACAGGGGACTGGATTCAGAGTTTTAGCGGATCTGGTAAAACGTCCTGTTCAGAGGTGCGTGTTTCTTTAGAAAGACACACCTCTGTATTGTCTGCAGCAAAATGGGCCTTTAAAAAAAAAGAAACGCAGTCGTTTTAAATACATTTTTTTAAAGTTAAAATTAAGAATAAAACTAACCCCCCCCTCCAAAAAAACAAAGGCATGCTGGCCCTTGTAGTTCCTCACATGCTAGCATGCCAGGCATCCCAAGGCATGCTGATGCTTGTAGTACTACAAGAAACAGCATGCCCATGAATTCCAGGGAATGCTGGCGCTTGAAGAATCACAAGTGCCAGCATGCCCTGCCAGCCAGGGCCCGCTGCGGCATAGAAATGCTCCCAGTAGTAAAAATAATAAACAGAAAACCCTTTAGGAACGTCGCTACTTATGTCCTGCAAGTTCAGGACATCCCAGCACTAGTAACAGGTCTACTGTCATTCGGGCATATTTATACCCTTGGCCAGCGTGGGAACGTGGGCCCATCTTTCTGTGCACGCTCCCGATGTGAGCATGCGTAATGAAAAATGACGGAAGCACAGCTCTGAATCAGGGCCAGGAACTAATGTGAATGAATGTTTTAAAAAAAAAAAATGATAAAGTGCTATGTAATAAGTAAAATAATAGAAATTATTTTGCACCCCTCAGATGGCAGCACAGTTTGACCAGGTGCATATTGTTGTTTTAGTTGTTGTTGCTCCTAACTGGGGCTTATCCCCCTAAACTTTGAGGTCAAATGTTGCAGTACGTTATAATGATTTGTTTGTGTGGATTCATCTGCAAATTCTACCATTTAAATTTACATTGCTCTATACGTCGTTTTGTGATTCTTATTAATTTGACATTTGCGCATTTTGCTCTTGTTTGCAAGCCGCTCAGGTTTACTGACAAGTTCTACTTCAGTAAATTGTATTTAGACAACAGCATATTTCATTCATGTCTGTAGCAATGACTAGGCCAAGGTCAGTTTTATTTTCCACTCAAATCATAAAGTGACACTTGAGATAAACAGAATGTTTACTCTCTCCGTGTGAGCTGGAGCTGATATGTAAATTTCTCCTTATTCTTTCATCAAATTTGCATTTACCCTCTTAGTCAAACACTACAGGCTCCAAACCAAACAGCTTTAAAGATGGTCAACCCTTTATGACTGATTGCCATATCAGAAGGAAAGAAACAGCAATTTAGATTAAATTGAAAAGAGTAGCTAAACGCTGCTATTGTCATCGCTGACCATTAATTGGGTAAACTTTTCATAGGATTGAATACGTTTTGATGCTTGACTGGGTGATTCCCCACCGCTCGATACCCCCTTTTTATTGTTATTATGCCCTCTTTATCTAGGGTGAACAGATTATACTCACCTGTTTTTATTTCCTTCTGTTCAAACAACCCCCCCAAACAAGATAGTAGTTCTATACAGCAAAATCCAGATTAAAAAAAAACCCCAGGTCTGCCATCTCTTACCTACACATACAAAAATATATATATACATATAGATATTATATTTTTCATTATTGTTATTAATTCTTTAGGACTTCGGATTTTTGCTAAGCATTTAATATACAATGGCTTAAAGGAAAAATAAGTCAAACAAAGGTTTTTTTATTTTGTATTTTTTTTTGAAGCTTTATGTGACAAGATTATCATATCTCTGCATGCAGCTTAAGAAAAACATTGCTTGCATCTCTGAAAAGGGGGCTTTAGTTTGTTATTATTGGTGCATTCTCTGTTTTCAAAGGCAAAAATTAATAGGTACAGACTCTATTATTTTCTGATTGCCTATGGCAACATAAGCGCAGGTATAGACACATCCATATATATTTTCTCGAATGCAAGCAAACAATAGCGAACATGTACAAAAGTGAAAGGATAATTATATCTGTGTTTGCTTTCCATTTTGCCACGGACATGAGCCTTATATTTTGCATAAGTTATCACAGACCATAGAACGCTGACGGGATTAAACCAAGACCACACAAACACTTTACATAACTATTTCAACTATTCTTTCCATTTATAAATAAAATATCAGTCAAGTGTGACAAATAAAGTATAATGTTATGAATAAAGCACTCAGAAATTCAGCACGTTGCTTAAATTATTAAAAGATCTATTTTTCATATGCATATGTTAATAGGAATCATGTCCATAGGAACAGTTATTTTTACCCTCCGCCCCCCCATGAAATGTAGACAAGTTCAAAGCGAATCGACCAAGGGAAAACTTTGAGCAACAACGTGGATGTGGCAAGCGGTCAGAAGCTCCATTGTGCCATTTGTGAGACAGAATAAGAAAAATGAAGAATGTTGTCTGCCCATCTCACTTGGTAACTGAAGGTTGGTAAATTGGAATGTCAGACACATTAGTGTTCTACCCAACACAAGTAACATAATTCAGGTCACTGGTACAAAAGCCAATGTCTATTCCAAAGTTTAGTGCTTGTCTTCGAAGAAAGAAAGAAAGAAAAAAAAAAAAGAGTAAGACCGAGAAAAGGAGAGGGGAGAGAGAGGAAAAAAAAGAGCAAAATTGCTTTTCAGTAAGGCTGTCAAATGGCTATCTAATAGGGGCATGGATGGAGGAGAACAGATATCTGCCTTTCTGTGGAGCCTGCAAGTATTTCTGCCATTCACAGATCCAAAGGATGCCACACACATTCTGTTTGTTCAACAAAAGCAAACAGATTGTAAACTGGCTGATAATTTTTGTACTGACAATGTCATTTACAGCTGTCAGCCTTTTGTCTGTCATGTTTGCTTTATTCAAATATGAACCAAGTGGACCTCCCTTCCAACGCTTTCTTCTGCATTAAAATCACATCAATTCCCTTCCATTCTGTCTTATCTAAAATTCATTGGAGGCCAATCACTTGGATGAATGCTTTGGTGTTTCCATGGAGGCAAGAAGTCTAGTGTGGACTTTAGGGGATTAGGAAGTTTCAGATTTAAGATTTTGAAGTGTACGTTTTTTTCTGCTTTACTTCTTTAATTGCATTTTTCTACATGAAATTGTAGACTTGTCTCATTTGTAATTTCATTTTTTTAAAAGGTCTAAAAATACTGCTGTAATAAAACGTTTATTTTTTTTTTTTTTTGTTCCTTTATGGATATCACGTGTAGAAGCCGGGATCTAGACACTGACTTGCATTCTTCCTTTGCATCCTTAGCATGACTTGTATAATAAATTCTAACGCTCGCGTTTAGTTGGATTTTGATCTAGCTGCTTCCCATGGAGTTGTTCCACAGGTCTTGAAGCATCCCTCATTGTTGGTGGAGGTCATGGCACTTTCTGCTAAATAATTCACATCAAACTGTCTTCTGTGAAAGCAGCTGCAGATGTTGCCAGTTTGTTAGGGCACTGCAAGTTTAACGTAAAGAAGAAGCAGATGGATGGAAGCTGACACAAAATGTGACCAAATATATTCATGGAGAACGATGTGACTTATGTTTTAGCAGAGAGTTCCCTTTCTAGGTATGTTATTGTTTTAACAAGTACAAGGTACAATCTGTCTCCCAGAATCACCGCATTGCTAATATAGCAGACAATAAATTACTTCAGTTACTAAAATGATAATTTGGGATGTCAATGAGCTAATCCAGGCTTACTGCTCCTTGCAGCGATCCTGACTGGAATAATACTAACAATGGGCCTGATCCAGAGCTACGCCGCCCGCCGTCGTTACAGCGGGCGGCTTCGTAAGAACGGCATGTCTGCCGATCTGCGCATGCGCCGGGCAGATGGTGCCCGGCGTAATCCATATTTCAGGGTGCCCTGTATCGAGGGAGGGAGGGAAATTAGGTAGCCTTCAGCCGGCGTAACAGTGTGTAATTAAGCTGGCCACAGGGGGAGTGTCGGGGGAGTTCCCAGAGCTACGCTGGCCATAGTTACGGACAGCGGCCCAGCGTAGCTCTGGATCAGCCCCAATGTGATCGCTGTCCCTCGATGCAATCCAATGCTGGTGCTATCTTCTCCACTACCCAAAGCCAGAAGGATCCTCTGGAAATTTACGTGCATGTGCCATTCACATACAGCACAGTGTCTTATGCTTTGTATCTATAAACAAGTAACACCATTGGTGATTTAGCGGGATATATATATTTATCTTTTTACAATTAACATGGAGGACCAGGTTCAGACCTCCATGCATTTTCCATGCGCACGGAAATCAGGCAGTCTGCATGGAAGAGGGGAATGAACTCCCCTGTCACTTTCCTCTCTTACACGGTTATGCTGCCACAGACCTAAGTTAAGTGTCCTGTGCAGTTTAGCGATCTGCTGTTCCACATGGAACACTTAAACTCAGCCCCTACTGTAAAAGTGATATGGTTTATGATGTTTAGGCGGGTGAAGAGGCTGTCCTGCCCTGTTGGACAGATTTAGAATATTTTTGGTATTAATCTACACAAGCTTTTGTTTAATACAGGGAGCATGTATATATATCGTGGAACCTCGGAGGGGTAAGTAATAGTTAATGTGGCCATCGATATTTCCAGGATTCCTTCATTAGCTCTCACTGCGCTAATAAAAGTAAATGGAGCTCATAATGAGTACCAGCTGTGGAGCTTTTAATATGACGTCATATAGTTTACTCATTTCTTTTGCTGTACATGAACTTTAAGGGCTAGATATACTAAACTGTGGAAAAGGAAAAGTGGAGATGTTGCCTATAGCAACCAATGAGATTCTAGCTCTGAATTTCCTATTACATACTAGAGAATGTCACCTAGAATCTGATTGGTTGCTACTGGCAATATCTCTATTATTCCTTTTGAACAGTTTAGTAAATCTTTTGATCTGCCTAATGCAGATATATAAATGTGAGACTATATTAATATAGGAATTGGACTTAATTACTGTATAACAAGTGTTGTGATTGTCTGAAAATATAAACCTGGATCAAACAAACCCGAATTCTATTTTACCTGTGATTTCTGTATGCAGAAAAAAAATTGTAGGAAAAGCAATTGATGTGTCTACATACTATAGAACATATACATTTTTAATATAATGTCACTTTTTATTTAATCACGTTCACCCTTTAGCAAAAGTGCTATATGATATAAACATTATTGAAACATATATACATATTTAGTATCTGAAACATAGAACCTGTACAAAGAAATTTGCACTGTGCTTCTAGATACTAGTTCCTAAGCGTGTCATGGCAACTATGGCTTATACCATACAATCCAATTTCTGGTGCACATGAATGCTTTGTTTACTTAGGACAAAGTGCATTCGGTGACATGTGGCTTGCAGACAGCTTGTCCTCACAGCTTTGTGGTATTGTTGAGATGGCACCTCTTAAAACACATTTAGATAAAAAGTATTCAATAGTTTGTTGGTTCTAGCATAGACTGAGCTTTTCTGGTTTTGGGTGGTTCATTATGGAAAAAAATCCTGAAAGCTATTACTCTAAAAATAACTATTTAATTCAAGATATTTTTCCAAAGAAAATGTGTAAGTAGATGTAAATTTCAATGTTTGATTTTCAAATATGTTAAGATAGAAGAATTTTTTTTAAATAGTTACCTAATGGATTTGTTTTGTTTCATTTTTCACCTACTTTATATAACTTTGCAAATATTGCAAAAAAATTTTTTTTTAAGTCATCTTTCATTAAATTAATAAAAACAAATAAAAGCAATTGCATATTTAAAGGGGTTTCCTTGGTTCTTAAATTGTGAGTGTTTGTTGAATCGAACTAAATGCCTAATTTAGCTAATAGAAGATTGTCAGAAATTCCACACATTGGGCCTGATTCAGAACAACGCATCGGAGCAAATTTACGCATGGCGGAGACGTAAAATCGCCTATTTCTAAGTACTGCGCATGCGCACCATAGAAAATACGCTCATAAGCGTAGCGTAATTTTGAACATATGAGCCATTCATGTAATTGTTACGTAAATACTTACGTGTGGGCGTGCCAATTTTACGTTAGTCAACAATAAGTTTGTTTTACGTGAAGTAGGTGGAGGTTTGTATGTAAAGTGTACAGTATGGGCGTTGACAGCCAGGGAGCGGGGGGATGAGTGCCTGGATGCACCGCATCCCCCCCGCGGAGCGGGTCCCGACGGACCTGCTCATACCCCAAGGTGAGTATTCGGACCATAAGACGCACACACTTTTTCCCCCACTTTTTTGGGGGAAAAAAGTGCGTCTTATAGTCCGAAAAATACGGTACTTTATATAACTTTGCAAATATTGCAAAAAATTTTTTTTTTAAGTCATCTTTCATTAAATTAATAAAAACAAATAAAAGCAATTACATATTTAAAGGGGTTTCCTTGGTTCTTAAATTGTGAGTGTTTGTTGAATCGAACTAAATGCCTAATTTAGCTAATAGAAGATTGTCAGAAATTCCACACATTGGGCCTGATTCAGAACAACGCATCGGAGCAAATTTACGCATGGCGGAGACGTAAAATCGCCTATTTCTAAGTACTGCGCATGCGCACCATAGAAAATACGCTCATAAGCGTAGCGTAATTTTGAACGTATGAGCCATTCATGTAATTGTTACGTAAATACTTACGTGTGGGCGTGCCAATTTTACGTTAGTCAACAATAAGTTTGTTTTACGTGAAGTAGGTGGAGGTTTGTATGTAAAGTGTACAGTATGGGCGTTCACGTAGTCTATACGTCCGTTAGCGGACGTACGCTGTTACGCGAAAAAAAGTTAAGGTAGGGTTTGGGAAGCGGAATTCGGTGAATTACGTACATACAAGGGGTGTGCCTAGGGGAGTGTATAGAACATACGCGTGCGAAAATACGTTACGCGTGGAAACGTATTGAACACGTAGTTCTGGATCTACCCCATTGGCCCAATGTAGAGTGTATATGCAACAGGTTTTATTGTGGGCAAAATGACAAATGACTTTATTTTATCACTACACATGCCCAGAAAACATGTGTAGACAAATGGACATATGCTACCTTACCTTTAAAGGGTTTTGGTTTGCTGGGAGTGTGCGTTCACAAGTTACAGCTTATGGGCCGGATCCAAACCTACGTGCGCGCCCCCTGCATCCCCTGCTCTCGGTAGTAAATCTGGACACTTACGTGTCTAGATTCCTACCTTAACTTTACCGACAACATATGTGGCCTTACCGGTGCATACCTGCTTGTAACAGGGCTTCCCCTGCCCCGTCCTCTCATTTACATGTTGATCTCTGCCTTCACGGCGGAGATACGACTATCGTAAAAGGGGAGACAGCCCCTTTCTCATAAGAGCCGGCGAACGTAACGTTTGTTACGTACGCCGACCCTTATGGCATCGTAAGAATGTTGTGCGCATGAGCACAACCTTTCAGACAGGGGGCCGGATGTTCAATAAACAGTAGCTACTGCGCATGCGTAGTAGCTATTGTACGTAATCTGCGTATCGTTTCGATACGTAGATTGCGTATATGTGGTCTTTTAGATACGCAGATTACGTACAATAGTTACTACGCATGCACAATAACTACTGTTTATTGAACTACGTCCGTCTATGGAAGAGATGGAGTTCTCGCACATTACTGAATGCTGGCAATCAACAAAAATATATGAAAAACACCAGTGGTAAATGCAGGATGCATAAAGGGGCATTGTAATACAAGTGGGTTAAATTAGAGATCTGGACATGGCACAGTATACGTGGGGTATATTAGGGGTCTGGGAATGGTACTATAATATATTTGGTTTACATTAGTGTCATAAATATTATAGAAAAATATTATATACAATTCCCTGATTTATAATATATCCTACATGTATGTTATATAGAGTCATATTACCAGACCTCATATATAGCCCACATATAACACAGGTATAAAGTACATGTGGAGTATATTATGGGTCTGGGGATGACTATATAAGAATAATATTTATGGGTTATTAGTAGGCTGGTAATTGAAAACTATTTACTGTATAGGGTGTATATAGTGTGATATTCCCAGACCCTAATATACTCCAAATATGCTATAGATTATGCCATTACAAAATACCCAACATGTGCTTTATACAGTATGCCAACTGCAGACCCCTAACAGACTCCAAATGTATTGTATGTGGGGTATATTGTGTGTCTGCAGATGGCACAGTAAAACATGA
This sequence comes from Limnodynastes dumerilii, assembly GCA_011038615.1. NCBI lineage: Eukaryota > Metazoa > Chordata > Amphibia > Anura > Limnodynastidae > Limnodynastes > Limnodynastes dumerilii. Next base: position 22,400 of record WWET01000294.1, read on the forward strand.
CGTATCTAGCAGATTAGCAGTGGCTTCTTTCCGCTGAGTGACTCACAAACATGCACTTATTTTTTTAAGGTTTTCTCTTGGAGGGAAGGGGGTTCGCTGTGTACCAAAAATGTATCAAAAAAAGTATGTACAACCCTACATTTGACCCAGTGCATTAAATTGCTCCTAATAATATTGAACCAGATCCACAAATGATAACGATAGCCCACCTCTGCATGCAAAGTGTGTAAGTGGGCTGTATGGACTGGAGGGCGCATTCTACAATGTTAAATTAGTTTTACTAATGTAAGTACTTTTGTACGGAACAAATTTTACAGTGTGGGAGGGATATCTCACTCAGGAGCAGATCAGCAGTCGCACAGACTGCTGATCTGCACGTGTGACTTAAGGCTGCCTTATGGAAGCGTAAGTCACACATTTTACGCACGAGAGAGGGGAGTGACAGGCAGGGCCGTCTTAACAGAATTGCAGGCCCTGGGCAAAGCAATGCACAGGGGCCCCTACCCACCCATTCACAGGAATAAAAATGTCCCCCAATATTCCCAAATCATGTCACTCCAGCCAACCATCATGTCTCTCTAGCTCCCAGTATCCTTATGTGTCTCCAGCCCCCCAGTATTCACAAATCATGTCACTCCAGCCCCCCACCACGTGTCTCCAGACTCCCAGTTCACCATCATGTCTGTCCAGCCCACCACCATGTGTCTCCAGTGCCCCAAATCTCCATTATGTATTTCCAGCCCCCAGTATTGCACAACATATCTCTCCAG
>WWET01000294.1:32092-47589 GCA_011038615.1 Limnodynastes dumerilii
CCACACACACACACACACATTCCGACGCCTCTGGTCCTATGGACAATCTGCCCCTGGTGACATGGCAGTATGCTCAAAAAGTGCATGCAGCGAACAAGCTTTGTGTGTATATTGTATATAGTATAGTATTGTATAGTATAGTATTGTAAATAGATAGATAGATAGATAGATAGATAGATAGATAGATAGATAGATAGATAGATAGATAGACGGACGGACGGACGGACGGACAGATAGATATGTGTGTGTTGTTCCAAAAACTCTTATGCCATATGACTGTGGTTGCCTTAGTAGTTTGCAAATAATCTCTTTTAAAGACCTTCAATTATTCATATTATTGTTGTTAGTGGCGTAACTAGGGTTGATGGTGCCTGGGGCAAATGAAAAATGTGCCCCCATACTGTATTTATAGTGGCCCCTTGGACCTGGGTGTCCATCAGCGCCAGGACATGTGCCCTATAAAATTAACCCTATTTAAGCCTCTGATTTTTCTATATGTAAAAACACTTTTTTATGTCGATTTGTCCTTACATTTTGATATTCTGAGGTTTGCAAATATGCCTAACTTAACAAGTCACATTACTAAATTCTGTGATTTAAATTGTACCAAAAAAAACAATGAGCAATGAAATAAATCATTATAGTAAGGGACAGTGGGATTTATTTAAGTACATTGGCCCTGATTCGCACCTAAGAAGCTGATGTGGATTTTTGCATATACTTAGTCATATAGGACCTGATTCACACTTAAGAACACGATAGGTTCCTAAATATACACAACTAATAGCAATGAAACTCCCTCGGCATGCCCCCTGTTTTTAGGTTCTTATGTGACTTAATAGTGCCATAGGGCTCCCTTAACTGAAGGTTCGCATTTGAATGCATAGGGCATCTACTTAGCAACTTAACTGCATAACCGCGCCTTCATTTGGTCATTTAAATGCCTCTCTCCACCCAAATCTTCCTATCTGCCTAGTTACTTATTCATGGAACACCCATTTTTGTGTATGTTACTAAGAACCTAGAGAGTTTACGGTCGTAGTGTATAAGCACGGTTTAAGTTCGTAGTGTATAAGCACGGAATTTGCAAACTTAAGTCCAACGCAAATAGCGTATAAAAGTTACTACGCATGCGCAGTGCATCCCTTCTTAAACATACGCACCTAAAATCATACGAATTCTTAAGTGTGAATCAGGTCCATAGACTACACAATTTACGTAGTGGTCCCGTACATAGATTAACTAACGCTAAAGACAAGGTAAGGGTTAAGATAAGGGTTGGCAGCCTCCAGGGTAAGATACGTGAAGAGGGATGTAAATTAGGCTGGGAGGGAGGGCATGGGAACCTCTGTGCGTATTTTCTCTCCTTAAGAGGGAAAATACACATGGGTAGTTAAAGATGCTCTATGGCACTTAAAAACAAGGTTTGGTGGGGCGGGGGATGGGAACAGAGAAGTAGCTGCGGATACCGTATGTGTGAACCAGCCCATTTCCTCTATCATGACATTTTTGCACGTCAATAAAAAAGAGGGTTTAACGTCCAATGACATTTGAAAAAATGTAACTCAGGGGTGTCTACTTTTTATTTCTTCCCTCCGGGAGATGCCGCTGTGGGGACAGGGCTTAATGCTGTGATTTATGCAAATTGGGTCATTATGTCCAGCCCCCTACTGCAATTCACAATGTTTCTTGGGGTAGGCGGGGCATGATGATAATAATTATCACATCATTATTATTATTAGTAGCACTAATAGTTGCTGTAATGACAGGCAGATGGCTGGATCTCCCGGTATACAGAGAGAACTGACTAAATTTCAGGAGTCTCCCAGATATTCCAGGGAAGCCCTGATGTAACTGCTTATATATGTATGGCAGCCAGGATTGCTATATTTGTTAACTTATTTTTCTCCTTTATTGGCATAAGTTGTAAGATAAACAAAGCAAAAAAATCTTTTAGAGTTTATTCTCACATTTTAACTCTAATGCTTGTGTTGCAAAAACACAATATGTAGTCAGTAACAGATTTAATTACTTCTAATAAATATTGATGCTTTTCTTTGTATGCACAAACCAACACTTTTCTCTAAGGGTTACAGAAAGCCACAGGAGCTGAGTGCGAGCTTTACAGAACAAGATCAGAATTCTGAAACCACGTCTAACAGCAGGATCCTTGCAGCGTTTCCCATTGTGCTCATGACTAAGGGCACAGATCAGATCACAGGCTTCATCCTGGTGTTGTTTACACTAGGAACAATCAGTAATATATGAATAATAATGCCACCCCCTGATCATGACTAATTGAATTGCAACATGCTGTGGAGGTGATGAAGAAGCTTTGCTGAGTTTTAGTCTGCAGTCTTCATGTTTTACATGTTGATGCATGCAGTGATTGATGCTCCTGTGCTTTCCTCCACAGCAATCTCATGAACACTTGTATCAAAGCATGTGAAGATCCATTTTATCATTAATGTATCATTTCTCCTAATGGGTCATGTATCTTTTCAACTAATGGGTAACTACCCATACCCTATTTAAAGTAGTTACAATACTATGATTTCAATATAGGCATTTATTTTCTCGGGTGTGGGTTCCCGCTTCGAACTGCCTTATTTCAATAGGGCCGTTCTTTCCCAACCAGTTCTGAACTGGCTGGGATATCGATTGCTTATGCCTCAATGAGGCATAGCAATTGATCCCCGGAGCACCGAACACGGTGCTCCGATAGGTAAGTAAAAAAAACAACCCTAATCCTAACCCTAGCCCGCCTTCCCCACAGCCTGACCCTAACCCTCCCTTCTCCCTAGCCTGACCCTAACCCTCCCTTCTCTATAGCCTAACCCCCCCGCCCCGCAGCCTGAACCTAACCTTCCCCTTCTATGTCCCTAACTCTAACCCTGCCTTCCTAAGAGCCTACCCCCCCCCCCCCTCTATTACTCCCTTCTCTAAAGCCTAACCTTACCCCTCCCTTCCCCGCAGCCTGACCTTAACCCTCCCCTTCTACGGCCCTAAACCTAACCCTAACTTCCCCTCCCAAACCCCCCCCCCCCCCTTAACACTAAAAGTCCCCGGGAGGGTTACTCACCTGTCAGCAGCAGTGGGTCTGCGGCGAAAATGAATGGCCGAGTATGCCGATCGGCACACTAAGCCATTCATTAAAAAAAAAAAATAGAAAACAGCTGCCATTCGAAATAGAGACAGCCTAAAAGGAACTTTTGGCTGTCTATATTTCTAAAAGCAGCCATTCTCTATTAAGCTGTGTACACATTGTCCATTTTTCACATGATTATTGTACCAATCACATAATAAACGATCATTCCACGATGTGAAACGATATAGTGTAAGTGTGTATACGCAATATTGTTTGAGTGCATCTTTTTTGTTTTTTACCCCAATATAATAACTGGTGGTCTCAGCTGCAGTTATAGGACCTGATTCAGTTGCCCTTGATGCCTGGTTGCGGTGTCTTTTTTAAAAATTAGTATTTCGGTTTTTAATACACACCTCATAGAGGTCGATATTAAAATCCTCAAATTTTACTTATTGTAATAGATGGAAATAGGGGCACTTTGAGCTTCTTCCTGTCTTTCCATGCAATTGAATCGGGCCCATAGAGATCACTTGACTATAATATCACAAAGGCTACTTCTGAGAGAGAGAGAGAGAGAGAGAGGAGAATGTAAGTAATTTGTATCTGTTGGCCACACCCCTAGCCACACCCAGTGTTCCTGTTAGCGCCTGGTTTGGCTCACATTTGGTCCTCTTTTCGTTCTGCACTCTTGAAACATCTGTGCTACTCCTGATGCCGATATTAATAGAATCCCGCCAGACTTAAGAACACTTCTGACAGGGATACCAGGTTGTGCTTGTGTGGTATATAATATACAGTATGAGTGTGCCAATGCGCTGCACCACATACCAACTCAGACTTCTAAAAAGTTATTCCAAACCAGCACCATTTTACATTCATAGGAGTTGCATAACTTAAAGTAGTGAATGGTTAGTGGAAGTCGTTAGTGTGAGGGGAGTGATTATTAGAGTAGTCACACAAGTGTAAAGTATTATTATTTAACATTACGTTTGGTTTTAAATTGTAAGTTTAATATGATACTTCTACTGCCCCCAATCAAGATTATTCATTCCAGGTGGCCAATAGATGCTCAGATTCCCCCAGAACATGAACTGCATATTGGGCTTGTCACAAAAAGGTAGGGCTGGATGCAATTGACAGCACAATGACTGGAAGACAAGGAGACATTTCTAGACAATAATTCACCAAGACAGACACAGAATAGCTGGATTCACAAAGGGAACATGAATGGGGCAGAGTGGCACAAAAGTAACAGACAATGCTTCCAATAAAGACAAGGTTAAGGTAAGAGCATGTCTAAATACCCAGAATGGAGCTTGTCATACAGAAAATAAGTGTGATGCTGCCGAGTAAGGAGCATAGCAAAATATTAGAGAACATTTGTACCATGACAAACCCCTATTGCACTAAACTGGAGGCGACATATCCTAAATCAACTTTAAATTGTTGCCTAGTATTGAATATTCTAACTTCAGAACAGCTCCTTGGCAGTCATCATCAAAATAGCTGAAGAAAAGACATAACTATAACTATAATGATCCAAAGCAGCACAGAATCCATACCCCTGAGGAACATATGTGCCCCAAACCTTTCTAAGGGGTTAGGGCACATATAATGGGGTTAAGTCAATTTCATTCTTCTTGGTCAACACCACAAATAATATCTAGATTTTCTTCTAAGAAGATTTTCTTTATAAAACAAACAGACGGAAGTTATTTTTCGGTTGTCTCTATTTCGAATAGCAGCCATTTTCGATTTTTTTTTCTGAATAAGTGATTATGCCGATCAGAAGCGCCGCCAGACGCACCTCAGGAAAGGTAAGTAACATCTCCGGGGTCTTTTAGTGTTAGGGGGAGGCTTAAGGTTAGGCTCCGAGGATGGGAGGGTTAGGGCCGTGGAAAGGGAGGGTTAGAGTTAGGATCAAGCTGCGGGTTAGTGTCAGACTGCAGAGAAGGGAGGGTTAGGGTAATAGAAGGGGAGGGTTAGGGTAAGGATTAGGGAACGAGTTGGAGCTACTTACCATTCGGAGCACCGTGTTCGGTGCTCTGGGGATGGATTGCTTTGCCTCTTCAAAGCCAAGTTCTGAACTGGCTGGGAGAAAACAATGCTATCAAAATAGGGCCGTTCGCGACGGTGACCCACACCCCTAGAATACATACTAGTTTCAAGAATGTGGTGAACTAAATGACAGTAATTCATTTTTACCTTAAAGTTGGTCACGAATAGTCTCCATTTATTTTTACATATAAAGCAGAGTCAGCATTACAAATTTAGGACCAGATGCAGACTTGAGAACGACACCCCACTTACACAAGCAAAGTGTGTAAGTAGGGTGTCTGGAGGGGAGGACACATGCGCCCTCCAGATGTTACATGTGATTTCCACATGTAACACCTATCGTATGCCTTATGGCAGCATAAGCTACCAAAACTTTGCACAAGAGAGTTGAGTGACAGGGGGGGTTCACTTACCTCTTCAGTGTAGACTTTCAGACCCCAGCACGTACAGAAAGCCTAGATCTGGTCCATAAACGTGATACTTTCATTTAAAGAACATTTTTTTTGTCTCAAGTTATAAGCAATTCACACTTAAAGAAAGTTACAGTAAATTACCTTGTATAAATTGCACATTGTTTTGTATTGACTTAATGCTTGATAGTCAGTTTATCGACAATACCTTTTATTTGGGATGAAAGTAAATTTGTGCCTCACAAACTTGTGTTGACTAGTGTGTATACAATTGTTACTATGCATTTAGAGTCGCTGTGCCATGGAGTCTTATTCTATGTCTTTGTGACAGGCTATGCTCTGTTCCATGTAGTATAATCACCGACATTTGGCTTTACCCTACCATAAAGGATTTTTTTATTTTATCCACAGTGCAGGGGTGTATAGTGTAACACTTTCTGAACTGTGACAGACACGCAGCAACAAAGTCAATATAACATATAATACCCAAAGCAAAAGCAACATTCTTCATTTTTCAATAAAAAATAACACAATAACTTTCCCATAATGACCCTGAGAGGTCTGTGTATGAATATTTCTGTAGAACACATAGCAAGTTATATAGAGATCTGAGGCTCAGCAAGAATTGTGATTAGAGGTAGAGCTGAGCACATCGACTGCACTTTGTTTTCCAGAACTGTTAGGTCAATGTTTAAAAAATGGACACAATTTTTTAACAACCTGCCCATGTTTTTAGGAGCCTATGGACACTCAGGAGTGCCATAGGGCTCACTTAAGTAACGGTGCATAATTTCCATCTTAAGAAGGAAAATATGCACAGAGAATTAGCATTGCATTTAAAGTATGAAATTGTAACATAAGGGTCTGAACTAGGTTGTGGATTGTTAGCCCCCTGGACGGGTGTGGGTCCGCGGAAAGAACAGCCCTATTTCGATAGTGCCGATTCCTCCCAGCCAGTTTTGAACTGGCTGGGATTTTGATTGCATATGCCTCGATGAGGCATTGCAATTGATCCACGGAGCACCGAGCTTTCGGTGCTCCAAAAAGTAAGTAAAAAAAGGCCCCTAATCCTTTCCCTAATTCTAACCCTAACCCTCCCCTCCCATTAACCTAAACCTAACCCTCCCTTCCCTTCAGCCTGACCCTATCCCTCCCTTCCTGGCAGCCTGACCCTAACCCACCATCTCCCGCAGCCTGACCCTAATTCTCCCTTACTGGCAGCCTGACCCTAACCCACCATCTCCCGCAGCCTGACCCTAATTCTCCCTGCCCTGAAGACTGACCCTAACCCTCCATCTTCCGCAGTCTGACCCTAACCCTCTCTCCACTGCAACCTGACCCTAACCCTCCCTACCCCGCACACTGGAGAGGTTACCCTGCAGTCCAGTCCGGTCACAGCAGTAGCGGCGGCAGAGGGATATCGGAAGCACCGGTATTTGCAAATGAGAATGGGTGAGTATGCTGATCGGTATACTCACCCATTCTGAAAAAAAAATAGACACTGGGCAGTATTCGAAATAGGGACAACCGCCCCTGGACTCACCTCTCAGTCTTTGTAGTAACCGTTCACAATGTGTTGCTGCACATACTTTTGAGCAGTGTGACACCCACAACTTAGCTCATTTTTGCTTGGACCTCTCTGCTGTGTTTTGGTGACAATTGAATTTGATTTATTTGAAATTGTTAGAAATTAGAACAGAAAAACTAATTTCTCCCAACAAATGTTTTCCCCAAATTTGTACCAAAATCTAACAACGTGGTTGATTGCTGCAAATGATAAAACCTAAACCTATTTTCTAATTTTAAGCTGCAGTTATTGCCACATTTCTTAGCTTCTTCCAATTGGTGTTCTATGAGTTTTCTAAAGAAAAAGTAATCAGAGTGTAAAAGCACAGAATTATGATATATTTTTGACTTAATTATGATTGAATTATATTTGAACTTTTAAGATTGGTGATCTCTGTATTTTACGTGCCTAACATGTATTGCATTTGGCTAGCATTGCTTTACTCTTGAGCATTGCTACAAATAATGTGTATATATTTATACAACATCCTATAAAGTAGGATTGCATTAATATCCATCAGCTTCTATATATCCAGATTACCTTCATGTTTTATACCCACGCCTTAATATTATTGCTTTAAACAATATGGCAGAGCAGTAACTAGAAATGTTAATGCCAGGGGTAAAAAGGTATAATGGCGCCCCCTGACCCTGGATTCCAAACCAATTTAACCCTAAATATTAAGTTAACCCCCCAGTTATGGCCCTGCATTATGGTGCAGATTCAGTTTAGTGCGTTGATAGGATTAGGCACAAAATGCACCTATTCCCATCTATTAAGGTGGAAGATTCAATAATTTAGGGTGCAAGATAAATTATTGAATCTTCCACCTTTTCTAAAGATAGGTATTTGAATTTTTTGAATGAGGTGTATGAATATAATATCAATATATTAATAATTAGATTTTGATTGGACAAATACCTAGGTTGAACATGGATTAATATAGTAAAATAACTATTTATTTTAAAATCCCAAAAAAGCATCAGAAAATGGTCAATATTTGTTAAACAGCTGGAGGGGATACAGTTTACTTTGTGGTTTCATAAAAACAGCAAGACTCCTAGCAGTCTCCATTAACACCACAACCACCAGCAGACTCACACATTTACGGCTAGATTTACTAAGCTACAGGAAAGGAAAAGTGGAGATGTTGCCTATAGCAACCAATCAGGTCTATACAATCGCTGATCCGCACAAGTGTGGGATACCCACTTTGTCTGTTTTTCATTTATATTTGTTTGTTATTATGTTATTATTGGAGAGTTCTTTATATATTTTAACATTTCTACAAAGAATATTTAAAAAATATTCTACAAAAGCACAAACCTGAACAATAATAAACCTGGGCTCCAAAATAGGATCATGTCAATTTATATTAACACTGTCATTCTTGGATCAACATTCAGAAAATAAAATGGAAATGGTAAACAGATTTATTGGAAAAGAAAATCTTTGTAAGTTCATAAAATTAGTAAAAATGTATCATCACAGAAAAATTAATGGTCATTTGAGACTGTTAGTAAGTAGAATTTGTTAGGTAACTTTCCTCTGCCTTTACCAGTCCCACAAAGTCCTTCTCATGCACAATGATTAGGCAACGGAGTTTAGCATGTTACCAGCATCCCTCTAAGCTTCTTTAAAGTCACTGAAAGCATCATGTGTGGTCCCACTGTCTTGTCTAGTTTCTATTTTGTTACTCCTTTCAAGACTCCATAAGTGACAAGAGTTCTCTTTACATTTATATTCATTATCCTTCAATGGGAAGACGGCTTTTTGCAATCCTCTTTGGCTAGGATAATGTAGTTGACCAGGAACCTCATAAATTTTGTGACAATTACCATCAGGACATATTGCAAGACACTATTTGTTTTTAAAAGGATGGCACATTTTAATGCAGCAGTCAAAATGTAAAATCACATTTATTATTGTAGCACATTATTTTTAGTTTTGCTTTCTCCAGTTCCATATTACTATTGAAACTATATATGATATGTCCATAGATAACAGAGCTAGGATTTCTTTTGTTAAAATTTTGGTACTATAAAAATAGGTTGTTTTTTCCCTTTATAGTTGTAGTAACAACTGAAAAAGAAAAAATGTGAATCAGGACAAACTATGTTGCAATGTGAGGGTGAACATTTATTTTATTTTATTTTATTTATACTCATCTTTTGCTTGTAGCTCAAAATGATCAGATATATTATTTTAAAATTGTAATCTAGACACAAGATATAAAACTTCACTTTTCAGCTCTAATTCTGATTGAACATTTTGTCCCTCTCCTCCTTCCCATTCCTACATGGTTTTTCTGAAGTGCAGATTTGCTCATTTATTTGACTATAGCCCCAACGTCATCCAATCAGCTTATTATCTTCCTCAATATACATTTGTAGGTATTTATAACTATAAACAAACAGGTCTAAAATGTGGAATCTAAAGTACATTTTGTAAGGTTTGTAGGAATCAATGGTGAAGCGGGTGTAGAAATGTCCCTCCAAAAAATGTTGCGCTCTATAGCGGCACCCTATGTGTCTATCGTAGTTATGGTTTATTAGGTGGACAGATCCATGACAATTAATTAAGAAGAAAAAAAAGAACAACCATGAAACTATAGTTGTTACACAGCAGGGGCGTTTTAAGAAGTGAGGGGGCCCTTGTGCAGGATTTGTACATGGGCCCCTAGCCCCCCCCTTACCTGAGAAAGCACTGTCCCGATTCACAAACCTCAAAATGGGCGGAGTCTTTTCGGCCCACGAAGAGGGACAGTCCCATCACAGGGGAAGGGGGTCTGATTCGGCATCTATTTCCCCTGCCAACCCTGGGTGCAGGATGAATGCCACAGGGCCCCCTGTTCTGAGGGGCCCATGTGCACTGCACACCCTGCACCCATTATAGATACCCCTATGTTACACAGTTATTTTCATTGCTGTGTCTGCTGTAATATGTTTTTCATAGTTGCTTTTTGAATGCATATTTTATGGACATCAGATATTTAGGAAGGTTTGTGGAACAGTGAACAGGTACAAGAAAACCTTATAAAAAAAAGTAAAAAATGGGTTACAAATAAATATAGAAAAATAGTCTACATAAATTAACTTCTAATGATGGAGAAATATTCTCCATAGACCATTGGCAATAAGAGACATGTAAGTCTCAATACAAATATAAGCTGACGGAAGGATAACTTTTCACCTTACACATTTTAGTGCTATATATTCATTAAAATAAAAGATATCTGCAAAATTAGCATAGAAAGTACACTAAATTATACAAAATTATACAAACATAGTCAAGTTTGCATCATGTCTAGATCTGTAAAATAATGCCTTATTGGCTGCTACACATTCCTTTTCTTCATTTATATTACTGTAAATTAAAGGGAAACACATATTAATTAATAGACAAATAAATATAGAAAATGTTTACACAGCAAGCGGTGAAACTCTTTGTAACCTAAGAAATCAGCGTAGGTAGCTAAGTATGCGGGTGTAACATTGAAATGTTTTAATACTGTATGTTGTGTAGGAGTTATGAGTCACTTAACAGTGAGAGACTATTCTTCCTCTATACAATGAGTGTGAAACTAGTTACATATTACTAGAGATTATGGTCATGTGATTTTGGCATTACAGTTATACTATTCAAACTGATTCATTAATTTGTGTGACCTTTTGGTCATGGTGTAGAGAAGTCTAATTAAGAATATTGGGCCAGTTTTGAAGTTTAAAAACAAAAAGGAAAACAGTTGGAAATTTACACCTGGGCAAAACAATGTAAGACTGTGAAAGGAAAATGTCATCTATTGTAAACAGTATTAGAGTTTCGAGGTGATGTTTTATAGACCAAGTATAAATAACAGTACATAAAATAAAGCTGGTCAGTATACATGTTCAATAAGCAAAACCAAAGAATTTTCCTTGCATGCAAATAGTAAAATGAATTTGTCCCCCCCACTGAAATTTAGCATGGCTTTGCCCAGATTACAATTTACACCTATTTTCTTCCTATTTTTAAACTTTGCATCTGGTCAATTTTTTTTTCTTTCTTTCTTGATTCTCTTCAACTTATTAGTCCATCACACACTGGGGTACCGTGGCTTGATACCTACAGTTTCTGAGAGTACCTGGAATTATATTTCTCATGTCACCCTCCCACTATCCTTGATACTACCAAAGGTTGCAATTTTTAAACTTAGTTATAGGACTTGAAGTGAGGGGTTAACGAGGGTATGCCATATTGTCACTTCTACTGATTTAACTGAAAAGCAATAAATCCCCATTCACTTCTATTATTTCTAAATGTCCATACCGCCACTTCTAAATGTCCATACCTCCACTTCTTAATGTCCACCTCAACCACTGATCAGTTACATAGAATTATAGACAGTGACGGCAGATAAGAGCCTCATGGCCCATCCAGTCTCCCCAGTCAAAGCTATACTGACCCTATATCGAATTTTACCTCAATTTAGTTTGAGATTTACAGTCTCCTTGTATTTATCCCAAGCATGTTCAAACTGTTCCACTGTGTTAGCCTCAACCACCTCAATTGGAAAGTTATTCCACTAATCTATCACCCTTTCCGTGATGTGATTTTTCTGCATATTTTCTCTTGCACCTACCCCCTTCAGTCCATAAATCACTACAGACACTACTAGGAGTGTATGTCTAGGAAAAACTCTGGGCTGCTAACAGGGCCGCCATCAGGGGGACAGCCGGGCCTAGTGTCCAGGGCTCGGACAGAGAGGGGGCCCAGGATAGTCCCTGGCCTCCTCTCTGTCCTGCCCAGGACACTAGAGTTTGGTTGCTCTGCCGGCAGTCAGCGCTCCTCCCCCTCTGTCCTATCTCAGCAGAAGCCGGTAATAACGATGCCTGCATGTGTGTGAGCACTGATTGTACACACATGCAGGATACCTGTATCATCAGCCGTTTTCTCCTTCATCTGCATATAAACAGCTGATGATACAGGTATCCTGCATGTGTGTACAATCAGACTGATTGGGAGGAGCAGTGAGAGGAGAAACAGCCGACTTTAGTGATTGAGCTCAGACATTTCACACATGCAGGCTGGATCCTGGGCAGCCACGGGCCCTCCTAGGATCCAGCCTGCATGTATGAAATGTCAGAGCTCAATCAACATAGTCGGCTGCTTCTCCTCTCACTGCTCCTCCCACTGGCTATCAGTGAGAGGAGCAGTGAGAAGAGCAGCCGACAATACTGATGGCTGCATGCCTGTGTCAGCAGACGAGGAGAGATGCGGAAAGAAGGTGAGAGGAGGGAACTGGGAAGGAGAGGGGAAAGAAGTTCTGAAAGTAAGTGGGAGACAGGTTAGGAATATTGGGGGTTGGGCTGAAAGGAACATTGGAGTTGTCCAGACGGCTAGATTCAGAGGTGAATCAGGCCCTGTGTGATGGCGTCACCGCGGGATGTGCACCCATTGTATGGTGCCTAAAAGTTCCTGGCATGGCATGGAGAACAAAGGTGAGTAAATGGGGAGCTTGTAAAGAGAAACAGAGGAGAAAGAAAAATAAAGAGGCAGAAGAAGCAGGGGATGGGGGAAAGTGTGTGTCATGCATAGGTGTGAAGAGCAGAATAGGTGTGAAGAGGCTGTGACAGAAGCATACATTAGTGACTCGAGGTAGAAGATAGGGTATGTTAAAAGGGGTGCTTATTTCATGCAGGAGTGTGAGTTTTTGTGTTAATGTCATTTTGGCTTTAGTTTGAGAGATTTTTTCTTACTATTAGTGATTCTTTATATCATAGAGGGTGTTTAACTGTAAATAGGTTTAATATTCAATTTTATTTATTATTGTGAATATAATTTACTTAATGTCATGTAGGTTAGACTAAATAAGTATATTTTAAATGTGAATATTTATAATTTAATGTGACAGGTTGCAAATAATAGTTTTCTTTATGAAATAGGTATACACTTAATTTTATATCTGGTGTAGCTTGGGAGGGGTGGCTTTATTTATTAACTAACTGTTATAGCTGCAATATATAATATATTCTCTACCATGAGAGTATTATTATATCTTTTATATAGAAATTGCAGTATTTCTATGCCATGTTACAGTATTAAGACTACTTTGGCCTGGGCTCTGTCACTGATTGAAGGTAAGTCAGTGGCAGTCAAAGCACCCTCGAAGGGTATTGAGAGAGCAGTTTAGTTAGAGGAGTAAAGAGGAAGCAGTGTAATGAGAGGGTTATAGAGGAAGCAGTGTAATGAGAGGGGTATAGAGAGAGCCGTGTAATGAGCAGAGTATAGAGGGAGCAGTGTAGTTAGGGGGGTATAAGGAAGCAGTGTAGAAAGAGTGGTATAGAGGGAGCAATGTAGTGAGAGGGGTACAGAGGGAGCAGTGTAGTGAGGGGGAATAGAGGGAGCGGTGTAGTAAGAAGGGTTTGGAGGGAGCAGTGTAGTGAGTGGGTATAGAAGTATCGGTGTAAAAAGAGAGATGTAGAGGGAGCAGTGTTTAGAGGGGGTATAAAGGGAACAGTGTAGTGATAGGGTATAGAGCACAATTTCTAGACACAATAGGATACTTAAGGGCACAACGGATCACTCTAGGGGCCAGATTTACTAAGCTGCAGGAAAGCAAAAATTGAGCTGTTTCCTATAGCAACCAATCAGATTCTAGCTGACATTTTCTATTATGTAATAAAAAAATAAGAAATAGAATCTGATTGGTTGCTATGGGCAAAATCTCTACTTTTCCTTTTTCTTAGCTTAGTAAATCTGGGTTTAGGTCTCGTTCAGGACTATCCTCTTGGTTAGATATATTCCCAAATTTGAACAGAACAACTGCCTAAAGCCCTTCTCTTTTCCTGTAAATCTGTATATTTAGAGAAATGTTCATAAATATATTTTAGCTGGTCTGTTGCGCCAGCAGCCTCCTTTTACCACTGTATCTGGTCAAATATGTACCATTAGATCCTATGTCGGCTATCTTAGGCATTGTGAATTTTAATCTCCAATGTACTAAGGAATGTTAAAGATTGTTGTTAATATAAATTGTGCTTTTATTCTAGAGACTGATTCAATAGGGTATCTAGGGGGATATGCCAATCTACGTCAAATAATTTAGTAATAACTAGTTACAAAAAAAGTAGTCTACATGTGAAAAAGATTTATTTATGTGTGCAACACATGCTAAGAAATCATATCTATGGGCTGTATTCACACCTAAGAGTGAGTTAGGGGTGGACAGATCTGCACCTAACTCACCTGTCATGCCCCTAACCTGCCCCCTGTCTTTTAGGTACTTTATGGAACGAGTGCAATAGAACTACCTTATCTAACTGTGCGTAGTTAGTTAAAAGTATGCAATTATGTGCACGTACGTAGCAAGGCAACACTCCTCTAGCCCGGATGGGTTTTCAGTGACTTACGCCTCCATAGGGCACCCTTATCTCTATGTGTTTACTTATGCGGGTATGTTATTTAAGTATGTATTTGACTGCATGCGCACAACCTTCATACGGTGGCTTAATGGCTGGCGGCCGTAACTATAGATACGGTCGCTGGCTGTTACGCTGGCTGTTCCATTCTGGTTTTATTCTGTTTGTGGGCATGTCTGGGATCAGTTGCTGACAGGGAGAGCTGATCCACAGAAGCCATTTTGGAGACTTTAAGGGGTGTCTCCTAGGTAAGTTGGCTCTCAATTTATAAACATATATATGGGACCCAATACTGGGACTCTCATTGTTAGAGTTAGGACCACCATATACAGAAAGGCCTTGACGGTGGCTGGTGGCTTATCTCATATTTGTACAAATATGCGTAACGAACATTTCTGTGTTTTATTTTACAGATAGAACAGTATAGTTTGTTACTGGTTTATGGCAGTGTGCTGGGGCAATTTTTCCCTTTGTTTCTGTGGCTAGCAGGTTAACCCCCCTGCCTTTCATGCACCTGTTTAACATTTACTTAATAAATTGATTAAGCAGCTTCCATTCTGGTTTTATTCTGTTTGTGGGCATGTCTGGGATCAGTTGCTGACAGGGAGAGCTGATCCACAGCAGCCATTTTGGAGACTTTAAGGGGTGTCTCCTAGGTAAGTTGGCTCTCAATTTATAAACATATATATGGGACCCAATACTGGGACTCTCATTGTTAGAGTTAGGACCACCATATACAGAAAGGCCTTGACGGTGGCTGGTGGCTTATCTCATATTTGTACAAATATGCGTAACGAACATTTCTGTGTTTTATTTTACAGATAGAACAGTATAGTTTGTTACTGGTTTATGGCAGAGTGCTGGGGCAATTTTTCCCTTTGTTTCTGTGGCAAGCAGATTAACCCCCTGCCTTTCATGCACCTGTTTAACATTTACTTAATAAATTGATTGAGCAGCTTCCATTCTGGTTTTAT
>WWET01000294.1:57068-67334 GCA_011038615.1 Limnodynastes dumerilii
AATGCGATGGGCGGATCAGCGGTCCGTACGACCGCTGATCCGCTACAGTGTGGGAGCCCCCTCCCACACTGTACACTTTACATGCTTCCCGGAAGGGAACCACAGCCCATTTGCACGCAAATGGGCTCGGACGGAACAAAACGCTAGGATTACTATAGTAATCCTAGCGTAACATCTGGAGGGCGCATGCCTGTGGCCGGTGTAATTACCCACTGTTACGCCGGCTGAAGGCTACACTAACTTCAGCCGGCGTAGCAGTAGGTAATTACGCCGGCCACAGGGTCGTAACTGGACTAACCCGCCCTCCATCCCTCATTTACTTACCTTCCCCCGCCTTCCTTCTGTAAAAGTTGCGTAGTTACGGCGAGGAACGCCCCCTTCGCCATAACTACGCAACAGTTAGGGACACCCGATCCTAAGGATCGGGTATCCCTAACTACACCGGGCAACATCTGCCCGGCGCATGCGCAGAACGGCAGAAATGCCGTTCTTACGCATACGGCCGCTGTAACTAGTGCGGCGGCTGTAGGTATGGATCGGCCATATTATACCTTGTGGCATACTGTAAGCACATAAATATATTGTGATAACTATATACAAATTATTCAAACGGGAATAAAGGTGGCATAGTTATTGACTAAAGGGTTTTAGGAGAACTAAAATCCATTTATATAAGAATATGACTTGGTGAAATGACAGTAGTGATCATTTTTTTAAATGTATTTATTGCTGATGTATTTGTAATGTATATATAATAAAACTAAATTATTATTATCAACATATTGGTATATATCATTACTTGGTAAATAGAGTTATACATTTGTAAAAGTTTCTCTTTATTCTCTTCATTATAAATCTAAATAAAGAATATATATTTAAGATTCAATTATAGTCATTTTCTTATGTCTCTTTGTATTAAAAATAACTCCTCGTAACTCCACATAACCTACATATTACATTAGTTGTGGTCAGTGCTTTTTTGTCATAGAACGCACCGGAATGGGGTTCCAGCACCTCTTTTCGACAGATTTTCGAAGTTTTAAAAGTTTCAGCAGCAAAATTATTAAAACGGTGCATGCGGCTGCTTGTGTGCCGAGTCCGATACATGCGTACTTCATCAGCACTGGATGTGATGGCACTGCTCAACTTGTGGCGCTGATAGGCTTGTGGTGCTACTCGGCTTGTGATTGGTCGTTTGGTCGCTCATGAGTTAATGTGAGATCTGACACCTTTTTTTATAAAAAAAAAAAAAAAGCACCGGTTGAGGTATAATTTATTGTGTGTGCTCATGTGTGGAGGGGATCTCCTTGAGTCTCCACCTGGTGTCACCTATTGTTGCACATACCCTGAAGACACTTTGCATTAGAAAACTCGGGTAGAGTCACTGACCAGATATGAAGGTGAAAAGTTTATTGTAATATTGATGCAACAGCCACATATACATATTGGTGGTGTTTCATAATCACATCAAGTCATATCTGCCCGACCTTTGTGCAAGAACATAGACCCACATCACAGATGTTGTTTAGTCAGATTAGTGGCCAATCAGAGATTAAATAAAGATTTCATGATTTAAATGAGAGACATACACATACATAGACTTCAGCAATATATAGTGATTTGTTTGATGGTCAATAGTGACATTGAAAAATGTATCCGTTTACATGTAAAAGGTCATAATTAGTCATTTAAATGACGACATTTATGTAAACATTTATATATCAGATGCTTACAGACCTTAAAAAATCCGACCCATCTAATTAAATAAATGCAGTTAGGTAATAGCAATGCATGCAAACATGTTTCTAGAGACAATCTTTAGTGAATGATGAGCTTAGTTACAAGTTTAAACACATAGGTAATAATCTAGTTGTTCACATGTCCACTTATTAGACCATACATTTAAAAACAAACAAAAATTTCCTGCCGTTATATGATCTGATATATTAGCATAGCAACAGCCAAATTGTTTATGGTACCAATGACAAAAATTTCCATCAGTTTTACTTACTGTATGTTGCTGAAAGCTTTGGTTGCTGTAATTTGATAGTATTTTATCACATTCTCATCTACACTGACAAGTAAAAATCTAAAACCTCAGTCATGTGAATTAAAATATAACACCAGGGAAATAACTCTATAGGTTGATTTTCCTAAGCATGTGTTAAACAGAACAGATGGGATTGGAGCAATACATTGGACGGTTCCACAGATACGATTTTGCTAGTTTTTGCGTGCGTATTTTTAGGATCGGAGTAACTGCGCATGTGTAGTAACTTTTTCCACAGAAGTTTCGTAGGATTTAGGCACGGATTTTTGAATCGCACTTACCGACATACGTACGGAGGGGCGTGGTTGTCTTCCGTACATGCAAAGTTACGTGAAAGTGGGCGGGGGGGACATTTAAATGGCCTTTTGAGGGCGCGGTTAGTAATGTACGCACATACATAAGGAACTTCCGCACGTAATTACACACGTAGAGTTAAGGTTACCCTATGGACGCGTAAGTCACTGAAAATCCGTCCGTGCAAGGGGAGTGTCATGGCTGTTGCCTTTAAACGCACGTGGGTATATTTGCGTATATAGCTTATGCAATGCACAGTATTCAGTCTATGGTAACTTTTTCCACAGAAGTTACGTAGGATTTAGGCACGGAAGTCCATTAGGCACAGATTTTTGAATCGCACTTACCGACATACGTACAGAGGGGCGTGGTTGTCTTCCGTACATGCAAAGTTACGTGAAAGTGGGCGGGGGGAGGCATTTAAATGGCCTTTTGAGGGTGCGGTTAGTAATGTACGCACATACGTAAGGAACTTCCGCACGTAATTACACATGTAGAGTTAAGGTTACCCTATGGACGCGTAAGTCACTGAAAATCCGTCCGTGCAAGGGGAGTGTCATGGGTGTTGCCTTGCAACGTACATGCGTATATACTTATATGCACACACATCTGTAAATCCGGTCCATTGTCTGGATTTTGGGCTCTATTTACTAAGAATGCCTGAACGTAGCTCAGGCAAGTTCGAATTCGCTCTCTGAGAACTTCTGAGCTACGTTCAGGCTATTTACTAATACTCACCCTCTGCTGGCTGTCCCGCGATGACATCTGAGCTTTCTTCTGTCATCGCGGGCTTTCTTTGTGCGTCTGGAAGGTCTGCACATGCTCAGTGACTCTCTGCTGGGACTTTGTAAAAAAAAAATGAAGTCCCAGCATGAGAAGCACTGCGCATGTGCAGGCTCTCCATGTCGGGACCGGCATCTGCGGGCAGACGCGTCTTCGGTCCGGTAAGTATTTAAAGCTATTATTTTGTTTTATTTCTGTTGTTTTTTTTAATTGTTTTTTAATTTTCTAAAAATTTTTTATTTTAATTTTTTTAATGACAACGGTATTTATGTATATTCCAGCGGTCTACCCATACATATGCCCCTTTTTCTCCCCCTAATAAAAAGGGGGTTTTATGGGGAGATTGCTGGAAGAGAAGTCTGAACGCCAGTCTGAAATGGCGTTATTTTAACTCTCAGAGCAGAGTATAAAACTCCACTCTGAGGGTTAGTAAATAGCCAGCCCCATTGAAAACAACGGGCTGGCGAGGACAGGAGAAGTATTACCGCATGGCCATGGAAACTGGTGACTTCCATGGCGGTGCAGCTGTTGTAAATAGCAAAAAGTTCATTTTTGGAGTTATAACTTCATAACTCCAAAAATGAACTTTTTAAAGCTTTAGTAAATAGAGATGATAATGCTATGTTCTTCTCTGAGTTACCAGCTTCACACAAAATGTATTCTAATAGGAAGTAATTGTGCTTGTTACCAAAGATATCCATGGACTAGAATATATGGTCAAACATCTTTTTCTGCATCCAGTGATAGCAGGAGGGAAGGAGAATTGATTGCAAACATTGCATGAATGAGGTTGATGGTCCTGCAAGTTTTATATATGAATCATTGAGATGGAATATGTGCTTAATTTGTGCCTTATACTTAGCATCTCTATGGTTTCAGGATGAAAAGATAATATATTAGTGAATACATTTTATCAAGTCGAGTGCTAATGACATTTTAAGGGCAATAGAAGATTTTTAGCAATAGAACTGTAGCCAAGGCTCATGGAGAGCACCTTTTAGACATCCTGCTAGAAACCAGATTTATGTATAATGGGCGGGATCCAGAACTAATAAAGTCAGCAAACTTACGAACAGACGAATCGTCAGTCAGCAGTACATTTGTAACGTGCATGAGGACTTATTGGACTTGGGCAATTGGGCAACTGGACTTATCCACAGTATATATCTATGATCCTAATTTAATGTGAAAACTGGTTACAATTGCGTAAGTAAAAGGGGCTGTTACCACATAGCAAATGGGCGTCACACAGAATTCTAATATACATTATGGGTGTGCATTCGTAATTACGTTCCATCCTTGGGTACAAAGTACCATGCAAGTAAAAGCTACGATTATAAAAGTTAAGGAAGGGTTTTGAAATCGTAAGAGCCTTTACGAACGCCTGATGAGTTTCTTGTACTGTAATTGATAGTGTTTGTTCACTCAACACCTGCTACAAGGCCAATGATATATTCGGCTGATTCTACTTTGGCCAATTACAACTGATCTTTTTAAAGTGTTCCATCTCTCATGTATATTAATAATTAATATAAATATAAATATAGACTATCTTAAAAAGAGGCACTTAATAAATATGTGGCATAAAACATATAGAAAGACCATGATAGTGTTTATCGTCTATCATCCTTTTTTTTTTATTTAAACAAATAAAACACGATTTAGCTAACATAACAAACAAATAAAAAACAACAAAAGCAGAGTATTGTTTTATTGCCAAAAACAAACCATTAGCTATACTCCTTTCCAAGTGTAAATTTCGTACATTTAATTTATGTTATGATAAAAAAATTTTTTATTTGTGTGCTAAAATAATCATAATAATTAAATTAGTCTTTTACTAAAATTCATACTGCACAATAACATCTTACACACAAATTACTATAATGTTACATTAAATGATACTTAACTGACTAAATAATCTTTGATTTTTCACATAAGTAAAGTGGGTAAGAATCTAAATTAATGAACATCATATATTTATCTTAATGAGCTTAACAGAAGATATTGCGTACATACATAAGAACTCTTGGATACGCAATATCCTCACCTAAGAAAACATTATGTGTGAGTAAATACTGTGCCCCTCCTTCATCACACTGTGCCCCTCCTTCATAACACTGTGCCCCTCCTTCACCACACTGTGCCCCTCCATCACACTGTGCCCCTCCTTCACCACACTGTGCCCCTCCTTCATCACATTGTGCCCCTCCATCATCACACTGTGCCCCTCCTTCATCACACTGAGCCCCTTCTTCATCACACTGTGCCTCTCCTTCATCACACTGTACCCTCTCCTGTATCACACTGTACCCTCTCCTTCATCACACTGTGTCTCTCCTTCATCACACTGTGCCCCCTCCTTCATCACACTGTGCCTCTCCACCGTGCCTCTCCTTCATCACACTGTGCCTCTCCACCGTGCTTGTCCTTCATCACACTGTGCCCCTCCTTCATCGCACTGTGCCTCTGCTCTCTGCTTACCTTTCTATAACCTTTTCTTTTTCTCTCCTGTCTTTATTTCTTCTTGTAGTGGCTTCTCTCTGTGCAGCTCCTCGCTGTTGGGACAAGATGGTCCCAGTGAGGAGGAGGAAGAGAGAGTCAGACACTGGATGTGTCTTCCTGGGACAAAAGTGGAAACTGACCAGGACTTTTGGCACAGGATCTTAAACATAAAAACATAGAAATATAGAATTGATGACAGATAAGAAACACTTGGCCCATCTAGTTTGCCCGTTCCAATCTGTGAAGCAACCCTGAAACCATGACAAACCAGGGCAATCCCAGTCAAATTAAGACATATGATAAGCCTATACATATGTATTCACTGAAACATATACAGTTAATATTTGACATTCGTTTGTTGATATGTTAGATATTGTAACAGCGCAATAGATACAAAGTACAAAAATGTTTGAAGGTGCTTAAGAAGTCTATTTTAATTATATTACTTCTCTTAATAATCATTATCTATAGATTAAGAAAATATATTAGGTCCACAATTTAAAAATAAAAAAGGTTTGTATCTCTTCATTGTGTACTATGCTGCACTTTGCAAAAATAAACCACGCAAATGTCAATTTTCTGCTCAAGTTAACAAGAAATAAAGACTGAATGCGCCGGGGGAAATATTTTGATTAGTGGTTCATATTTCATAAAAGAAAAATCATATTCACTTTTAAGTGCTCCCCACTTGTCACCTAGCAATCAAACAACAGCTTTTAAAAAGTAGTGCTGGCAAAGCCTGAGTGAAATGTAATTATCATAACATCATCAACAGTATAAACACACTAGAGGAAATTGTAGTATAAAAGGTATGCTTTAAATTGACGGATCATTAAGTAGTGTTGCCATGATTTCCTGATGATTAAAGGCTCCAGGCAATGCAGTGCTGGAGCAAAACATTCAGTTAGATGGTCCGTGGAGATATTTATTCAAGAAAATATGATATTTTTTTTTATAGTGTAACATGGCAGGCAGCTCACCAATTAACTCCATTACTGTGCACCAAAACGGACTTCTCATTTAGGAAGCACAAACACACTGTTCATTTTTACACAGAAATGACATTGTGGACATTGTGGACCTTTAAGGGCAGATACACATGGATACATATCCTGCGCCTGTTGCATTGTCACTGTCATCATAAGTCACCCCACCTGGAACACCTATGAGGATACAGATAATCAATCTTTATAGTCAATGGAACGTCTGCAGACTGACAAGAGGATGTCTGTCAAGTACTGGGATAACTGTTGGTGTGTACTGATGTCTGATGAGATCGATGCACCAACAGTTTTCCCAGTGCTTGACTTACTTAAGTTGGGATCCAGCTCAATGTCCTCATCATCAGAAAGAAGCCAAATGACAGTAAAGTCTTTACAATCTTAAAGTTTCTTTTTATGATCCAAAACTCATGTTATGATATTGACATGGTGACTCAAGTGGCTAGCGCCTCTTCCTCACAATGCCGATGTTGTTTGAGACCTAATCTGTGTGGAGCTTGTATGTTCTCCATAAGGCTGTGTGGGTTGGGTGTGATTGGGCGCAGTTGTGTATCAATGGGTCCAGCGCCCCTCGCAAAGTAAGGGACTGGCACTCCCCCCAGGCTTGTGACCGCGGGACTTTATTTCCATGAAGTCTCGGCTACCGCTGCACTTCAGTTCTTAGCCACAGTATCGGAGGATCCAGCACCCCCCCTCCCCTCCCTAGGTCTTCTTACCGAAAACCTTGGGAGGGGGGCGCTGGATCCTGGAGGCATATGACTGACTCCAGACCAGCGCTGCCTGCACTAAGCGATGCTATCTATCCCTTAGCCACGGGTGGCATCACCGGGCAGCGCCCCCATTTTTCCTGGCCAAGGGGTAGATATGCCCCTGACTGCTGACTCTGTTCAGGGTGCTGATCTTGTAATGTTTATAATGAATTTTTCTGGTGTTCCAGGATGGATGGCAAAGTCCTGCTGGTTTGTTTTATGTAGCTCTCAGATCGGCGTTTGTGTCCTAAGGCTGTAGTGATGGCACACGTGTGGATGTTGGCCTAAAAGCCAACAGATGCTTGGTTGTATAGGGAGAGGAATTAGTAGCAGAAAGAGAGAAGTAGTGATGCCCCTTTATAGATCGTTGGTACGACCTCACCTAGAATACTCAGTTCTGGAAGCAATATCTCCAAAAAGACATAAATACATTAGAGATTGTTCAAAGAAGAACAACTAAAAGGGTCCATGGCCTGTGTCACGAACCATACCAAGAATGGCTAGAGGAACTAAACATGTATAGCTTGGAGCAGAAAAGGGAGAGGGGGATGTGATAGCAGCTTTCAAATATATCAAGGGTTGTGACTGACTAGAGGAGGGTGGCATTTATCAAAGGCAGAGGTATAATAGAACACAAGGGCATGAATATAAACTGGAGGGTGGTAGATTCAGAGGAAATGTGCAGAAAAATTACTTCACTGAAAGTGTGATAGATAAGTGGAATAGCCTCCCACCTGAGGTGCTTGAGGCTAACACAGTAGAACAGTTTAAACATGCCTGGTATAATTTAAGGATATCCAAAACTAAATTGAGGGTAAATAGGGTCTAGGGTCAGTATAGTTTTAAATAAACAACTGGGCAGACTGGATGGGCCACGTGGCTCTAATCTGCCATCACATTCTATGTTTCTATGTAACAGTTATTGAAATACATGCATCTTGTGCACTTTTAGAAAATAGATGCCCACTAGAGGGCTTACAGTTAAAAATAAACCTCTATACACTATATGTCACAATGGTTATTATGGATATTTGTTACCAACTATCATGTTTTTACTAATATATGATAAATTAATGTAACTGAAATTTTACTAAAATTGTTATATTACTACTATAGCACTGGCTATATGATTTCTGGTTTTTATTTCAGAGCTATCACTAAAGCTGTGTGTCCCATAAAATATAACATAAAATGTAACAGCCCTCCAAATATAGAAAGCATTTGGAAATCCAGTGGAAAAGTTTGTCTTGATTTTGGTTTTACATATTATTGGGCCAGAATCTAGCTGATCATAACACATGCAAACCCACACAGACTTCAAAACAATGGCACTTCACTGAAAGACTATGGTCTTACCTTTAAGTCAATTTACATTATACACGTTCCCTGTTAATTCTCATTGATCTAGATTTTCGGGCTTCTGGGAATATCTGTTCCTGGATGTTGGGAGTCAGTGTTGTTGGATGCAAGGATAGTGTTGCTCAGTTCTTGTCCATCTCTGCTTTTGCTTAGAGCATCAGTTTCCTAAGTGTGTGCCCATGAGTACAGGCAGGGAAGATGTCAGAGGTTCTCTCAATGCAGCTCCTCAATGAGTTCTGTGGTGCGGTGCCACAGCATACTCACAGGGGTACAGGGAGGATGTTATAGATTTGTGCGTTGTCTCCTTTATCTCCATATATCAAAATAACCTGCAAATTTCACCAGAGACAATGGGCCCGATCCAGACCTACGCTGGTGTGCGTAGCGTATTATCGCCAAACGTACCACCGATGCACGGCAATAGGCACTCCCCTTGCTCGTACCTAAATTAGCTTCCATACGCTCAGCAAACTCTACCCTAACTTTTGTGTTTGTTCCCCCGGCTGTCCGTACGTTCATTGCATATTAACGGCGCTTAGCACGCCCATACTGTACAATTTAAATGGCTTCCCCCACCTATATTCCTTAACTCCAGCGTCCATACGTACTTCATAATATAAACACGCCCCTTCGTCGGTAAAAACACAACGTATGCAGACGCCTGAATCGCCACTATAAAAATCAGTGTTTTACTACCGGAAGTTGTCACCAGGCGCATGCGCGGTGCGTTTTTTGTGCCGATTTTATGCCTACGATCAGTGTTAGCTCACAAGCGTGCGTTGTTCTGGATCAGGCCCAATGGGCCTGATTCAGACTTAAGAAGGTGCTTAAAATAAGAGAGGAAAGTCACTCCTGGGCTAGACCATGTTGATTTCAGGGGAAGTCAAGTTAATTGTATTCTTTGCATGCAGGGATATATCTTTCAATTGCTTACTGCACACAGATACTGACCAGCATTATTATTACACTATTACTTAGACTTGGGATAGGAAACATCACCTCTCAATTCTAATACTGCTTGCAACAGATGAAATATGACTCCCCTGCAATCAACATGGTTTAGCCCAGGAGTGACATTCCTCTCTAATTTTAAGCACCTTCTTAAGTCTGAATCAGGCCCTATGGACCTGATTCACACTTAAGAATCTTCTTAAAATAAGAACTTAAAGTCACTCCTGGGCAAAACCATGTTGATTGCAGGGGGAATTAATTTAATTGTATTCTTTGCATGCAGGGATATATCTTTGAATTGCTTACTGCACACAGATTCTGACCAGCTTTACTATTACACTGTTATTTAGACTTGGGCTGGGAAATATCACCTCTCAACACTAGTACTGTTTGCAACAGATGAAATATGACTCCCCTGCAATCAACATGGTTTAGCCCAGGAGTGACTTTAAGTTCTTATTTTAAGAAGATTCTTAAGTGTGAATCAGGTCCTAAGAGAGAAAAGTTACTCCTGGGCAATCCATGGTGATTGCAGGGGAGTCATATTTCATCTGTTGCAAACAGCACTAGTATT
>WWET01000294.1:73450-99588 GCA_011038615.1 Limnodynastes dumerilii
TTCGACCGCTGCGAACCCTGTAGCTACGCCACTGCCCTAATTCTAACCCTAACCCTCCTCTTCCATTACCCTAACCCTCCCTTCCCCACAGCCTGACCCTGACCCTCCCTTCTTCCTAGCCTGACCCTATCCCTCCCTTCCCTGTAGCCTAACCCTAAAACCCCCCCCTCTCCGCAGCCTGACCCTAACCCTCCCCTTCTATGGCCCTAACCCTCCCTTCCTAAAAGTCCCCGGAGAGGTTACTCACTTCTCCGGAGCTGTCAGCGGTGGGTCTGCGGTGGCAAAAGGAGTAAAAGAAAAAGGACTATTTCTAAAAGCAGCCCATCGCAGCTGGGACTGCAACCGCATTTTCAAAGATATATATTGAAAAAAGTACATTATCTTTTTAATGCTAACACACAGGTAAAAGTCACTTAAAACTATAGCTACAATAAAGTAAAAACACAAAATGTTGTCAATGATATCATATATTTACTGACCTTTTACTGATAGCAAAATTGTGGATGATATTTTTGGGTTTCAGTAAGCACAAAATATTTGTTATTATTATTATTATTAAATATTATTAATAATAATAATACAGTTTTCTTCATCTGCCTTAATTGTAGCCGTTTCCAAACACCCTTACTTTTCATTTCACCAATGTTATATTCATCTTGTACTACTGATTTTATTAAGTTTAACATATTTTTGAAAGATACCTACATTTAGAAGAAGGTAATAAAAATGTTCTCATGTAACCTGCTATGAGAATAGAAATCTTTAATAATGGTTTTCACATGGCTGCAGAGGGGTTAAATCCTAGAAAGTTGTAGCGATGAATGTATGTGATATTCATGTCATTGTATTGTGTCTGTGCTTGGCACCAAAATTACACATTAATCTATAGCCAATGAAAATTCTGTGTTCTATCCCATTATGCAATTATTGCATGTCCCTGGCTAATTGTCTATTGACTTCTACTCAGATCATCCTATGTTTTAAATGCCATACCACGATTTTTGTTTATTTTACCAGATTGTATATTGCTAGATTCTTTGGCCAGGACGGTCTTCTGCGAGCTCCAATCTCAGGGGATCATCCCACAGTTGCCTAGTTACAATGCCTAGTGTGATTACTACGTCAATGTCATTAAAGGTTTAGGATTTTATTCTTCCCGATGGAGCAGTTTTTTTGTTCTTGCAACTAAGTGCAATTCAATTCTCAATATAGTCAGAAAGTATATAACTGTCATGTTATAACATACACCTACCGTCAATGCATTCATTTGGATCACAAATTTTCAGGACCGGATTGAGGGCCATGTGGGCCTGGGGCTGAAAATAATCAAGGGCCCACACTATATGGTATGCTTTGGAGGAGGATGTCAGTTCCTGACATTGGTCCTTATGCACTGCAGTGGGCGGGGTCCATAGTCCCTGCACTGCAGTGTGTGGGGGCCTATTTTCAATTGGAGGCCTGAGTCTATAGTCCCATCAGCCCCATAGTTAATCTGGCCCTGCGAATTTTCACTACAATGTCAATGCAGAACTGGAGTGAGGTGAGTTGTACTGTGTACTGAAATACAGTACTCAGTATTCAGCAGAACATCTAGGTGATTACTTGGTGCATGACCTCTTTGTCCTGGCACTACAGTGGAACATAAACTACTCTGGGTCTAACAATAGTCTGGGGGCTAAAGGGCCTATGAAACACTGTTTTACTTTTCTTGACCCCCCCCCTTCACTCCTTCTACCATACCCCCACTATTGTCCCTTCCTGTCCCCCTCCCAAACAGTGCCCTGTTGGCCCTGGGCATCCCATTCCTGGGGATAAAAATAAATGGCGTTCACACTTTTCGAATTCAGCTGGTGTAAATGTGGCATTTTCTGCCCAATGAAGTATGGACATTCATAAACATACCCCACCAAGCTGCCTATTAAGCCAGAGTACTTGAAACTGAAGATGGTTGTACGCTGTAAACTGAATGGCAATGAGAATAATTTATTTTGCTGAGATATATCTGTTTATCTGTTCGTGTTACTGATGGCAAAAGTCAGATCCTGGATTAGAATCCATGTCCCTGTGTTCCAAATGTGTCTGATCACCATTGACTCTTACTGTCGTGCAGTTCTAACTCTTCAGTTTTGGCACTAAGCGTAAAATAAAGGTTCCTAGATAAGTTTTTGCACAGCTCCTTACTGACTGTTAGGATGTAATGACGTCACACCCAAGTTAGAGGGCATTGAAGGAGGAAGATGTGTCCAGATGCCAGATGCAGCAGCAACTATTTTATACTAGACCTGGGTGCAAGTAGCATCTTAATGTATGAGCACAATGGTCTAATACTGCTCTGCTGCTTCAGAGCCTTGAGCAGCTATTAAGCCAGAGTACTTGAAACTGAAGATGGTTGTACGCTGTAAACTGAATGGCAATGAGAAGAATTTAAATGTGTCTGATCACCATTGACTCTTACTGTCGTGCAGTTCTAGCTCTTCAGTTTTTGCACTCAGCGTAAAATAAAGGTTCCTAGATAAGTTTTTGCACAGCTCCTTACTGACTGTTGGGATGTAATAACGTCACACCCAAGTTAGAGGGCATTGAAGGATGAAGATGTGTCCAGATGCCAGATGCAGCAGCAACTATTTTATACTAGACCTGGGTGCAAGTAGCATCTTAATGTATGAGCACAATGGTCTAATACTGCTCTGCTGCTTCAGAGCCTTGAGCAGCTGCCCTATGGGGCCATACAGCTCTGCTTTCAACCCCCTCCTAGCCTCTTCCCTACCCTCACTCAAGCTCTCTAGTCCCTTCTTCCTTTCACCCACAGCATGTTCCTGCAAGTCTCCCCCTACCTTTTAAATGGCAAGCTCTCATGAGCAATGAGAAATGTTCTAAAATGACTCACTTCATCTATCTATATAAATATATTCAAGATACAGGAACAGTAAAATCACACTACTGATTTTGATAATACTCTACTCATCCTTCAACATTATCTCTCAGAATTTTTGTCAAAATATAGAGATGAAATGGATCATAAAATAATGCATTTATAGATATTTTGTATGTTTAGAATGTATCCAACAAAATACGACAAATGTACTTCTTGTGGTTGATTACTTTACTGTTCACTCCTCCTTACCTGCTTTTAGCTTTCATAGAGTTAAACCTATCCTTCAGGTCAAAGAACAATGACATTTTCTCATTGTTCTACGACCTAAATACAAGAAATTAACTTTCAAAACGTGGAAAAAACCCTTTAATGTTGATCCAAAACAGCCAACAGCCAACCAGATAACTTGCATGTTATCTGTTTGAAACATTCATTTCTACAACCAAATCGTCATTTTTTTTTCCACCTGTTAATTGAGGTTTAATCTTGGTGACAAACAGGACACTTCTGTAATGATGTTCTAAATCTCCTAACTTAGGAGTTTGGTTTTATGTTTTGACTCACCCGGTTGGTAGTTAGATCTATACCATTTCACAAGTGACCATTAAAAAGTGTGGAAACAAAAGATTAAACTTGATATATTGAAACTTTTGCAGTTCTACGAAGCTGGAAATCTTTTGTATTTCTGTACTTCAGAATTCTGCCACTGGTCTATGGATCATTGCTAGCTTTCCTTGGCAACCTAAAACAGTTGCTTCTTAATTACATTAGTTTTACATTAGTCTGCCTTGAAAGCACCTGTAGGTTGCCATAAAACTGATTTGAGCTACTGCCATTTAGTGTAACATTATTCGAGCCCTTTAAAAAATTATATTTTCAAATCAACCAATCAGCTCAAAAATTTCCAGGAAATGATCAAACTTTTTGCAAAGATTCTATGACACATTTAGTCAACACTAGAAGGATGCAAAATTTGTATCATGGTTCGGTTGCTATTCATTGAACACACACCGGGCTCGATCCAGTGGTCAGCATATGCCAGCTGGTGTGAATTTCTACTGTGTATGCTCAGAACTGAAGTGCACACAGTCACAGACAATTCAGATCTGAATGCAACTCGAGCATTGGCAGCTTGCATTATGAGGGGACTGTGGAAGGAAAGGGGTGAATGGATGCATTCAATCTACAGTAGAGCCGCGTCCAAGCAAATGCACCTGATCCACATCAAAATGTATGCAAAAAAGGACTGGTTACATCAAAACATTAAAAGCAACAGCAGGTCATGTCTAAGTCCAATGTCATGTCTACGTCTAATGTTTAATCACTCTGAGATTATATCAAATTCCTTTAAGATCATTGGGTTCAGCCATAATTTGGACATACAACTTAATTATTAGGTGTAACCTTATAATAAACTTTTATTGGAGAAATATAAGATCTTAAAATCCTGATTATATTTTCTACCATAATAACTTATGACTGGTCCATAAACACTTGCTTACTGTGCTGAGTGGAAATGAATGAATATATATGAATCATTATTATTATTACTACCGGACACCTTATGTAATATAAAAAGCAACTTTAAATAAAAAGTTACTGTTAAATAAGAGGTCTTATTTGGCTCCCCCCACATCATATTATTTTATCATTTTCTCACATTGTCTTGTTATTTTCCACATTTATTATTTAAGTTTTCTGTGTGTCTTTTAACTTATTTCGCTGGCATCCTTGAGTGATTCTTGGATTGACATATAATAAATTAAACACTAAATCCAGAGAATATATATGGTGTTTTATTAACAAATATTAAAAGCTAAGTTTTAAATTCCTTATTGGGCCTATTGGTAGAGATCTGAGTACATTCCACTATTCTTATTTCCTTTCACTTTCTATATTCAGTGTGTGAGCAGAACAGCACCAATAGGTTGGAGGTTTCTCCAAATTAACAATTAATAAATTTTTATTAAAGACAAAACACATATTTATAAATTTTCCCCATTTATACCTAATCTTCATCACTGGCGAGTCTTTTTTGATGATCAACCCTTCTTATTAAACACTAGTGTGCGGCTAATTTGTTCTCTAAACACTTTCAAAACACTGCAAAGTGTCAAAAATTGCAACCGCTGTATTGTGCATAACTGCAAGTTGCCGTCTCGATTGGTGTCTTTTAGAAGACTAGAGACAGCCGAAAGCTAATTTTCGTCTGTCTCTATTTCACAAAGACAGCCATTTTATTTTTATTTTTTGAATGGGTAAATATGCCGATAGGCATACTTACCCATTAATTTTTCAGAAGCCGTCAGACACTGGGGAAGGGTGCGGTTAAGCTAATGAAAGGGGAGGGTTTGTATTAGAGTTATGGAGGGGGAAGGTTAGGGTTAGGCTGTGGGGATTGGAGTCTTAGGGTTGGGCTGCCGGGAAGGGAGTCTTGGGTTAGGCTGTGGGGATGGGAGTCTTAGGGTTAGGCTACAGGAAAGAAGTCTTAGGTTAGGCTGTGGGGATAGGAGTCTTAAGGTTGGGCTACAGGAAGGGAGTCTTAGGGTCAGGCTGCAGGGAAGGGAGGATTAGGGTCAGGCTTCATGGAAGGGAGGTTTAGGGTTAGGGTCATGGAAGGGGAGGGTTAGGGTTAGAGTAATGGAAGGGGAGGGTTAGGGTTTGGGTTAAATTTATATTTTCCCTCTGGCGCAGCATCTTCTCTCTTCAGTGTATCCCAATTGATAGCAAGTCTCATTCCCAGAATCTCATAGAAGTGTAATGTAAGGGAGACAGGAAGGGGGATGTGTAATGGAGGGGTGGGTAAGGAAAGAGGCAGATGTGTAACAGAGGAAAATAAATATGTAATGGGGGGTGGGAGGAGATGTGTAATGGCGGCTATCTTTATTTTCTCCGTAGATTTTCAATGCAGTAAGAATGAACGTGAGACCCAACAATCAATATTCATTTAAGAAAAAACAATACTTCCGTTTAACCGGCAAATGTTATGGAACATGCTCACTCCGCTCCCTGACACATTACACACCGGGAGGACAGGGCTGGGGGGCGTCATAGCGATCACTTGCTCCAGGTGCCAATAATCTATGCTACACCTCCGCTCTTCACTACACAGGTCTTGTTTTAACTTCAGTCCTGGGTATGCTTTTGTTGCCATTTGCATTTTATGTGCATCAAAGGACGTGTAAGACAGCAGAGATCATGCCAAAGTTGCACTGTGCATTGCAAAGCGAATAAGCATTTGAATGGTTTAAAGCTTGTGCATTATATTGCAATAATTATACATTATTTTCTTTCACCACTTTGACCATGAACTTAGAAATTTCAGAGTTACATGATTTCCAGTAATAAAAGTAAGTACATTTTTCTACAAGTAAATTATTTACATGAGACATCAACACTGATTAGGGGCAATGCCAAAAATAGCTATGTAGAAAGTGACTGTTTCATCATGTTAATCATAAACCAAATGGCCCACTGACTTCAGTATCTTCCCCTGTACAGAGAGTGTTCATCAGCTAAACATGTTACTTGTTATGTTGAGTCATAGGGCCTGATCCAGACCTACGCCCGCAAGCGATCGTACGCCGATCGTGAGCGTAAAAACGGGCAAAAAACCGCACTGCGCGTGTGCAGTATGACAACTTCCGGTCGTCCGAAGGACATGAGCGCACAGCGAGTGTATTTTCAGCGTATTTTTCGCCCAAGGGGCGTGCGTTTTGTACGACGATAGTCTGGACGCTCGAATTACTACACAGAGGCGGGGATAGCCATTTAATGGACGCTCGCTACACAGAGGCGGGGATAGCCATTTAAATTGTACAGTATGGGCGTGCTAAGCCCAGTACGACCAGCGTATTGGTGCGAAAATTAGCACGTACGCTGGAAAAACTTAGGGTGGGGTTCAGCCGCCGTAAGTAGGTACAATCAATGGGAGTGTCATGGGCGTGAAAGTTTATACGCCCGGGCGATCATACGCTACGCTCCCGGGCGATCATACGCTACGCTCGCGGTCATAGGTCTGGATCAGGCCCATACTTACTATCGGTTTATAACTACACAAAAACAAAATACTTACCACAGAAGAAATCATCACAAAGTATCCATAAGTTATTGTGCACTATAATGCAATGTATTTGGGGTATAATTCCATAAATTGATTAATACACTTTAAAGAGTGTAATAATACTTACTTTAGATGCTCCAAGAAATTATGGACCAAATCCAGAGTTTTGAACATAAGAAAAAAGCAAGTGGAAAGTTACACCTGGGAAAACCCATGCTGGGAAAGGCAAATCATGTATGTTGCAACCAGCTGAGTGGCAATGTTTCCCAGCCCAAGTCTAAATAACAGCTAAAAGTAAAGCTGATCAGCACCTGTGTGCAATAAGCAAAAACAAAGTATAAACTACCAACGACTGACTGAGGCATTCACAACAAGCACTCAAGAAATAAAACACGGACAACGTTATGGCATTTAAAAGGAGGCATAGATTTATTAAAATCATGAGATTAATTAGACTATTAATTTAATAGAATATGAGGGTGGCACTGATAGCCGGTGGGGAGTCAGCTAGAAGGAGGCAAATAGAAAATGGAGGACAGGAACCCCCTGTCCTCTGCACTCTGGAGATAATGGTCAATGTAAGAGCACAAACCCTGTCATACTGCACCGGGGAGGCAACCGGGAACAAGCCAGCCGGCGTCGCTTCCTGCTTCAGCTCGAAGAGGTGTATCTTCCCTATACCATACCGAACACCCTGAACTTAGCGCCAAATGTTGCCATCTGAAAAGAAATAGACAGGTTAACAAAACAACAACTAAAAGTTAACAGGGAGGGAGGGAAACATTTCTAAGGAGGAGGAACCTAGTCTGCCTAGGCTTTATATACCCCCAGTAAAGCCCACCCCCTAGCCCTCTCCTTCTTGCCTAACCCCCCTGATTGGCTTACAACAAAACTCATACTGCTTGGTAGAAAATGCCCCAGCAGTCGGATATTTATCCTCTTTCATGCAAATTTTGCCACTCTCTTTCCCCCTGCATGCAAAGAATACATTTAATTACACTCCCTCTGCAATCCAACAAGGTTTTGCAAAAG
The DNA here is from genome assembly GCA_011038615.1 of Limnodynastes dumerilii. Taxonomy (NCBI): domain Eukaryota; kingdom Metazoa; phylum Chordata; class Amphibia; order Anura; family Limnodynastidae; genus Limnodynastes; species Limnodynastes dumerilii. The sequence continues at coordinate 81,421 of WWET01000294.1, forward strand.
GTGTAAATTTCAAGCTTTTCTCTTAAAAATTTTAAACTCTAAATCTACTCACACCCATTCCTTGCTGTCTACATAAGAGCACCCCTTATGAAAATTGGAACAATTGTTATTTATTGATATGATAGAACACAATACCCTGGTGATTGACCTGAAAATAAAGCTCACAAGTAACCAGTGAAAAACCCCATTGAGTGGTTATTAAATAGCTGTTTAATCACAAAGTTAAACTGTTTGGTTATGACTTATTGTGAATGCTAAGAGGAGGTGTAGCAGCATTAATATGTTTGATAAATTAGTTACATGAGTAATCCCAAGGTCACTGTAGCTCAGTGCCAGGTGGTTACTCAATCAAGATTTTAGTAATGACAAGGTCAGGGTTGGCTTCACTTTCCTGTTACATAACAGGTTTTTCTTTTTATAGCATTAGACGGTGCTAAAATGAGGCTTTGCTGTATGCGTTTCATGGGTATTATTGGTTGTATAATTAATAAAACAACAGTTTTTTTATTTATATTTATCATTTAAAGTAAAATGTTCCATAAAGACCTTTTATCAACCTCCACATGGGTTCCAATTTTCTGCTCAATGCTCAATGTATTACTACTTATTATTTTAATCCCTCCTTTTCATCCCTTTGTATCCTGTTGGTCCACCCCCTTTCTTTTAGCATGAAATGCCCCCCATACCACCCCCCCCCCCCCCCCCTACCCCACTCTACCCCCCACACGCCCCCACATACGCACATTTTTGCCCCTCACCTCTTTTCTCATCTCCATACCTATCTTTGCCCCCTTACACCTTTAATAATGTATTTGTTTTACTTTGCATTGGATTTCCCTGTCACCACCACATTTTACCATGTATGTTGTATTTTCATTATTTTCATTATTGTACTCTGTATGTAACTTGTGTGTTCCTTGTTTCTCTGTATGAAGCAGCATATCCAGTTATAATTAAACATTACACAAAAGGGAATTTATACAATACAATAGTATACAATTTAGGGAATAGTCACCTTGGAGCAGATCCAGAACAACGTTTTCCAGCGTATTTACGCCCTGGTGGAGACCTAAAAACACTTTTTTGTATGTACTGAGCGTGCGCGCGGCAGATGTTACGCTATGTAACGCAACGTAACTCTGAGCGTAAGGGCCTTTCACGTAATAGTAGCGTAAAAACGTTTGAGGGGGCGTGCCAATATAACGATAGACGTAAGTACGATGCAATTCCGCAATGTAGGCGGGGGATTGCATTTAAATCGTACAGTATGGGCGTGCTTAGCGGCGTAACTACGTGCAGGCTATACGTACGTGAGCGGCAACACTGACAAAAGTTAAGGTAGGGTTTGGAAAGTGTAAAGCGGCCAATATACGTATATGCAAGGAGAGTGTCTAGGGGAGTGTATAGAAGGTACGCTTGTGTAAATACGCTACGTTAGGAAACAGATTACAAGGGGAGTTCTGGATCTACCCCCTTGTGACTGATGAGATGTGTGTGATTTGGGCTTTAGATACATTCGGCCTGATCCAGACTTAACAACGACACCGAAGTTACGTATGCAGCCTGCATAGATCTGGCTGTGGTAACGCACTGCGCATGCGCGCAGCAGATGTTACTCATTGTCACTTTGATTGTACATAACTTGTACGTAACTCACTACGATAGGGCGTACGCATTGTGGGCGGGGGGAAGAGTTTATATTGTACAATATGGATTGGATGAGGCACTTACATATGACTAGGCATTACGTATGAACAAAGATACGCAAGGAAAAGTTGAGGCAGGGTTCTGGATATGTAAGTTACGTACGTGAGAGGGGAGTGCCAGGGGGAGTGCATTATCTTTAGTTGTGTGTACACTTACGTACGTAAATCGATCTGGATCAGGCCCGTTGTTTTGCCCATGATGCAGCTATTATTTATGTTTATGTGACCCACACATTACCACAGTTCTGGGCTTCACTGTAGACACCCCTAGCAGTGACGCTCCCAGGGGGGTTTCTGGTTGCCCAGAAACCCCCCCAGATTGAAAAATGGAAAAAAATATAGAAAAATTTGCAAAAAATGTAGAAAATTCAAAAGGGGGCGTGTCTTAGAGGCCATGTGATCCGGACTGACATGAAGGAAGATAGTACAGGCCTGTGTTACATTACAAAGCAGGTGGGAATGGTGAATGGGTCACTACAAATACAACAGTGCTTATGCACTGACGCAGGCTCTGTACATTGTGTAATGTGCTCTACTAATGCATTGTATACTGCTATTACTATGAGATCTGTACATTGTGTAATGTGCTCTACTAATGCCTTGTTTATTGCTATTACTATTAGATCTGTTCCTGCAATATAAAACTACTATTTTACTGTGTGAAAGAAGTAACTTATAAATCACCTATAAAAAAAATATCAGAACAGGACTTGTTACAGCCAATAACCAAAGCAATTCCTTAATGTAGAATTTTTATTATTTTCAAATCTACATTATAAACGTCCTTCTTTTACAGAGAACGTTAATAGATGTCTTATGTCTTGGCAGTCAGATAGCACGGCTGTGTTATCAGTATTGTCATTTTACATTTTTTAACAGAGTATCATATTAAATAGCTCTTCACAATTTTACACACATCAACCTCTGCCGTATTACAGTCTAAGGGCCGGATCCAGAACTACGTCCGTCTTCCATAGACGGACGTAATTCACTGAACAATAGCTACTGCGCATGCGTAGTAGCTATTGTACGTAATCTGTGTATCGTTTCGATACAGAGATTGCGTATATGCGGTCTAAAAGAATTTTTGCCTTGTGCAGTATGACATTGTGGGCGGGTCAGGAGAAGAGCTTGGGCAGGACGCAGCGGAGATTATTTGCCGTGTTTTCGGGCTCCAAAATGTTTGCAACTATGCTAATATACGCCACATATTACACGCTTTGGAAACCCCCCTTTCAAGATCCTGCGTTTGCCACTGCCTAGGCTTTCTATAGATATTTGTACTGGAATGGTGTTACACCTATGGTTATATCAATACACACAGATAAAGGTTTTACTACATTTACACTGATACAGTTCCATTCCTTTCCCATTCTGGGAACAGAGATGCAAAAAGGAGACAAAGTGGGTCAGTTTCTTTGGTGCTCACAACACAAATACAGAAAGGAATTATCAAAATGAATTTTGCCACTGAAAGACCCTTTTAGAGATTTGTAAGGGGGCATCATTGGGAACTTTTATATGCTACTGGCCAGTACTGCTTTTGAAATAATAATGGTAGTGGAGAAGCTTTAAGTGACATGGATCTGATGAAGGATGAAGAACTAATTCTAGTTATTAAGACTTTGAGTAATTACAACAGGAGTGTGCCATATTTACCAGGTCACTGACTATTATAATGCAATGGCAGAATTACATATGCACAATTAAACACTCTTATTGTGAATGCATTAGATGACAGCAGGGGGGCGCTATAGCCACCAAAGTTGGTTTAGTTGTTGGTCCTTTATTTATACAGTACATGAATTGCACCTAGGTGACGTTGTTCTTTATATTACTATATTATATTATATATTATATTATAAGCACAGTGGTACATATTTGGTGAAAAAAATCTGAAAAAAAGATGATCAGTAATAAAATGAGGTCATAATTCTATAAAGCTGCAATGAGAAAAGTAGATAAGAAAATGTCACTCTTCATAGTAACATAATAAAACTGTTCTGTAGATTGCTTTCCAATCAGCCATTACTGATGACACTGGTGATCTACATTACAGTGCAGGCATAGAACAAGCATAGTGCTGACTGACTGTTCCACCTGAGTCAGAAACAACAAAAAATAATCTGGAGGGTGAAGAAAGAATAAATGAACACATCCATCTCTTAGAATGTGACAATTACAAATACATTAGAAATTCAGAGAAAAAGAATCTATGGAAAATACAAATACACAGAGATGTTTTTATGGGCCAGCGAGCTGTGGAATCGTGCCCCTAGGTGACTTAAAGGCTTTGGGTCACTCTGCCTCTCCCTGGCTTGTGGCTCACACAGGAGGCCTGTAGTACCAAATCTGTTTTAATAAATAATGCTGCCTCACATATGAGGCAGTGTTATTTAAGGAAATGGAATTGGTCATACAGGGCTCCCATAGGAGCTTTGTATTCCCAGTACATTATATGTGAATGATGGTGGTAGACAGCGTCATTCCAGCAGAGCCCAGTGGAGAAAGGGGATGAAGGATGCATGGGTAAGTACATTTTAAAAATAGAAGGGGCACAAATGGAGGCTGGACACAGAAGGGGCACCAATGGAGGCTGGACACAGAAGGAAAGCAAATAGAGGCTGGACACAGAAGGGGCACCAATGAAGGCTCTACACAGAAGGAAAGCAAATGGAGGCTGGACACAATAGGGGCAAAATGAAGGCTGGATACAATAAGGATACAATAGGGGCACAAATGGAGGCTAGACACAGAAAGGGCACAAATGGAGGCTGGACATAGAAGGGGTAGAATTGAATGCTGGACACACATAATAGGGGTAGAAGGGGATGGCTGGCACAAAAGGAGATGAAAGAGAATACTTTTTTTGTGGGGGGAAGGGCGGCGCCAGAATTTTTTCTGCCCTGGGCAACCCTGAAAATACAAAGCAAAAATTTGTCATTTACACCTAGGGAAACTTTCCAAGATCCATGGCAACAACAAAAAAATTTACAACCTCCTAACAAATGTCGAAAGTATATAGAAAAAGAGCAGATCTAGAGTTTCTGAGCAAAATCCAACTGCAAAAATTGCACCCACAAAATAGAATACATTTATTTATTTGTTTCTTTGTTTGTTTATTTATTTGATTATTTAAGGTTATTTGTCTACAGCAATGGGCTTAAGGTTAGCAGTGGCAATCATTCTCAAGACTTAAGTTGTCATTGTCCTCATCATCACCCTCATCAGTCACACCCCCATCCCTATCATCATCCCACAATATTAGCTCATTCCTACTGGAATCCACCATAAAAGTCTCTGATTGTGATTTGCGGCAAACTTGTTCATCATAAAATGAGTAGTTAATTTTAATGGTGTAAGGAGGCTTCTCTAGGATTACAGTGTCTGAATCAGAAATGTCTGACTCACACACATCATTCATGGACACCATGGGCTGGATCCAGATTTAAGTAAGTGCTTGAAAATAGTTACTCCTAGGCTAAACCATGTTGATTGCAGGGGAGTCATATTTCATCTGTTACAAACAGTATTAGAGTTGAGAGGTGATGTTTCCTATCCCAAGTCTAAATAACAGTGTGATAGTAAAGCTGGTCAGTATCTGTGTGCAGTAAGCAATTCAAACATATATCCCTGAATGCCAAGAATACAATTAACTTGACTCCCCCTGCAATCAGCATGGTTTAACCAGGAGTAACTAATTTCAAGCACTTACTTAAGTCTGGATCCAGCCCCATTTCCCTCTCCTCATCAATATGTGAAGTTTGTGAACCCACAATTTGTTCTTTGTTCATCTTAAGCATGGATCCATCTTCTTTAGAGGTGATAGACTCAGCTTCAGGACGACAAGGTGGTGTAGAAGACACATGCCTGTGTTTAGCAATGGCTTTTGCACTTTCTAGTGCGTGTAACAGCAATAAGAGAAACAACACTTGCATATATAAGCCTTTACCTGCAATGCGTCTGGTGTATGGTATGTTGGCAACTTTTGCCCTCATACTTTGTGGTGAGATTTTTTTCGGGCAGTGGATACAAAGTGCTGGATCCAGACCTGCGTCCGTCACCGCACTTGCGAACGCAAAGAGCATCAGTGGGGTGTTTTAAGGGGAGGGAGTCTGCGCCCTCCAGATATTACGTGTGTTTGCCTGCCAAAACATGAGGGAGGGCCTTTAAAGACTCCAAACCTCAAGAGCTGTTATCCAGAACTCTCCAATCAGAAATAACTGCAAAATCACGAAGGAATGACTTCCAAAATCGCAAGATCCGACATTGTAAAGGAAAAGAGGAGGGTTTTGAAATTAATTTTGCAAACAGCCCACATTCTCTGCATGTGCCATATCCATCCCAATTGCAAATAAGCAAAAGTTGTAAAGTTTGCGAAGGAGCCATATAGATTCTAGATAAAATATCCATAACTAGAGCAGGGGTTCTCAAGCACGGTCATCAAATACCACTAACAGTACATGTTTTCCAGGTGTCCTGATAGTCACAAGTGACAAAATAAATACCACCAGTGGACTTTTTTTTTCACATATGTCAGTCAGTATTGAACACACCTGTGCTCCAGCAAGGAGACCTGGAAAACATGCACTGTTAGTGGTACTTGAGCACAGTCATTGAGAATCCCTGACCTAGGACTTAATAGTGGAATACTGCTTCATAAGGACTTAGCCAAGCTCTTACTGTATGATTTAAATGCCTATTCCCACTCACCATGAATATCTCATCCGCATGGTGAGTGGGCCTACCGTGCAGAGAATAAGAACCAAGGCTCTCATGGGGCTGCAGAGACATAAACGGCAGACAGGTGCTCCACCAAACATCAAAAGGACAGGATTAATAGTGATGTTGTTTAGTTGTTTTTAGTAGTATTGTTAGGTAAAGGGATGGTGGGTTATGTGGTGGAGTGGGCTAAAAAGAGGTTACTTAAAGGCTAGTGGACAGGAAGTGCAGTCTCTTTATTGCAGAATCTCCCTTATCCCCTTAAAGTTTTGGGATTTTAATGTTTAATCTTTACTTTGAATTTTTTCCTCTCCAGATGGTGCGTGGTTGGGATGTAACAGTGGGGGTCAGCAAAAAGGGGGTGTTGGCGCAGGACATCATACCCTAGCGGTTTAGTCTTTAGGTTCCTTAGGGTCTGCCATCTTCAAGGTGCTGGGGTGTGCAGTTATGAACGGGATTGAGTGTTCTTGCTGGAAGACTGGTTTCAAGGGGGCACCAAGCTCATAAAGAGGTTGAACTATAAGGGTTTTTGAGGGGAACATGCTGAAACCCTCACTGCCTTAGAGGATTGGTATTGTTATGTTTAATTTTTGCTTGCCTTTATCTTTTTCCAGATGGTGCATGGTTGGGCGGTAGCAGTGGGAGGGTCAGCAAAAAGGGGGTGTTGGTGGATGGGGGAATTTTGGGGAAAAGGGGGGAACCAGTCTGGAAATAAACACAACCCGGGATTGATGCGAGGACATCATACCTTAGCGGTTGGGTCCTTAGTGTTTGCCACCCTCCAGGTGCTGGGGTGTGCAGTTATGAACAGGGGTGTTCTTAGTGGTTTGTATGGCTGGAAATCTGTCCAACAGGGTAGTACATCCCCTCCGCCCAACTTAACTCTGTAAGGTGGGTAGGGGGGTAGTATTTAAATTATACAGTCTGGGCTGAGATTGCAATTTCTGTGTGGATCAGCATTCGTACGGACCTTACTTACATATGATCTTTATGCATCGGCTGATGTGTAAATGTTAAGGTAAGGTCCAGAGCAGTAGTGAACCTACATTTTTGGGGCCCTGAAGCTTGAATTGTTATGAGGGCCCATAGGGCAACATTTAACAAGATCCAAAGGCTCAAATGGCGGAGAACTGTGTAGTAAAGTGGAGTCTTTGAAAATGGGCTATACAATGAGACCCTTCCCACCAGTAATGAATTCCAATGTTATCTTCTCCAATACACATAGTGACAGGGATTAGGGGCCCTAAAGCTTAAGTTTCATTAGTTTCATAGTAGGTCCTCCACTGGTCCAGGGTATGGAAGTGCTATGCTAGTATGGGGAGTGTTTTCCCCTTGCATGTTTGGAACTTAGGCTCCCACTACCGGTAATCCGCTGCCGCTATGGAGGATTTACTGTGACAGTGGCAGTGGATTTCTGGACCTGGTCCATTTTGAGCTACAATTGGCACAATACATACAAGCTTCTTGGGAATGCTTGTTAAGTGCATAGAGTACTGTGCTGCAGGAAAGCACTGGGAAGACTTTAAGTGTACTATATAAACTAAAGCAAATGATAAATTCAATCTATGCTTTTAGCAAGTATTGTGTTTCACTGCTGATGATGCTTTTGTGCGTATATTAATGCACTTGAAGGGAGGGACTTGCTATGTGTTCTAAGAATAAATTAGCCTCAAGTATTCTGAAGTATCCTTAATAACCCATCATTCAATATCCAGAGCAGTGAAAGCATGCCATTTTTATTATCATACAGTGTAAGGAGATACAGTATTTGTTTATCATAAACTTAAACTGTCTGGTTACCCCGGTAACAAAATAATAGAGAAATGGAAGCAACATTGTAGAAATTCATACGGATGACTGATCCTCACTATGAAATTATTTAGAACCACGAAAGAGAGCACATGTAGATAGTATCTTATCTTGTAAATATGATTGTTTTAATATATATCAAAATAATGGAAATGTAGCATTTAATGAACGTTTTTTTAAATATTTTTTACCCCTGATTGATAATAACAGGACTTAAGAGCAATGGACTAGATTCAGACTTAAGTTCACTTTAAGTGCGATAGCACTTACTAAGTATAATGCACTCCCTCGGGCACTCCCCTCGAACGCGTGTAATTTAGCTGATTTACGAATTCAAAATCCTACATTAACTTTTTCTTGCGTATCTCTGGTCATACATATTGCCTTGTACGTAAGAACCTAACTCAGCCCATACTGTGCAATTTATATGCCTACCTCCACCTACAATGCGTATTTTCGTTTTGCGTAGTGATGTCACACCCCTTCATACGTAGTTACGAACAAGTTATGCACGATCAGAGTTACGATGCGTAACATCTGCTGCGCGCACGCGCAGTGCATTTTCACAGGCAGATTTACGCATGCAGTATGCGTAAATTCGCTGTTGTGCTTAAGTCTGGATCTGGCCCAATGACACTTCCGACAGAGGGGCCGGGTTTTGCTGACAAGTGGGTGTGGCTTAATTGTACAATGTACATTTTTGGCATGCCGACGCTCTGCGTGGTGATCAAGACTTCCAAAACCGCCATTTCTCGTTCACAGGGGTCACTATGTCTATTGGAAGTCCTTTTGTGCAAGGGGTGGTTAGCAGATACATGGATATTACAGCCCACACATCCATTAATTGCAGATCTGAGCACAAATTAGCCAGAAATTAAGATCTGGTTCATACTTATTATTGTCAGCGTTTAATTTTTACAGCGTTTACTATGTTTATTGTCTTAAGGTATAAAAATGACCATTATCTGAAATAATTAGTTGCATGTGTTGGGGATCTGTGGCAATCTTGGTTCAGACCTTAAACACCAGGTTTCAGGTAGCAATATTTATGCACTATTTATGCATATGGCGGGGGAGAGGGCTTGATGTATATAGGGGAATGGAAGGGGGGGATTTATATGCAGACAGGAGAGGAAGATGTAAATGTAGGGAGGTAGAGGAGGAAGATGTACAATACTATGTAAAAGTTTTAGGCAGGTGTAGAAAAAATGCTGCAAAGTAGGCATATTTGCAAAAATAGAACAGTTAATAGTATATTTTTTGCAGCAAAATGACAGAAGAGAAATCTAAATCAAATCGATAATTGGTGCGACCACCTTTACCCTCAAAACAGCATCATCTTCTAGATACATTTGCACACTGTGTTTAAGAAACTAGGCAGGAAAGTTGTTCCAGACATCTTGGAGAAGATCTTCTGTGAATGTATCCTTCTGTCTCTTCATGTACTCCCAGGCAGACTTGATGATGTTGAGATTGGGTCTCTGTGGGAGCCATATAATCACTTCTAGGACTCCTTGTTCTTCTTTAAGGAATGGGGGAAGAGCACCAGGGATTTAATTTTGTCTCTACTATTGACTAAAAGATTTTGAATCGTATTCACAGATCCGTGTTTGCGTGTGATTGCATGCGTATTTTTAGGATCGGATTAACAGCGCATGCGTAGTAACTTTTTCCACGCATATTATGTAGTATTTACGCACGTAAGTACTTTCGGTACGGACTTGTGAGTTGCACTTAGGGACATGCAGACAGAGGGGCGTGGTTTTTATCCAGATGGTAGAAGTTACGTAAAACTGGGTGGGGTGGGGGAGCATTTAAATGGGTATTTGAGGGCGCGGTTAGATAAATACGCACGTACATAAGTAACATACGCGTGTAAATACACACGTAGACTTAAAGGTGCCCTATGGAGGCGAAAGTCGCCAAAAACCTGTCCCGCCGAGGGGAGTGTCGTGGGTGTTGCTTTGCAACGTAGGTGCGTATATTTGCGTACTTTTTACACGCGTATCGGTGAATACGGTCCTTTATATCTATTATTAAGATGCAATGGGAAACGGGTTGATGGTTTTCACCATATATGCTGCCATTTCTAAGGTTTAGTATAATCAATGCTAGCTTATCTATGTGATTTATGGTACTACATATAGATAAAGCTTAGACACCCTAACTCATTAATGAAAAGTGATTTTCTCATCAGTTATGTAAAACTAAAAAAGAGATGTCTGTATACATGAGACCATAATATCATATGGGGTACAGTACGGAGAAGTAATATTCACTTGTCTGATATTTATATCACAGTTACACTGATATTTGTCCATGCACCTGCCACTTTATAGTCTTGCTTGACTTTTACTGGTTGAAAGAAATATCCAACATAATCTGGAGGCATCAAACAGTGCTAGATGAAAGCGTGTGAGAACAAAACAAGATGGCTCTAATATTTTGACTAATTGAATCTAGTACAAAATAAAAGAAATGTCTTTGTTCTCACCTGTCTTTTAAATATGGTAGTTTGTTTGGTTAGCTCTACAAACAACAGGGCTGTGAACCAGCAAAGAAGATGATGTCATATAGTGTATGAGTCTTTTATCCTTTCAGAACTGAGCGTATACCTTTATTGTTCATTGGGTATTATGAAAAGTCTTTAGAAGGTTTACAGTTAGCGATAGAATGAAAATCATTGTATTTCTATGTACCAGGTAACCTTAAAACTACAGATCGGGCTTATGGAATAATTAATGCTTTAAGGGTTTTTGAGGCTAGTTTTCAAGAAGAATTAATAAATGACTTTAATAAATGGCTTCATTAACTTTCATATCTGAACCTTGTGACTTTAAAATGGTTTTCCATCTTAATTGTGCTTTAATGCATTCCCTCAGTCCTCCTAAAAAACACTGAATCCTATTTTGGAACTTTCCTTTTCTGGTGGTTCAGCCACTAAATATTTGATTTGAGAAATGATAGTTGTGATCATAAGTGGATGTAAATTCTAAATATAATGTACAGTATAGACTGCCCATGGGAGCTGAGTAGTTATTATTAAACCAGATCCTGATTTAAGAATGTCTGTTTATTCTTAGTCCACAAACGTATGATGGCCAGTGATGCATCAAAATGATACAGACTTAATCCAGAGTAAGTGCTTGAAATTAGTTACACCTGGGCTAAACCATGTTGTTTGCAGGGGAGTCATATTTCATCTGTTGCAAACAGTATTAGAGTTGAGAGGTGATGTTTCCTATCCCAAGTGTAAATAACAGTGTAATAGTAAAGCTGGTCAGTATCTGTGTGCAGTAAGCAATTCAAAGATATATCCCTGCATGCAAAGAATACAATTAACTTGACTCCCTTGCAATCAACATAGTTTAGCCCAGAAGTAACTAATTTCAAGCACTTACTTAAGTCTGCATCCAGCCCAATGTTTTTATCGCACATGTTGACCTCAAGAAATGGCAGATTTATGGGGCCGAAGTCACCTAATTCCCTCATCTCTAAAGCAAACTGTTCATAAAACCAGTGCTAAGTCACAGCTATCAGCAAGGATTTACCTTTCTTCTCCTATTGTGTGGCCATTATAGAGAGAGACCGTTTCTGCTGAGTAAGGTTCTTTGGGATTTTGTTTGTTTATGACATATTTGTTGTTGCCATCTTACATTTACTATAAGTATCTGTTTGCTATTACATTTCTTTTCTCGTTCTTTAGCACTTGACCTGTTTTTGTTGATCTTGTTTACTTTTTTTAGGTTGTTTGCAGCATTTCTTAGCTCTTCTGGCTGACTACACGTGAAAGTGAAATGTCGGCACTTAGCTCCAGTCAGTCAGTTTCCATTTCCATTCTCTCCCACACTGAGCCTGATTAGGTTTTGTTTATTTTGTTTCCAGTTCTATCACTTAAGTTTCTTTAGTTTATTTATTTCTTTAAATTTTTTCCTCTCCAAATCATGCATTTTTTAGATCCTTGACAGGACAGGACAGGCCATGCGGGTCAATGGGTGCACTCCTCGTGAATTTGTTGACTTTTTTGTCTTGACCTGTTTGCACTGAATGATGCCTTCTTGTGCCCAGGACTTACTGTTGTTCTTTTTTCTTGTTTATTCATTGAATACACAATTTTAAAGAAACTGGGCCTGATTCAGAAGTCTCATGGAGCTCCTTAATTCGGCACAGAGGAGGGGAGCGCACGCCCCTGTCACTCCCCTCTTTCATACGGAGTTCTGGACACTCACATGTCCAGAGCTCTACCTTAACTTCTCCGCCTGGATCTGCCTCCACGCAGACACAGATCAGTGCACACCTGCTGCTCTCTGCCTCGACCCTTCATTTCCTTGCCTATCTAAGGCATGCGAAAGTGAAGGCGAAAGTAAAGGGCCGGCAGCTTCCACAGACTTCCAGAGACTTGCGCATGTCCACTAACGTACCTAAATCTGAATCAATGTCATTGGCAACAAGATATTGCCGTTACTAATTACTCTGAATCGGCTCCAAAATCTCCAAACCAAACTTTGATGTGTTTGCACCACTACCGTAGCCATAACAATGTGTATGTCACCAGTGGTGGTGTAGTAATGATTTCTACTAGGCAGATATTATACACATTTTCAAAATAGAAACTTCAACAAGAGTGACAGGAAAATGGAAACATAAATGTACTGGGATAAAACAACATAGGTACAAAACTTGCTCAGAACGGACGTGTCTGAACGTGGACAGGTCACACATAATACAGTGGAGTAACAGTCGACATTTTGACCTATCTACAACTTGACCTGTCCACATTTTGATTGCTGACAAAACCACCGTCAGGGGGAAAGCAAGCGTCCATGCAGAATCTGGATCTGGTCCATAGTTTTCGGCTCATGTGGATTTTAAGACAATGAGTGCTCCATTGTATTTTTTCATATGAGGAGATGCTCATTGCACCATGTCTATGCAGCAGTGGTTGAAGTGGACATTTAGAAGTGGCGGTATAAATATATATCAATAATAGAAGTGAATGGAGATTTATAGCTTTTCTATTAAATCAGTGGGAGAAGTGACGGTATGGCATACCCCTGTATACCCCCTCACTTCAAGTCCTGCTATGCAGCTTAAAGGACAAGTACTTTGGGTCTTTTAAGGAGGTTGGCTTATAAGTATATAAGGAATATATGATATATGAAAAGTTTAGACACAAGGGGTCAGATTCAGACCTCCGAGCATTCTACATGCACACAGCGGTCTGGCAGTGAACTCCTCTGTCAGTCGCCTCTCTCGTACAGTTATGGCACTTATGCTGCCTACCTTAAGTCTCTGAAGAAATTAAACCCACCCCTACTATAAAATTTAAATGCCCATCTGCCTAAACTCCTAAGGTGGGTGTAGAGGATGTTGGCCCTGATGCTTTAAATGAAGGAGTTTATGAATTGGAGCGAGATTAACAGACTACTCAGATCCTTATAAATTTCTTTGGGTAAAAACTAGTATTTTTACCTGTTAATATGTGACTACCGCAGTGTCCTATTGGTTGTAGTAATGGTTTAATGTGTTCCCATATAATGTCTCTCAATATTTTACAGTCACAGCTACTGTATACTGCACCTGTGTGAAATGTTGGCTCAGTCTTATCGTCGAATACTGTCTCCACCCAAACGATATGGGTGACTTAGAAGTCAAACAGTACATAAAAAAGAACACTCCCATGGATCAAATTCAAATCAATAAAGAGATAAGACAACACGAGAAATGTCACACTTTCAATCTTTTGTGGTCTTAGGTTGCTTAGATAAATAACACCATTTTATAATGTTTATAGTATAAAACACCTGCATATTTATTAATTCAATACCTAATGAGTTTTGTAAATGAGTTTTGTAAATAACAGAGAGTGTCAAACAAGTTTGTTTCACACTTTACACAATATTTACACCTTAAAGGCTTTACTACATATTCCTCCATTTTTTTCCAGCAGCGATTATAGTCCACCACTCAACCTAATTTATTAATAGACTGCTAGGTATAAGCACCCTTTCCAGTGGCCATCGCAAAGGTTGGGGGTCACCCAGTCTGGAAACTCATGGTATCACCCCCATGTACCTCCCCCCATACCAGAACATACAGGATCATTAGTAATGTGTTTTGTACTGATGTCAAGCTGTGTACACACATTTGTCCAATCCGCTTCAGATCCAACTTCAGTCCAGGCTGTTTACACAGTCCTACAACAGATCAAGGTTGCAGATACAACACTCCATCCATGATACATATTTCGGAAGTCTGGATTAGGTTCATTGCCTGACCCGCCGCAGCTTAACCTTATTACCAGTGGTGGGTTAACCAATGTAACACCATGCCTGCTTCCAGTGTCGTATCTAGGGAAGTGCAGCTTATGTGCCCCCTAGTGACACTGCTACCTTGTCCCATAAAGTATCCTCTAAAGAAGAACATAAACTGAGAATCTACTGTGTGCAGCTCTTCATGGACTTCCTGTTTTATTTCATTTAGACAACTATTGTGCTTCAAGTCCAGCTACCTGCTGTTCTTCTTTAGTTCCCCTTAATAGACTATGGTCATTCAGAAATAAAGAAAGAACAGAAGTGATGATGTTATTTATAGTACATAACATACTACATACAGGTTTTATTCAGAAACCACAAAGACAAAAGTCTTTAAAATCATGTCTGTGTTTATGTATTCATCTATTGTACAATGGCCATTGTACTAGTAGGGCCGTATTAAACGTTACTTATATTACCTAAAATAGTTACTACGCATGCGCAGTAGCTACTATCGTGAAATTAAGGGCGTATGTGCAATACGTCCGGGGTTGTGAATCCAGGCCCTCACTGTAGTGCAGACTGTCACTGCAGCCTACCGACATAGCTCCTTCTAGGTAAATATTGTCACCAATGTCACTCTAGGGCCTGAGATCTACAACCTAGAAAGTTTAGCGACTGATAGTTACATTTCTTTTCCCCTATTGCTGCGCTGTATCTCCAGCCTGGCGTCAGCCTGTACCACATCCCCTTGCAGAGCACATTGCCCTGGCCCTGTGCACTAGGGTCACTGGGCTGGTAAAATAGAACTCCTAAAGTGTAGCTGTATTACCAAGCCTCCTCCTCCATGTGGATGCAATGTCCCCAATATGGGACATAATCACTCCTTCAGCATGAACCCTTCTCAGAAAAGCAACATATCTACCCACTGGTACACCCTGTGCTGCCAAGTGGAATTTGAGGCTCTGATACATGCCAAGGAGTATTTTAGGTCAGTACAAACCCCCGTCCACAGGCAAACAAGGTCTGGACAGCTTGTTTCCCTGCGTCCTCTACAAAGCCCTGGGCACACCTGTATGCAATTCAAACAAGAAGTTACAATTCCAGCATATTTTGTGCAGCTGTCCAGATCCAGAATGTGAGTAGATTGCTGTGATAGTAGAACAATAAGGTTGATAACAGAGTTTGAAATCACATTGCTGAAATAAGAAAGACTTATGTGGAGCACTGGAGCTCAAATGAACACTTCTTCAGTCCTCCATCTTTCAGCTGATAATGAGGAAGTCTCCGTAGTTTAGTTAATCCATTACTTTTTGGTAAAGGACAAACAGCTTATTTGTTTTAGGAAGCAATTTTTTTATTTTGATCAATGAAAAGCACATAGGGATCCGGAGCCACTGAACAGTTTAGAGATTATCCACAAATTGATCCAGAGGCATATCTGGACACAAACACTTTGAGCTTCATAGCATCATCGTGGCTGATCCAGAGCTAGACAAGTACAAGTGGAGATCTGGGCAAAATGATGTTGAATTCCTATGAAAGACAAATTTAAACTGTAAAAACAGAATCAGCGGTGAAGATTTCTAGCTCAACTCTAATTTACAGATTACTCATAAAGCTTTACAGTGTGTGAGTTCTGGGCCCGGATTCACAACCCCGTACTTGATGCACATACGTCCTTAATTTCCCAATACTAGCTACTACACATGTGTAGCAACTATTTTATGCAGTCTATGTATCGTTTCGTTACGTAGATTGCATATATGCGGTCTTGCGTAAAATAGTTACAACGCATGCGTAGTAGCTAGTATTGGGAAATTAAGAACGTATGTCACTGCATGCACAATAATTAAAGCTAATTAGCTCCCCTCATAATGCAACGTGGTTTCGCTCAAGTCTGCGCTTGCCCCTGTTTTGACTTTTAAAAAGGTGTAAGAGCAGCATTAGATCAGTTCCAAGGATTCATGTTTTCTCACTATAACTATTTATAGGTCAGTATAGGGGCATCAGAAAATGTTTTTTCAGGGGGCAAAAATTTGGTTCTGTTTTGGCGCCCCCCCTCCTCTCCCCTGGATGCCCCACCCGCACTCCCACTTACCTTTGTGAAAAAATAGACTAGGCTATAATAGAGAAAAAACTCTTCACTTATCTCCTCTGTCCTCCTCACTCATCCTCCACGGCTTGCAGGCTGTCTCCATGATGGAATGTGACCTTAAGTCACGTGTCTGCATCACGCTGCAGTGATTAAAGTTTAGAAGGAAGTAGGAGGGGGGCAAACAGGCACACTGTGTATCTGTATAACTGAATGTTATACAGACTTGTCAGCAATCTGCTGGCAGAAATTTAACTATCTCTGACCGGCAGATTAAGTCTGTATATCTTTCAGTCATAAACACATGCAGGTCACTTAGTGCTATGGGTCAATACATAGTCATACATAGTAAATAAATAATAGTAAAACTAACTAGTAACACTACTATAACTTATTTGGCCACATTGTACCTTTTGAAGGGATATACAAGGATTATAGGGAGAAGTTACATTCCTTTCCCTTTCCATCCTTCCCTAATACTGAAAAGCATTTCAGAAAATATAATTGCAAGTCTTATAGATGGAAAACTATTATGTCGCTAGATATATTATTTTAAATAAAAGCAGTCTTCCTGTGCACCATGTCCACCATGATGGATATTGATTACAGTTGCATATGATAGAAGGGTATGCTGTCCCTTTACATCCACTAAATTGTATCTGATTTAAATACCACCACTTTCACCACTAATTTAATATGTTTTTCCATTTAAAGGGAACATGGAGAACTTGAGATAGGGGGGGCTGATTCAGAGTTGCACTTACACCTTTTTTTAGGTGCAAGTGTAGACCTGAGCAATACCATGTTGAATTGCAAGGGGAGGCAGATTTAAATTGTAAAACCAGAATTAAAATTAAGAGGTGAAGTTTCTTAGCTCAACTCTATTTTATAGAATAAACATAAAACTATGCAGTATTTAAGTTCTTTGTGTAAAAGTAATGTATTTCCCTGCATGCAAATTTTTTAAAATTAATTAACACCCCTTACTTTGAAAAATGGTTTATCTGAGCTGTACATTTGCACCTAAAAAAAGGTGTAAGTGCATCTCTGAATCAGCCCCAGGATGTACATTTTGAGCAGCAGGTGTATAGAGGAGCCTGACATTAGTAGGTAGAAAATAAAGACATTTTATACCCTCTTTTAAAAATTATTGTTTTTCAACATCAGAGTAAAGCTGGGAACACACTACATTAAATTTCCCAGGATGCAATTTATTTAACGATTTTAACGATGGACCGGATCCAGATTTAATATCGTCAGGTGATTTATTCACGCAAGGTGCGTAAATCACCTGACTGAACTGGAGGGCATGCGCCCTCCAGATGTTACGCTAGGATTACTATAGTAATCCTAGCGTTTAAAAAATCGGACGGAGCTTCGAGCCCATTTGTACAGTGTGGGAGGGGGCTCCTGTGCTTCCCTTCCGCCCGCTAAAGCGGGCAGGGGGAAGCATGTAAAGTGTACAGTGTGGGAGGGGGCCCCACACTGTAGCGGATCAGTGGTCGTACGGACCGCTGAGCCACACGATTGAGTTAATGCAAGCTGCCATAAAGCCCGCACGACAGAGGGGAGTGACAGGGGG
>WWET01000294.1:114386-133731 GCA_011038615.1 Limnodynastes dumerilii
CTCCGCCCGATTCACAAGTCCAACCTTAAGGCATTTCCGACCTTAACTTCAACGTACATGGCGTTGCACTATTACTACGCATGCGCAGTTGATGCAAAATCGATCCGACCCTAAATATACGTACGAACTATCGTTAGTTCCGGATCTCTGAATCAGGCCCTAGATTCCTATTCCTACTAATTGATTAATTGTTAACTTATAATACTCATCCTGATACTGATAATAGTAAGAGAATATAAAGACCAGAGGGGACACTTTCACTACATGTTTAAAGCTCACAGATGACGTTAATTCAAAAACTGTAAAACGGCTCTATCACACTGTATATATTTGATACAGTCTAAACACTGATTTTAGCTAGGCATTTCAGTATTTCTTATATTTTTGCATACTGTAGAACTAGTTCAAGAACTATGTAGAGACAGGAATCTGTAATCATTTGCATGTAAGGATGTGATAAAGATTATGTTTAGGAAGACACCCGAGTCAGTCAACCCTATCATGACCTAAACATACAAATGACCAGAGGTATACCCATGTGTGTCGCCTGAAATAACCTGGACTGCCAGTACTCCTCCTGTGTAAATGGCTACCTAGGCCTTTAGTAAAGGTTTCAGCAGTATGCAACATTCACAGTTCCATGTAAATCCAGAAAACTTTAATTCCAGAGGTGTTATGTATGGATCACCCTCATATAAGCAGAAGATTGGTAAGATATCCATGCAAGCCAGTGATAGGAATAACAATGCAACAGTTTTAATTTCAATTATAATTTGTCTACTAAGATGTTTCCAAACAACTGAAATCACCACATTCTTTACACAGGCAAAATATAAATCTAATGATTGTACTCACAGCAATTGAGAAGAACCATGTGATACATTGTGGTGAATGTCTTGTTTCCTCTCTAGGCTGCATAGATCTTTTTTTTTTTTATCAATTCAGTCTGTATACTCCAATAATCTTGCAGAGAAGAAACCATGGATAGACAGATAATTTAGATGGTGAGTCTTGGATGTACACTATGTTCTCCTCACTAAAGGTACTCTGCCCCATCTCTAAAGCTGGCCATACACTAGAGCGATTATCGAAAATTGCATGAATTCGGCGATAATCTTGCCGATTTTTCCTCTACAGTCCCAAATAATATCGGTACCATACATCACATTTGTTGCATACAAAAATCGCGTGAAAGTTTTAAAAAACGCAGATTTTTGGTCTACTTTTGTCGGCTGCAAAATATCGCTTTTGCCCAGACACAGTACGATAATTTAATTTTATCGTTGGATTTTCTTTACAAATTTACATAAAGTCGTTACCATGTGAGTTTGACTGACGTAGACGATCGGAAGTATAAATATAACTTCCTGTTCTAGCTAGCTCTTTGTTCTTTGCTGCCGTGATGGATGCAAATACGAAAGGTGCTGGAATCTACGCCCTTTCTATGGTTATTTTAACCCAGCAGAAACAGAGAAAAGCGGCAAATATTCGTCGCCATCGTAAATGTTGGGCGAAGGAATGTCTAAGCAGGTGTTTCAACACAGGCGCTGCATGAAATGTCCCAGTTGATATTATAGTTCACTGCAACAAATCCATGTCCCACAGCTCTTGATGCACAAGGATGGACCTGCATATATAAACAGGTGTTTTAAACACAGGCGTTGCATGAAATATCCCAGTTCATTTGCATAAGCACGCCTCTACTTCACCATAAATTTATCGCTAAAGATCTAACAATTATCGTGAAATGGCCATATACTATGCGATTTTTACAAAAAATTGGTGCTTTTTATCGTTTTAAATCAAACATGTCAAAAGATCAAATAATTGTTCAGAAGCCCTTTTTGGACGATTATTGGATTCTCAATTGAAAAATCGTTACCATACACTTGCGTGATAATTTGGGACCTTAAACGATGATTGAAGGATCGGCCCGATAATCGCTGTAGTGTATGGTCAGCTTTAGGCCCAGAGCCCATTTGTTTCCAATTGCTATAAAACTTTGGTTTAAATATTAACTCTAATATCTGTACTTACAATGGGCTGGATCTAGACTTGGGCTGGGAAACACATACCCTCCAACATTTTAAGGCTAAAAAAAGGTACACTTTGAATCATCAAAGGAGGCGTGTCTTTACCACTAAGGGGTGTGTCAGCAAAAATAGGTGTGTCTTATCACACCCATGGGGCATGTCTTTCTGCCGATTTATAAGGGCCTGATCCAGACCTACGCTCGTGTGCATAGCATATTAACGCCGAGCATACCTACGATGCACGCCGATAGGCACTCCCCTTGCTCGTACTTAGTTTTGCTTTCATACGCTCGGCAAACCCTACACTAACTTTTCTGTTCGTAACCGCGGGCATCCGTATGGTTATTGCATAGTTACGACGCTTAGCACGCCCATACAGAGCGTGCTAAGCTCAGTATGGGCGTGCCCTCAGTGCATATTAATTATTTTAAAAAATAATAGAATTAAAAGTGAAAAGTAGCTATAGTGTATGGAATACTTACCTGCCGCATGTGCCTGCAGAGTGGGACTCCTCACACTGGAGCTGACGTCATCCCGTCAGCGTCAGTGCATAGACAGACTGCAGAGCATCCTAGCGCCTGGCACTTTCTTTCTGTTTAGACCGCAGAGCAGCTGTTTATTGCTATAGCAACAAACGGCTCCGCTGCGGTCAAAACAGAAAGAAAATGCCAGGCGCTAGGATCCTCTGCGGTCTGTCATGCGCCTGGCACTTTCTTTCTCTTTAGACCGCAGAGGAGCCGTCTGTTCTATGGAGATCAGGAAGGGTAAGTATGGGGGAGGTTTCTGGTTGAGCACCGACGGTGCCATTTTCGGTAGAAGTCGGTACAGCTTCTTCTGCCAGCACAGACTGTTAAAAAATGGTACTGTACTGGCCAAATCGGTACAGTTGGAGTGTATGGAAACATTACCTCTCAACTCTAATATTGTTTGCGACAGATGAAATATGACTCCCCTGCAATTACCATGGTTTAGCCCAGGAGTAACGTTCCTCTCTTAGGGGCTGATTCAGAGATGCACTTACACCTTTTTTTAGGTGGAAGTGTACAGCTCGGCTAAACCATTTTTCAAAGTAAGGGGTGTTAATTAATTTAAAAAAAATTGCATGCAGGGAAAATACATGACTTTTAGACATATAACTAAAGTAATGCATAGCTTTATGTTTATTCTATAAAATAGAGTTGAGCTAAGAAACTTCACCTCCTAATTTTAATTCTGGTTTTACAATTTAAATCTACCTCCCCTTGTATTTTAACATGGTATTGCTCAGGTCTACACTTGCACCTAAAAAAAAGGTGGAAGTGCAACTCTGAATCAGCCCCTTAATTTCAAACTCCTTTCTAAGTCTAGATCCAGCCCAATATTAGTTAATGCTGCTAATCAAGCATACTCAAGGACCCCATAAATATTATTTCATGTGAATCAACAATACAAAAGCAGGAATTTTTCTGTCCTTTTTAATGAGTAGAAAATGATCACATTAATGCTCTGATTACATATATGTTAATATTTAAAATTTTCCTATTTGGTCCTCAAAATGAAAATATGCTTCTAAAGGAATTTGTGGCCTGTTCCAATATTTGCTTAGTTTCTACTTATGCTTTATAATTTCTTTCTATATATATATACAGAAAGGCTAAAAATGTATCCTAATTAATTATTCCTTCCAGCACAACCACCAAGAATAGCAATTTGTGGATCCCTGACAAGTACAAGGAGTATTGTGAAAAAAAATATTGATAAATAGAGGATTAATCTCACTGATAACTGAAAGTAGTACTACTGAATAGGTGCATGCTTTAAACAAAGGATTCTGTTGAGCAGGAACAGGTAAAAGATGGATGGTTTGTTAAACATTGCCAGCATACTTTGCTTGTGCCATTCAGCGGTCATAGCTAATGGTAACAAGGGCATTGTGTAGCAGACCCATTTGCTCATTTCAGCCAACTTAATGCTATTTCTTATCTTTGTTAGTTTTACAAAGATTAAGGTGGTTTCTATGTTTTCAATGCACTACACTCCTTCATGAAAAACATTCCTGAAGGTCTAATGTCTTAAATACACACATCCAATGACTTTATAAAAGCCAAGGCAGGTCTCAGCCTCTATCTCAGAAAATGATTTACATAGTTTTCTTGTGAAATATTATCATGACTACACCTCCTTTAATTGCCATTAGCTGTAGATATATTTTGTTGCATCATAAACGGAGGTTGTTGTTATTGTATTTTACTGCAACACAATACCTAAAGCTATAAATAAACATGCTGATTTCTCATTCTAACTTGCTAGCTCCAAGCAATGCTACAGAAATTAAATTAAATGCTTTTGTAATAGAAAGTTAGAGTCACATGTATTGATATCTCTAGTTCACCTGTTAACCTTAATCAAAATTTTCTTATTTCTTATTAAAATGATATATCATAGTTTTTTCCATTCTGGTATTAAAGCATGATTTTATTGTATGGTATTGTATGTATTGTATTGTATGGGTGTGGGTTGGCAATCAGATCAGCCTTTTTGTGAAAGGGCCATTTTCTACCAGGCCATTTCGAAGTGGCTCTGTTATCAACTGGTGCTGCCTCTCCGAGGACAAGAAGTCGAAGATCCTCAGTACGAATCCACAGCTGCGAGTGGTGAGTAGTTATTCAACCCTAACCGTTATCCTAATCCTCATCCTAACCCTACCTAAACCCTAAGCCTCAATTCCTGTAGCTGCACCCTAAGACTCCCTTCCCTGCACCCTTCCCTGCAGCCTGACCCTAAGACCCCCCCTTCCTTGCAGCCTCATTCTAAGACTCCCTTCCCCGCAGCCTGACCCTAAGTCTCCCTTCCCCGCAACCTAACCCTAAGACTCCCTTCCACGCAGCCTCACCCTGACTCCCTTCTTCACAGCCTAAACCTAAGACTCCCTTCCCACAGCTTGACCCTAAGACTCCCCTCCCCGCAACCTAACCCTAAGACTCACTTCCTCCCAGTCTAACCTTAAGACTCTCTTCCCAACAAGCTGACTCTAAGACTCCATTAGCTACAGCCTAACCCCAAGACTCCCTTCCCTGCATGCAGCCTGTCCCTAAGACTTCACCCCGCAGCCTGACCCTAAGACTCCCTACCCGGCAGCCTAACCCTAAGACTCCCTTCTCTGCAGCCTAACCCTAAGACTCCCTTCTCTGCAGCCTATTCTCTGCAGCCTAACCCTAAGACTCCCTTCTCTGCAGCCTAATACTAAAACTCCCCTCCCGCAGCCTAACCCTATGACTAACACTAACCTCCTGTCCGGTGCGGCGATGCAGCAGTGAAGTCTGCGGTGAGTCTGTGGCAGGTGTTCTGTTGGGTGCTTTGGGGTTTCAGAAAAATAATGAATAGGTAAGTATGCCATAAAATAGATTTGGCATACTTACCCATTCATTAGGAAAACCTTCTAATTATGGAAATTAGCTTTTGGCTGCCTGTATTTCCGAAATATAATTTTCTTTGTGGAGAACGCCTCCCTATTGTATTGTATACTATTGTATACTTGTCACCAGTGTTGTTACTATTTTTGGGGCCCTTGAGCATGTACTGTTATGGGGGACCCTTTGCAACCAGTAAAAATAGGGCAACATCTAACAAGGTCCAAATGGCAGAGTCAAGGTGGGGGTGGGGAGTCCTTGAAAATGGGCAATGCAGTGAGCTCCATCCCACCTGCAACTAGGTCTGGGTAATCTTCAATGCACACAGTGACACTGAGAGCAGCTCTCTATTCTGTGCCCGGACGGATCATAAGAACTATCCTTGCTTTAGAGTGGTAGATATAGTGTCTGCTGGCCAGTACTAATCAAGGGGAGCTTCTGACTACTCAGAAAACCTCCCTGTGTTGAGTATATTCTAAGGTTAATAATAAGTACTTCAACACATTGGCTTATGGTTCTATCACTAAAAACAGTTTACTAACAACTTAACTTTTTAACACTTAAAATCTCCATTGATTTTGTAAAACGGCAAAAAAAAAGTTAGTTCAGGGCCCACCTGGGATTAAGGGCCATGAAGATCCATGGTAGATCCGCCATTGCTTACTTGTCATTTGCTTGATTACTTGTTACTTGTATACTTGTCTTTTGCTTGGTTGTAATGGCCCTAGTGTAAAATAGTCTGGGATACAAAAACATGTAGACTCCATTTTTATCAGGATGTTCATATCAAACCTGTCTGACCTCCTGGGAGACAGAGACATGGTTATTGCTGGTCACTAGATGTTCAGATGTCCATAAGATAACCTCAGTTTACTGATGTTTAAGCAGGGTTGCCAACCTTTTAGAACTTACCTCCGGGAGATCCTAGAGGGAAGCCATTCATTTATTCAAGGGGCGGGACTTAATGACGCAATTTATGCAAATTGTGTCATTAAGCTCCACCCCCTGTCAATCACTCCTGTATTTTTTTGCGTTTTAGGGGATGGACGGGGTTTGATGATGTCATCAAGCCCCTGACATCCTTAGTAACGCTAGGGATTACAGAAGTAATTGCTGGCTGGTGGGGCTTGCGGGAGATTTGCCGGCTCTCCCAGGAGAACGGCCCAAATTTCGTGAGTCTCCCGGATATTCCGGGAGAGTGGGCAACCCTGTGTTTAAGATAAAATTGAAATATATTTTCTGCATTTTCCTAAGTACCTAAGATGACCAAGAGCAAATTCTGTTTACTATTCTCTAAAAGCTAAAGATCGACTCTGTGTGGCATTAAAAATTCTACCTGGTGGTAGATGGGTCATATCACTCCAGTTGGCATGCTAGTCACATCTGAGGAAAGCACATGTGCAAACTTCAAATGCACCTGTACACAGTGCTGGTGCTAGGTATCTGGACACAAAGCTTCATCCCTTAATTCCCCTATCCCCCATCTTCAGTAGTATTGCTTGCTTGTACTGCTTTAATGACAGGGGATTAACTGAGCCATGCCTCTGCATAGTACTGTACTATGCAGGAGCCCAAGCTCAGGTAATCTCCTGCAGTGGAGCCTACATTCCCTTCTCAGTTGTCAAGATACATGAACAGCTGAGCAGGTAAAATAAGTGCAGCTGCAAGGGTTTAGCTGAGCCGTGGCTAGTGTATTCTGCAGTGGTCACCAGTATCAGGGTCACTGAGCACTTTAGTGCTTCCTACCCCGGTGCCCAGGGCCGCCATCAGGGGGGGACAGCCGAGCCTAGTGTTCTGGGCCCGGACAGAGAGGGGGCCTGGGATAGACCCAGGCCTCCTCTCTGTCCTACCCAGGACACTAGTAGAAAAATCTCTTTGTTTTTTTTCCCCTCCTCGGCTCAGACACTGACAAGCTGTCAGTGAAGCCTATGAGCCATCACAGAGACAGAGACGGAAGTCTCCAGCTCTAGCGATGACTCATTCACACTGTGAGAGAAACGCTCTCTCACAATGTGTCATGTGACCTCCCCAGCTGCCGGCTGCAGAGACCAGAGACCTTCTCCTGCTTTTTCACAGTGAGTGATAAGGTAAGAATTGTGGGTTGTTAGTTTTTAATAACCAAATAACCATCAGTATTTTACTAGTCAAAGAGGAGGATATAGAGAGGTTATTAATAATAATTCAAAATCTTATAAGATTTTATAAAAACAATATAAAAATATGTGTAAGATATATAGCCCTAATAAATGCAGGGATGGCAGTATTCAATAATCTTCAGTGTGAAATGTGGGTGGTATACACAGAAGTTTTGTTTGTATATACATAGCATTAATGCATAAAAAGGTGACAGATACTGAAAATTACCAGTAAAAAAATCAGTATAGAAATATATGAGATTTAGCCAGTTCAAAATTATGAGTCCATTAAATGTTCTATGTTCTCTGTCCATTACAACATTACTAGAGCACTACTGTGCGTTCCAACCTCCATTAGATTGCCTGGTGTCCCATGTTACCCAGATAAAGAAGAAACGGAGTGTAAGAAACGGACCTTATCATACAGTGTGATTTAAGGAATATTGTGCAAATTATTATTAGCGCATACATTACTCCTATTACAGACTTTCAGTTTCTTATAGTGGACTCAAAACTTTGAATTGGCTAAATCTCATATACATCAAATACTGATTTCCACTGGGAATTATAAGCATCTGCCACCTTTGTATTGATTAATGCTATGTATATACAAGCACAATTTCTGTGTATACCACTCTCATTTCATACTGAAGATTATTGAATACTGCCATCTCTGTATTGATTAGCACTGTCCAAGTAACACAACTCTGTATTGTTATAATTCATGCATTTTATAGTGAATAATATGTGCCTATACTAGCTGCTTTTTCTATAACAAAATTGTGCACAATTTAAAATAAATAATAGCAACTTACTCATTTGCCAGCCTGTTATGACACAATGGCCAAATACATACAGAGCGGCACTCTGAGATTATTAAAGTACTAGGAGTACATCATGGCTTCCGTTTTCAGTTTTAATGACAACAGTTTTGCCATTAAGATTGAAATGCTGGAAACCCTGGACTCTTAGTACTTTATTCTAACAATCTCTGAGTGCCGCTCTTTTTGTGTGTGTGTGTGTGTGTGTGTAGACCTGACCAATACCATGTTGAATTGCAAGGGGAGGCAGATTTCAATTATAAAGCCAGAATTAAAATTAGGAGGTGAAGTTTCTTAGATCAACTCTATTTTATAGATTAGACATAAAGCTATGCAGTATATAAGTTCTATGTGTAAAAGTAAAGTACTTTCCTTGCATGCAAAAAATTAAAATTCATTAACATCCCTTACTTTAAAAAATGGTTTAGCCAAGCTGTACACTTGCAAATAAAAAAAGGTGTAAGTGCATCTCTGAATCAGCTAGACGCTGGTGTACAGTTATTCAGAGTCTTTTAACGTTGTCTACACCTCTCTGCAATCCACCATCCACTATTATTTTAATACCTGTAGCCCTTACCACCCGGTTATCACACAATTGCAGCCCCTATAGTTACACCTTTGCTCCTGGGTATTGCCCTCAAGATTATTCTGCGTGGACATCAATGCATAAGTATCTCCCCAATTCCGTTTTTTTACCAATAGCTCCAGATCCGGCATTTTCGTGCTTCGATGAAATCTATTCGCTCTTATACTTTTATTTGAGACCCTTTGTCTTAAACGTAATTCTTCTAAAGGTCTTATTTCTATTATTTATTCTGAACTGGCTTCAGTTTCGCTACAAAATGTGTAGACACATGAGAATGCATGGATGGAGGATTTGGGGGAAACATTGCATTCTGAGGATAGGAGGGAGCTCAGAGAAAACCTGGCAACGTCATCTCTTTGTGTACGGATTAAGGAAAATAGATATGTTATTATTTAGATGGTACCTGGCACCAACTAGAATAGCTATTTTTTCTTCTAATATCTCAGATACCTTCTGGAGAGTCTGTAGTGCGAGAGGTACCTATATGCATATCTGGCGGTCGTGTGCTAACATTAGAGTGCTCTGGATGGTGTTCACTACTTTCTATCTCAATTGCTTTCGATGCATATTCCTTTTTCTCCTAAACATTTTTTACTCCCACTTGGGATTCCTGGGGCATCACAGCATCAGAAAAAGCTAACACAATTAACGGTATCTGCTTCTATATGTCTCATAGCTGCTAATTGGTGTCAAGCAGACTCTACAACCTTTCATATGGTCCTCCCAAAAGGTAGATATTTACAAAATGTAGTATATGTCTTGTATAATTCATAATTCAACTAAGACCTTTTGTAAGATTTGGGAGCCATGGGCAACTAAAGCCCCATACACACTGTTTTTAAACGATGGATGACACAGATCACTTTAATCGCAAATCATCAATTTTTCAAACACCAAATAAACTTACCAGAAACTCTCTGGTACGACTATTTGGTCTTTTAACATGTTTGATTTATATTGGGAGCAAGCTCCCCATATTTTAAGGGAGCCAATCAGCTAACTGCTAGGCTCCCTATTCTTAAAAGTTGCAGCTGCAGATCTATGTATTCTGCTGCTCTGACAGCTTTGAAGTATACCTTCAAAGCTGTCAGAGCAGCAAAATACATAGAAATGGAGCAACGGCCATTGCAGGAAGTAGTAGACACAGGAATGAGCCGAAGCCGCGCTCCACACAGTGCGGCTTCGGCTGATCCCTGTCTACTACTCCCAGTGCAGAACTCAAATGTGGGAGTATCGGATGCCTAACAGACAGAAGCAGTTGGTGCTGACATGGATTCTGGGCAAATTAATACCCATTTTCAAAAGGGTTAAAATGACTAAAAGATTCAAACATTATACTCACAGCATATATTATATTTGCTGTTGCTGAGTACCTGTAATTTGCTGTGACCAGTTATCCACCCCTCTTCTGCTAGGACTATTGGTCCCAGCAAGAGAGGTACATGGTGCCGATAATGGGACCTTTCCCTGTGGCAAATCGGGCTACCCCCTGCTGGGATCGATAATCATCCCAGTGTATGACCAGTTTTTTTTTAATTCAACATTTTTATTGAGTTTTTATACAGTCACCTGCAGTTATACAAAGAAAAAATAAGCAACTTCTTGTACAGAACAAATTATTCAACATATTTGATGCATTCAGTATTATCGACATCTTACATAACATCATTTATCATTGTCACCATACATCTTCTAATAACAGAAAAAAGAAACAGAGCTACTACCCTGGAGTGGTGAGCGACCAAAAGACCATCGTCCCATAAATACAATTTCCATTTTCCATTTCCTCCTCCCAATCTATCATGTGGCATCAGCAGAGACCAACCCATAATATTCAGATTCAACCCAGACATCCCAGATCTTATTACATTTTTGCGGGCGCCCTTTATTAATAAACATAAATTTTTCATGTGTCAATGAAGTATTCACCAGACGAAACCAATCCCCAACCAGAGGCGGCGCAGGAGCACACCACATTCTGGCAATACACACCTTGGCCCACATACACAGGCACTTTACATATATTTGCTTATGGCGATTAAAAGCATCCTCCAGTCCAAGCCCGAATAGACACCACCAATGCATCATCTCCGGCACATGCACACCAGTTTTACTAATACAACGTATTACAGATCTCCAGAATCTCTGCACATGTCCGCACGACCATAACAGATGCATGAAGTTGTCGTTTCCCTCCCCACATTTTGGGCACGTGTCAGCTCTTGAATCATTTATTCTAGCCAATCTAACGAGGAGTATTTTTACTATGATCACTGGGTGGAGCGCCGTCAGACTGCGTCATAGATCTGCAAGAGAGGCTCATTTCTTGTATTGGAACTTGTGGAGGGGGCCGGGGGCCTGCATATTTTTTCAGTCCCGGGCCCCACAATTCCTGATGGCGGACCTGCAGGTGCCAGTACTCAGTAGTGGTAGCAACATACTTGCAGGTACAGTCCAAAAACCCTTCTCCTGCCCCGCTGTATTTC
Organism: Limnodynastes dumerilii; assembly: GCA_011038615.1. Classification (NCBI taxonomy): domain Eukaryota; kingdom Metazoa; phylum Chordata; class Amphibia; order Anura; family Limnodynastidae; genus Limnodynastes; species Limnodynastes dumerilii. Next base: position 125,837 of record WWET01000294.1, read on the forward strand.
CAGATTCACCAGTTATAAGCAGCAGCATGCTACCAATGTTAAATGATCAAAAAGTCCACGAAATAAACCCAAAAATTGCAGCAAATTGTTGTAAATTTACCTTTAGTCTGAACTATAGCAATAGTAGATTTAAGGGTATGGCAGCTTATCATTAAAAAGTGCAATATATCATTTATATGTATTTGAGAACCAGCTGTTAAATGATTACAAAATTAGACTGTCTTACCCTGAAATGGGCTTTACAATATATTTGAATCTGGTGATAATTAGTTATTAAGCACTTGTACGCTATTGTCATCTCAAGGTCTTAAGTAAAATAAGAGGCACAGATATTGTAGTGCTGAAATGTAAATAGAGTAGACCTTTATAGAGAAAGCTGTCAGCTGTGATTACCAGGGCACGTACAGAATGGACAGTGTACTTCTATAGCAAAATTGCAGATAAGCCCAAAGGAAATAAGAATGATAAAAGCTATTTTCAGACAGAAACTTAATGAGATTGAAGCCCATATTTCTATCTTTCCAAGATAGCTACACTTCCACTTGGGATGATAAAAGGATTAATAATAAAATAAATGCTTTCAAATAGTCTATAGCTGCAAATAAGAAAAAAAATGTAACTGCATTATGAATAAAAGAAAATGTGTTGTTCCAAGAAAATAAAATATTATTCTAATCTATGGATAAAAATATGTTGAATATTGTTTAAATAACGCATTCGCCTACACATTCTTCAAACTAAAAGTTTTTAAATGATTATTATCAAATTAAGGGCTAGGGCCCGTATTCAGAGTACCGCATTTACGCAATCTAAGTAAGAAAGAGAAACTTAGATTACGTAAAAAAAATTACTGCGCATGCGCAGTAGTAACAATCGCTAAACACTGGACGTATATGTTATACGTCCGGTACTCTGAATATGGGCCTAGATTTTTATAAACTACAGAAAAGGAAAAGTGGAGATGTTGCCCATAGCAACCAATCAGATTCTATCTACCATTTTCTAGTATGTGATAGGAAATTGAGAGCTAGAATTTCATTGGTTGCTATGGGCAACATCTCCCATTTAAATTTTATGCAGTTTAGTAAATTTAGCTCTAAGTGTTGGCAACTAAATATCAGAACTATTATAAATGGAGTAGAAATAGGACATAATAACATAACCTCAACTGGATAGACAAGGGGAACAATATGACAGTGATATCAATTCGGGAAAATTATGGAATATAATTGTACAATTAGACAGAGGAAAAGAAAAGATAGCCACACAATCCAGGAAACTACTCTAATTACACATAAATACAACATTTGTTGTTTGGCATATTTTGGAAGAAATAAACATTAGACTTATCCCAACCAAGCTCTTTTCGGATCACTAGATGTATATGATGTTACTGAATTGCCAAACAAATGGTCACCAATGGCTAACTACAAGAATAATTTAGAAACATAGAAAGTGACGTCAGATAAGAGCCATATGGCCCATCCAGTCTGCCCAGTTGTTTATTTAAAACTATACTGACTCAAACCCAAGTTAATTTCAATAAAATAATCTATAACAATATGGAAAGATAGCATTTATGGACTGAAGAAAGCCCACAATCAGAATATAGATTAATGCTAATATTTTGAACAAGAGTTTTAAATAATACATTTTCATAATCTTGAGTTCTGAATTTACAAGTTAGGCCTTTAAGACAAGAGTACTAAACTCATGTTTCCCTCATCCAAATGACAAAAGGTAGTGTATAAAAAGTAAAGATGTATTTCTAAAAAAGACAATTAGTTTCCCTTTGTCACAGTATTCAGCCAAATAACAGAAGCTGAAAGGCCTTATTTAGGATCTGCTAATGGACTAGACAAGTGATAGGAACTTGACTTGACCATGCTGGACTGGACTGGGACTGAACTGGATTGGACTGAACTGGACTTGGAACTAGACTGGTCTGGACTTGGAACCAGGACTAAAAGCAGACTGGACTGGACTTGAAACCAGGACTGGGATCTGAACCAGACTGGACTGGACTGGGAACCAGGACTAGACTTGGAATCAGGACTGAGCTGCACTTGGAAGCAGGGCCTAACTGGACTTGACTGGAGAAGCAGGCTTGATGTAGCTGAATTCAATGTTAATGCTGCATGACTTGGAAAAGAAGGCTTGATCCAACTTAGATGGCAATTCAGGGTTAATGCAGCTTGACTTGGAAAGCAGGCTTCACATGAGAAGCAATGGCTGGACAGGAGGCTGTCACTTTCTGGGAATGGCACCTCCGTGGAGGGGAAACATGGGCATGGCCAGAAAGAGCAGCAGACAGACGACCCCTGATGCAGTAAGTGCATCGGTGTGTGACACCCTTATATATTATATCTGTCAATCTGTCACTGAACTTTTCATGAAGAGGATTATTGATTTGTCTATTTAAAAGACCTTGTTGTGTCACTGTGAATTAATGTATTATTATCCATACAGATAGAACTTGACATAACCCCACAATTTATTTTGCCACAAAACCTGTTCTCATGGTTTAGACACAAGCTGTATAATTGTGGGCATGTGTGGTGGCTGTGGATGATTTTTTTTTTTTGGAGTCTATGAAAAGCTTTTTTTTTTGACAGTTCCAAGATTCTAAAGTTGACATATGTTCTAAAACTTACTGTCAGCAGGATTCATTCAGAGATTGGGACAACCATGTTGAAATGCTGGGAAATTAGAACAACGTTGAAAGGTAACATATGCTAACTCAACTGTAAATAACAATGTAAAAATAGAGGTTTAAATAAAGGCTATGCCTTTCTTATTGATATATATTGTCACTTATTACTTTGTCTAGCATTGGCATTATATTACTCCATCATTATGGATTTGGTAAGTTTTATTATTACAAAAAGTTTATTGAGATCGTCACACTAAGGCCACCATGGGATAACCCCCTCTCCCCTGCGTCACCCCTCACCTGCACATAGAATAAAAAAATAAAAAACATATGAGACAGCTGGCTCATATGCATACTTACTGTCTATATAGATTTTGGTGCAGAGTGTGTGCCATATAAAGCAACAGAGAGCTGCTTTTATTGGCTTATTTTGCATTATCCTTGGTTGCTGTTGGTGTATTCACATTACTTATTACAAATTTCACTCTGCTGTAAGAAAGAAAATATAAACTCAGTTGAATTTGTATTTTGACACTATGGGCTGGACCCAGACTTAAGTAAGTGCTTGAAATTAGTTATTCCTGGATCCAGCCTTATATTTGTAATACATTTAATTACCAATGATTAATCGAACGTTTGCATTACTTACTAGTTTTCAAGACTGTTATGTATATAATACGTAAAAACATTATTACTTTGTGTACACATAGGGTAATACTGTATTTACACTTAAAACTAACAATAACAAGCTTAAATATATTGACTTACAATTATATATATATAATATATATACACATCAATGTTTTGAGACTTTACCTTGAGTTTTACACATTTAAAGAGATGAGGGTTGTTTAAGCCAAAATAAATACATACCATGGTGTTATGGGTGGTAGAGGGTTACGTTGAGAGAGGAAGTGGAAGAAGGGAGAAATGGCCAATGAGGTATCATTTAAAGGGATTGCTGGGACAATTGAAATGTAAAAGCCACACAACTTGAGTCTTCTCATAAGATCCAGAAGTCCACCCGCTCACCATCTGGCATCAAATGAATAGGTTGTTGCTTTGGGTGATATGATTTATCTGGTCCTGTGGTTACAAGTTTTGACTTCCATCTTTAGGGAGTCCTTCACAATGCTCTGTCTTGGTAGAATCTTGACCAAAGAATGGGGAGAGACTTTGTCAATGACCTGGAAGCATCTGGCGTGATTGCTTAATCCCATTGTTCATTGCTAAGGCAAATAGTTGACCCTGGAACAAAAGTAAAATATATTGGTTGCTCATTATTGTTCATTTTCTTCTTTAAATTATTCAAATTTGTGACCCTTAAGAGAAGTCGAGTGTCTGTGTCATTATTTATAGTCCATAGGTAAGACTAAAAGTTATATAACAGTTAAGTGATGGGCTTTGGCCTTAAGATAATTTAAGAATATGGTTGCAATCAGATCTATACATTTAAGAAAATGCCATCTACACTTTCTTCTTAAGCAACATATGTTTTAAAGATTCAATGTCCGCTCAGTCTTTTCATGTGTGAAGACATAATTGAGACTTAGTTGAGTGATACCAAGAGTGTGACTGTCCTTATGAGTTAATTGGCACTTTTCACCATGTTTATTAATGGATGAACACACCAGTTCCTTTTATTCTGTAGTGAATACAGAATAGTGAATACAAAATATACAATATTTCATTAGAACGTGATTAAACCAACCCTTTCATTTGTTAGTTTTTAAGGCTGTATGTATAGGACAGTTTGGGAGGCAGGAGGAATTAGTGGCAATGATATTGATCCAGACACAGATAAAATAAACAAAGCTATACATGTACTATTCACAGCATGTACAGGATATGTCATCCAACTGACATCTTGCAATCCCCAACTGTCTAGTGTTCTGTATGCCATTGGTCATAGACCTTAAGTGTCTCTTGAAGGAGGTTGATATTTATGTTTGATCCAACAATCTCAAAATCTGTGATCAGCAGTGTTTGGAGTTTGGTTACATAGGCAGGTAAGCCTTTAGACAAGAGGACTATCAATCCATCAACTATTCAGTTCTGCAAATGCTCTAACACTCAGCTGGATTTTGTGTTTGTTTATGTGTTTCAATGGCCCAAGTATTTGCATCAATTGATTGAGATACAACACATATTTAAGCTATGGGGAATTCTCTGTAACTACTTTGTAAATCCATTTGTTTCCATATGTGCTCACTTGAAAATATTAAGTAAAAGTTTCATTATAACCTCAGTGGAACTGTTATTTTATTACTCATAAGTGAATGTAAGGGAATTTTTTCTTGCAAGCATTAGTGACTCAAAAATCACAAACGCTTGCCCCATGCTCTTATACTGCCCATATGCATCTGCAAGGTCTAATAATAAATTAGATTTTTATTTTCATTTATCTAAAATAGAGTAGCAGGTGATTTACTGCATGCATTGATCTCCAAGTTTAACATATATATGCCATTCTGAACCAATATCAACTCTGATAGCCGGGAGTGGCCCTAAACCTGACTACTGCCACCAGCAATTTGTAGTTCACCAATGTCTGGGTCCAGGAATTTCTAATATCAGAATTGCACTCACATAAGCTCAATGGGCCTGATCCAGAACAACGCACGCTTGCGAACTAACGCTGATCGTAAGCGTAAAATCGACAGAAAAAACACACAGCGCATGCGCCTAGTGACAACTTTCGGTAGTAACACACTGGTTTTTCGTAGCTGCGATTCAGGCGTCCGTATACTTTGTGTTTTTACCGACGAAGGGGCGTGTTTATACTAAGAAGTTCGTATGGAAGCTGGAGTTAGGGGATATAGGCAGGGGGAGCCAATTAAATTGTACAATATGGGCGTGCTAAGCGTTGTTAATACGCAATGAGCGCAAGGACAGCTGCGGGAATGAATACAAAAGTTAGGGTAGGGTTTGCCGAGCGTATGGATGCTAAACTAGGCATTAGCAAGGGGAGTACCTATTGCCATGCATCGGTGGTACGTTCAGCGATAATACGCTACGCACACCAGCGTAGGTCTGGATCAGGCCTAATGCCACTATAGGTCTGAGGTGTCCAGTTTCTGTGTGGTTGCACAAAGATCGAAGCAGTATCAGCTAAAGCAGCAATCCTTGCAATCACATAAAAGCACTGGTACCTGCAGCCCCAGCCAGCACTCAAGAGTTCCAGTAATCAGGTCCTCTCCTTTTAGGTCTCAGAGACAATGGCATGCAACAGATGTTTGTCAGTCAGGGATAGCCTAGCAGCACTGTGCACTCCGCCACATCGGCTACTGGTAATGGATATCTGATGTCTGGTCCCTCATAAGTATCTGCCTGAAGATCTCTGAGTGCCAGGCTTAAAGAAAATTGGGATTGATTGGCCACATAGATAATATATATATAGGGACGGGGCTTGGATACCGTGCCTCCAACAACTCCACAGTTTTCCTTACCTGCATATCCAAGGATCCATGCTTGCAGTCTATCCAGGACGCTGGGAAGTAACCTGCTGTGTGACCCTTTGGAGCGGTAAACTTATACTGATACACGCTTGACATGGGACCTCATTTATGTGGTCCTAGTATTTGGTACGCTGCCATCTATACCAATGCACTTTTACTTGCTTGCTTGTTTTTAAATAAAATGTATTGCACCATAGAGCGCTCTCCCTCTCATTCTCTACATAGTTGTTCGTTCTTGACACCGGACTTGGAACTGGTGCCGCTTAGAGGAGAAGCAGCGGTCCGAAGCAGGAGGATCTTGGTGCAATTTAGGATTCACTACAAACGTTTGGATCCTGCTTTTTACACTTCAGAGACTGACAATTGAGCACGCCTAAACCATTCTAATATATATATATGTAATAAGCCATGTGCTGCCAAGTTATGGGGTTGCGTGACACCCTAAGGAACAGACATAGAGCAAGAAAGAAAAAATAAAGACACTAATTGGATCATTTGCTGGGGTACAACATTAATATAAAATAGATAAGTAAATAAAAATATAAACTAAGCAGCAGCCATTAGTACAACTGATAAAACACTTTTATGGAACTTTTATATCAACAAACTCAACCTGAAAGCTTTCAATGCAATGCTTAAACATGCCTGATATGACTGTTTAATAAATAAATAAAAATATATAGCTGTAAAAAGTCCTGCATAGCACATGGGACAGTAAAGAGGTCTTCCGTATGTCACATGTAAACACTCAATATGAAAGATGTATCCCTTGATATCTCTTTTAAGTTTATGTTCAATTAAAGTGTTTTATCAGTTGTACTTATGGATACTGTTTAGTTTATATTTGTAATTTTTATTTATTTATCTATTTTACATTAGTAAATTATTCAATTGCTCCTTTATGTAGAATAAATGAAGACAGTACTAAAATAAATCCTTCACTTACATTATAATACATTATAATAAGATATATAAATGCATTGAAAGAAATTAAAATAAAAAAGTACGGACAGTTAATTAAATATATTTCCAGAATACTTTACTTTACTTTACTTACTACTTTCACTTTACGTTGAAAGATACTTTTAGCTGAGCAGACATTTATTTTTGTTATGTGACAATCATAGAAAATTGACTGTTTATTGAAAGGAGCATGTCATAGATGAATTGTGTAGATAAAATCTTACACTACCTCTGTTTTATCCAGCTGCTTTTATGAAACTGTCCCGGATTCTATTTTTGGTACAAAACAAATGAAATAAAAAAATTTGCTCAAATGGATAAAAAAAAAAGTTCCCTTTATGTTTATGCAAATAATAGCAATTGCAATAGATCAAATGCTAACTGTTATCTCAAGGGCTTAAGTAGGTTAAAAATGTGAGTCAATAATTAGCTAGCATTACTGCAGAAGCAGGTCACTGTATCCTTTATAGTAACTGGAAAGCAGAAAAGCCCTTTAGTGGATTTTCAATGTTCATCAAGAAAGCGTCCAGCCTAAAGAAATTGATATCTTTAAGGTCACCCTAACCTCTTTATTTACAAGATTAATTGAAATGTTCTTTCTTAAAAGTATATTATACAAAATGTAAATTCTCCTTTAACAAGTATTAAGTTTAAAAAAAAAAAAAAGATCAATGGGCCTGATCCAGACCTACGCTGTGCCGCTGTTCGTAATTTCGGCCAACGTAGCTCTTATGCACTCCCCCGGACACTCCCCCTGTCCCGGCGTAATTACACTCGGTTACGCCGGCTGAAGGCTACCCTAACTTCAGCCGGCTTAACCG
>WWET01000294.1:145519-162529 GCA_011038615.1 Limnodynastes dumerilii
CGCTGGAAGCACATGATGAAAGTACTGGGGGGAGGCTGGAGACACATGATGGGAGTACTGGGGGGGCTGGAAACATGATGGAAGAAGGGCTCAAATTTATTTTTTGCAGGGGGGCGCCAGACATGCTAGCACTGGCCCTGTTTGTGTGCTAGCCCATACTCAAAGCATAATTAGTCGTGTTTTTGTCCCAATACAACTGTGCTTACTAGAATTTCACATTGAAAGACAATTAGTAACTAATTCTGAGGTAAAATAAAAAAGCCAAAAAGCATTTTCCCTGGGTACAAAAAAAACCATCAGTGAAATATCTGCAAAATTTGCCAAGGTGAAAATTTTCTCTCTGCTTTACTCCTGCGTCATACTCTAAATCAGTCCCAAAACATAGTGAAACTGACCCAGATCTCCATGTATTTTCTGTACATGTCCAGAGCCCTGCCTTAACTGCTCAGCAGTAATCCGCAACCATCCAAATGTAGATCTGTATGCAAATTAGCATACCTATCCCCTCCTGCCTGGCAGGGATAAAGCATGCGGAAGATGAGTGCTGGCCCCGAAACGCGTCAAGGATCCCGCTGGTGCTGATTTCCTGAGACTCTTCTGCTCTGGCGTGCCTCTTTTCTCCAGGGGATTTTTTCCAGGGCGTTTATTTTTCATAGAGTTCAGTTCTCCGGGGTATGGAACTGTTCCATCCATTTTGCACCTTCAAAGTTTTATTGTATTTTCTATTTTGTCTTGATTTTATGTGAACATTTTTATGAATTATAGTAAACATATATTTTAATTAAACAGTTACATCTGGATTTTGCTTTTAATATATTTTGTCTTCTCTCCCATATGTACCGCCATTTAAGTGAACAAGTACATTAGGATATCCTGTGGTGCTGGTGGATCTATTCATATAAAGACTCATAAATACATTTACCTGTATGCTGCTTTTTATGGACTTCCTACTTATGGTTATATCTTTAATTTAATCATTAATCATCTGTATATTGCCTAACCAGCCCCAGCAATGTTTTCCTCTCCCACATCTTTTCTCCCAAATACTTCACAGTTGTTTGCCTATCTGCCTTAAATTTCATTGCACATATTATACTGTTGCTATCAGAATAGACTACGAGAAAATCTAGTGTACTGGCAAATAGTGTACAATATAGTATTGTATTCATCTGACTAGCCCTACAGCTGGTTATACACTAGAAAGATTATTGGTTGCATCAGGAGGTGGCCTGATAAACTGGACAATTTTCTACTAAGGAAAGGTACTGATAATTCATGCTAAAGAAGGAAGGGCTTCCAAGATTGACAGGGGCTCCTTGTGGATGATTGACTGCATGGGACTCTTGTCAATTTTGGAACTTATTGGCTGCATGGGCCTCCTGTCAGTCTTGGCTGGAGACCCTTGCAGCTATATTATTGGCTGAATGGAAGTGTGTGGCACTTCAACCTCTTGGCCAGAATTTCCCCATCTCTCTGACTCCATAATTATCAGAAAATATAGCAGTAATATAGTAAAAAAAAATGCTTTGAATCTCTGACAGTATGCAGGGCTTACTAGGGGATTAGGAGACAATGTACAAAGCTGCAGGAAAGGAAAAGTTAAGATGGTGCCTATAGCAACCAATCAGATTCTAGCTGACATTCTCTAGTATGTAATAGGAAAGGGAGAGCTAGTATCTGATTGGTTGCTATGGGCAACATCTAAAATATTTATTTCCTGCAGCTTAGTACATCCAGCCCTAGGCAATATTTGTAGCTTGGGTCAGATATATTTTAGACACGTCTAAAGATCAAATTATCTGACCCCAAGCATTTTGTGACCATTTTTTTGCACTTAGAAAAAAATCCTGGCCTTACACTAGAGCAGGCATAGGTAACCTGCGCCTCTCCAGGTGTTGCGAAACTACAATTTCCATCAAACCTTGTCAGGTACCAGCTATCCTTTTGCAGGTAAAGCATGATGGGACTTGTAGTTCAAGTACTACACCTGGAGAGCTGCAGGTTGCCTATGCCTGCACTAGAGCGATATATGTTACGTGCATTGCACTACACTAGCACTAGTATTGTTGGACCTGATACAGATATCTGTGGGTCTTCCATGGGTACGGAAATCTGTAACCCGGCAAGGAAGTGGAGAGGGCACGTCCTGTCTTTCCCCTCTTTTTGAAGGAGTTCTGGACATTTATGCCCTACCTTAACTTCACTGCACGGATCTGCTTCTACGGAACACAATGTTCTGTACGGAAGGAGTTACATCATGTAACATCTGCCGCGTATTTGTGAATCAGGACTGTTATTATTATTATTACTGTATATTATTATTATTATTACTGTATATTATTATTATTATTATTGTATATTATTATTATTATTACTGTATATTATTATTATTATTACTGTATATTATTATTATTATTACTGTATATTATTATTATTATTACTGTATATTATTATTATTATTACTGTATATTATTATTATTATTACTGTATATTATTATTATTATTACTGTATATTATTATTATTATTACTGTATATTATTATTATTATTATTATTACTGTATATTATTATTATTATTACTGTATATTATTATTATTATTATTATTACTGTATATTATTATTATTATTACTGTATATTATTATTATTATTATTATTACTGTATATTATTATTATTATTACTGTATATTATTATTATTATTATTATTACTGTATATTATTATTATTATTACTGTATATTATTATTATTATTATTATTACTGTATATTATTATTATTATTACTGTATATTATTATTATTATTATTATTACTGTATATTATTATTATTATTACTGTATATTATTATTATTATTATTATTACTGTATATTATTATTATTATTACTGTATATTATTATTATTATTATTATTACTGTATATTATTATTATTATTACTGTATATTATTATTATTATTATTATTACTGTATATTATTATTATTATTACTGTATATTATTATTATTATTATTATTACTGTATATTATTATTATTATTACTGTATATTATTATTATTATTATTATTACTGTATATTATTATTATTATTACTGTATATTATTATTATTATTATTATTACTGTATATTATTATTATTATTACTGTATATTATTATTATTATTATTATTACTGTATATTATTATTATTATTACTGTATATTATTATTATTATTATTATTACTGTATATTATTATTATTATTACTGTATATTATTATTATTATTATTATTACTGTATATTATTATTATTATTACTGTATATTATTATTATTATTATTATTACTGTATATTATTATTATTATTACTGTATATTATTATTATTATTATTATTACTGTATATTATTATTATTATTACTGTATATTATTATTATTATTATTATTACTGTATATTATTATTATTATTACTGTATATTATTATTATTATTATTATTACTGTATATTATTATTATTATTACTGTATATTATTATTATTATTATTATTACTGTATATTATTATTATTATTACTGTATATTATTATTATTATTATTATTACTGTATATTATTATTATTATTACTGTATATTATTATTATTATTATTATTACTGTATATTATTATTATTATTACTGTATATTATTATTATTATTATTATTACTGTATATTATTATTATTATTACTGTATATTATTATTATTATTATTATTACTGTATATTATTATTATTATTACTGTATATTATTATTATTATTATTATTACTGTATATTATTATTATTATTACTGTATATTATTATTATTATTATTATTACTGTATATTATTATTATTATTACTGTATATTATTATTATTATTATTATTACTGTATATTATTATTATTATTACTGTATATTATTATTATTATTATTATTACTGTATATTATTATTATTATTACTGTATATTATTATTATTATTATTATTACTGTATATTATTATTATTATTACTGTATATTATTATTATTATTATTATTACTGTATATTATTATTATTATTACTGTATATTATTATTATTATTATTATTACTGTATATTATTATTATTATTACTGTATATTATTATTATTATTATTATTACTGTATATTATTATTATTATTACTGTATATTATTATTATTATTATTATTACTGTATATTATTATTATTATTACTGTATATTATTATTATTATTATTATTACTGTATATTATTATTATTATTACTGTATATTATTATTATTATTATTATTACTGTATATTATTATTATTATTACTGTATATTATTATTATTATTATTATTACTGTATATTATTATTATTATTACTGTATATTATTATTATTATTATTATTACTGTATATTATTATTATTATTACTGTATATTATTATTATTATTATTATTACTGTATATTATTATTATTATTACTGTATATTATTATTATTATTATTATTACTGTATATTATTATTATTATTACTGTATATTATTATTATTATTATTATTACTGTATATTATTATTATTATTACTGTATATTATTATTATTATTATTATTACTGTATATTATTATTATTATTACTGTATATTATTATTATTATTATTATTACTGTATATTATTATTATTATTACTGTATATTATTATTATTATTATTATTACTGTATATTATTATTATTATTACTGTATATTATTATTATTATTATTATTACTGTATATTATTATTATTATTACTGTATATTATTATTATTATTATTATTACTGTATATTATTATTATTATTACTGTATATTATTATTATTATTATTATTACTGTATATTATTATTATTATTACTGTATATTATTATTATTATTATTATTACTGTATATTATTATTATTATTACTGTATATTATTATTATTATTATTATTACTGTATATTATTATTTTCGTACGAAAATACGCAAAAAACGGTCGTACGCTCGCTCGAAATCGGACAATTTCGTAGCTCTGGATCAGGCCCCATGTCACAAAGCCAACTTCCAGGAACTCGACTGGAACACGGTATTGGCGGGGGAGTATTGAATTAATGTTAGGGTTATGGGTTAGGCTTAGGGTAAGGGTTTGATCTAGAGTTAGGGCAAGTATTCGGTTATGGTTAGGCTGCCTAACATTTTACTGTCGCCAATATTAAGGTCAATATAATAATGCTGTCTACCAAAGTGTTGTCAGAAAGACAATCCTGATGACTACATTGTTGTCCACATCCATTTATTATTCACCTAATGGTGACGAGTGTTTGAATGACGACAAAATGACTGTCAATCTTGTATACCACACCCCTGATCTGACCATGTCCCCTAAATTATTATACAAGGTTATTTCTATCACATATATCTTGCTATACAGTTACATCATTAAGACACGGTATATACATAGAGTATCAGAATTCCTCAAGTTAAAAACAAAAATGAACCTACTCATTAGGGGTACAAGCAGACTTATCGTATTATCATAGGAACCTAGCAATAGGCCCACTTGAAAGTATATATATGATATATAGCAATGATAAAGTTAACCCAATCTGTTGTCATATTTGCTACGAACATTTCCAAAGAGGATCTAATCCCTTCTGTTGCCTAGTAATGATATGAACCAATTAACAAGTAATAGCCATATAAGTGCTATGTATAACTGGCAAAATTAAGAACCAAGTTCTTGGCTATTTTATGGTATATAAAACAATCCTCGGTTCCTTTTATTCCCTGGTGACTACATACCCTTGAAACTTCAAAAGTAAGTGCTGAAATCTGATTTGGAATGTACTATTAAATTTTGAAACAAATCTGATTCAAACACTCGGTATAATAGAAAAACCTGTGAAACTCCTACAGACTTTGAACCTTTTAACAGAACTTGAAAGAAAGAAATCCAAAGAATGCTTAAGAAAAACCATTGCGTCTCACACATTCCGCATTCTTTAAACTAAGCCGCCTTCTGCAAATGGCTTGACAGAAATTTTATAGGTGATATAACCAGATACTCTCTATTGCTTTACCTAAAGGTGAATTCACTTAGTGCCTATAGAAAAGTAACCTTTATTATAATATTGAATTGTATCAATCTCAAAATAGAAATACATTTATGGGTCTCCATTATGACTAGGATCCCTAACAGTCTCATGGGCCAATCCGGTTGGAGTTCTGGCACTAAAGCTAGCCACACACTTCAGCGATTATCTGTCTGAGCAGGCTGTGTCCAATAAATGACCCGGTTTTACTGCCAGTGAAAGCACAACATATTTACATTACATAGTGACTCCTATTTTATCCTACCTGTGTGTCAGACCAATATTCACTCTAGTTCTCTGGTTCTCAAGCTTTCACAGTTCAAGGCATGGTCTCTTTTTCAAGGCACACCTATGCCAAATGAATTACTGTACAGGCCCGTTTTGAGTTGTTGTTGGGTTTAAAAAGAAATTTAAGCATTTAGATTAGGATGGAAATATGTATCAAGTTTTAATTTGTATCTAAAGACACACGCTGGGTTCTAAAGCAATGACTGGGAGAAAGGCTAATCTATGCTGACGCAAGACAGTAGCTCAGCCTCTCTCCTATAATTACACAGAAAGTCATCAGAAATTACAAGGAGAGAGGCTATAATATGCTACAGCAGAGCATAACTTCTCTCCCTGCAACTCCCATGTACTGACTGGCCATGGCCTCACAGAGAAGCTACAGGGAGAAAGGCTGTAACATCATCATTGGACTTGTGGCACTGCTGTGAAAGCACCATAACACCCCATATTTCACAGATGAGCTGCAAGGAGAGATACTATACCATTCTCCCTGGTCTCTTTACACCAGGGTTGCCGACTCTCCCGGAATATCCGGGAGACTCCCGAAATTCGGCCAGTACTCCCGGTATCCCGGGAGAGCCAGCAAATCTCCCGCAAGTGACTTGAGTAGCCTAGCCTGCCTAGCAACACTAGTATACTAGTGTTGCTAGGCACAGGAAGGGACTTGATGACGCAATTTGCGGCATCAAGCCCCGTCCCGACCCCTATTTCAAGTAAAAACGGGGCAGTATGAGCCAGGGGGCGGAGCCTAATGACGCGATTTCCATAAACTGCGTAGTTAAGCCCCGCCTCCGCATGCGTCGCTAGCTTCTCTCCGGGATCTCCCGGAGGGAAGCTGCCAAAAGTCGGCAACCATGCTTTACACCCCTGAGTGTGATGCAGCACACCACACAGAGGAGCTACAGGGAGAGCAGTTTTAGTAACCTCTCTGGACTCCTGGCACCCTTGTGAGTCCACCACAGCACCACAAGATAACACGATGCACACTTTGGGAACTGCTGCTCTCTTTTGTGGCCAGTTTAACTCTAAAAAAATTTAACATTAAGGGCCAGATTTACTAAGCTGCGGGTTTGGAAAAGTGGAGATGTTGCCCATAGCAACCAATCAGGTTCTAGCTGACATTCTATAATATGTAATTGGAAAGTGAGAGCTAGAATCTAATTAGTTGCTATGAGCAATATCTCTATTTTTCTAAAGCTGTCTCTTATACTGTCCATTCCCTACATGCTTATAAACACTTTCACTGACTTAATATTTTCCAGTTTTTAAATGGTTAATGGTTTCATAACTAATTGAACCACTGCTGATAAACCTTCTAAAATGAGCAGCAAAAATCTCTTCTCTTCTGTCACTGTTAAGGGATATTGCATGATTGATATTACTATCCAAACTGTCTCTAAGTGGTCAATCATTTTATATATAATAGTTTATTATCACACAGAATAGTGCAAGAAAATATCTTTGGCAAAATATAAAATAACTATGAAGTCATCCTTTTTTTTTATTATTACTATATAATGCAACATTGCTGGCAAACATGGATGCAACATACAGTGGTAAGTTGTTTAATGGATTTAGCAAGTAGCTGATCTATGAGAATACTCATTTAGTTTGAAAAAGGTAACAGTACTCACATAATGTTATAAACTGATACAGTAAATCATTTTGCTAAAATAAAATAGGCCACAGACATGTCTTTAGTTCATTATATGCACCATTTTACTGCCCCCTTTCATTTTTTTTCCTTCACTGCCAGAATTAAAATGTCCTGTAAATGACCCAGATAGGCAACTGAACAGCAGTACTGAGTACAATGAGTTTTTCTTTTTCTCATCCACTTTGTACTTGTGATCTTAGTGAGCATCTCCCTGAAAACTCACTTCACAATCATCGGGGTAGATCCAGAACTACGTTTGCCGTACGTTTATTCGCGGAGCGTATTTTCGTGCGCATAAATTCGTTACACTCCCCTCGGCACACCCCTTGCACGGACGTATTTTGTCAAGATACGCTTTGCGCGGGCAGACACTTAGGATCTCAAATAACCGCAACTACTTCCCTTAAGATCTCAAATGACAGCGCAGAGTTAGGGTTGCTCTATGGTGGTCTAACTTTAAGATTCGCCGCTGTTTGCAAAGGGAATGACTATATAAACAGTGGGCTGTAACCTGCTAAGATCTGAACTTAGTTGCGTATATTTGCGATCTTTTCGCAGTCACATCTCTGAATCACCCCCTTAGTGAACATCTCCCTGAAAACTCACTTCACAGTCATCATTCTTATTAAGCATTGACCAAATCCTGAACAAATATTTATGACTGTAGACCATGTTCACACTTAAGAATGATTTAGGTTCTTAATTATATGCAAAAAGTAGCAAGGCGACTCCCCTGACACGCCCCAGGTTTTTAGCTTATTAACCAACTTACGAATTCCATAGGGCTACCTTATCAACAGATTCGTATTTGTGTACGTAGGGCAGGTAAATAAGAATGTTTTTGCCTAACCACACCCAGATTTCCTCATTTAAATGGCTCCCTGCATCCAATCTTCTTATCTTCATTTTTTATTTTTCCCAGCATCACCTTCATTCTTAAGTCTTTACAAACCTTGAGGAAATATGTTCTTAATGGTGATTCAGAGCTGTCCTGTTCTTAAGTCCTACGTAAATTGCCTATATTAAGGTACTACGCATGAGCAGTATATCCCTTCTTAAATATAATACGCACCAAAAAAGATGCATTTTCTTAACTGTGAATCAGGTCTTTTGTATGTAAATATCAAAAGCATTCTCCAACCAAAACTTCAATTTTAAGATATGATCATATGACACACTATCTCTCGGCTCCATTTACAAATCCCCCAAAAATGTAAAAACTTAGAGACAGTCACCTCAAATTATACAAGTGGAAGAACACAGGACAAGATGGTGGCATTTGTAAGGTTTACGTAAGATCAATAGCCTTAGTTCAGCAAAGTAATATAATGGCTTTCTGGGGGCTAATGATACAACTAAAAGACTGCAAAGTACTCAATTGAGTTCCCCAGTACAAAGGGCCTGATCCAGAGCTACGAAATTTTCGCACGACGGGCGAATGCGAACGTTCGCTCGGGCGTATCAACATACTTGTGTTGTGCAAATATTGTATATTATGAATTAGGTACTGTTCTAGCGTACATTAAATAGAACTAAAATAACGACTGAAAACCAGACTCAACAAGCTAAAAAATGTAGGAAACAACAGAGGCTCACAGCAAACTCCTCAGAACTAATTACCAACAGATATAGTGGTGTTTGGTATATAAGTTACAATGAGCCATATCCTAAACGACGTACACTAATGCCCCAAATTGGATATTAGTACAACCAGATTCCAGTTGGGAAATATCTAGTACTAAACTCAGTCACACACAAGGAATGACAAAGGATTTGCTCAAAACACTGATCCGTTCCATTATAGTAAGCATAACTGAGCTATAGGGGAGTTAAAGGGGAAATTACCTTATTTCCCCATGTATAAGACACACCTTTTTTGGAAAAATCTTGTGTCCAAAAACAGGGTGCGTCTTATACAGGGGGGTTACCATTTTAACATCCAGACTGCGGCTGGATGTTAAAATAAGGTCTAAGCTGCAGCTCCCCTCTCCCCTTTAAAGTTTTCTTACCTTTCAGATCATCCAGCGAGCGGGACTGCGGTCAGAATAACCGCAGGACTTCATTTCCCAGTCTCAGTCACCGCAAGACGTCATATTCTGGTCGCAGTCCCACTCGCTGGATGATCTGAAAGGTAAGAAAACTTTGAAGGGGAGAGGGGAGCTTTCCCCATGTACAAGATGCACTTTTAATTTTGGGACCCCAAAATTAAGGTGCGTCTTATACAGGGGTGCGTCTTGTACATGGGGAAATACGGTATATCATAGGCCTCTGTCTTTGTGTTCATTTTCAAACTTTAGCCATTAAAAAAGTCGTGTTTAACCGCTCATTATTCACAAGGGTCAGATATCTTTGTAGTCACAAAACACTATTGATCAATGTTCTAGAAAATTGTTTGTTTTTCGAGACTTGACTTAATTGGCTATTCTCAGTTTTCGTGTGACACCTTTTATTGAACATGTCTTTAACTAAAGGAACAGATCTGTCTACTTTATATGTAAAGTCTATCCATACTAATCAGAAACACTGAGCACTTCTGGAAATACAGATGAGCAAAATAGAAATAAGAACATAAAAACATTGCGAGCTATATATCAGTAGATGCAATACATATGAACGGAATGAATCCATGTGATAGACACCGATGTCATAAGGTTAATTTTATTGCTGTCAGTAAGCTTTGAAATATAATATTTACTGAACATGAAATTAAGAGAAACTGTTGTAAAAATCATTAAAATATATTAATATAACTATGGAACGTGATCATCCTTAAGAAGCAACTGCTTAAGTACAGTCTTTTCATAAATTAACTTACTACACATGCATAGTAGGTCACTTACGCAATCTACGTACCACTTAGGTATGTAGATTGCCTCCATGCGGTCTTTAAAGACCTCACAGAGTAATTTAGGTAAAAGGAGGCATGCAAATGCCTCCTGATTTCCCACTTTCCAATACATAAACTGGCTTACATGTACTTATAATATATTAATATATTATTAGTAGTAGTAGTAGAAGTAGAAGTAGTATTAACATTTATTTAAAAGGCGCCAAATAATTCTGCAGTTCAAGGGGACAGGGGATCATAAAGCATGCTGGAGGGTGAATGGGTGAAGAAAAAGGTGTATGTGGGTGAGAGGGGACGAGGTTAGTTAAAGGAAGGATTTTGAGGGAGTGCTTGAAGTCTAGCAGGGGGGAATATAGTCTGATGGACTGAGGGAGTTTGTTCCAGTGTGGTGAGGCAGCACAAGAGAAATCTGGACATGGCAATGAGAGGTGGTAATCATGTAGGTGGTGAGGTGCAGCCATTATCCAAGCAAAGGGGGTGTTTAGTGTCTTTTGTCCAAATCTAGAAATCAAATTATTCCCCAGTTTGTGTGCATTTTGCTCTACACATATGCACACATCCATTCAACCCAAATGGAAGACCACATTTCCTGTGTGGAAAGACAATTGTGACACCTTCCAAAGACAGCTGGGTTGGAATCGTAAATTGGCATAATCTCCAACGAGAATCTCATCTAAACAATAAAAAACTTTTTGTAAAAAAGTTAATGACTTGAAACGGGATGCGTTATCCGTAAAGAAAATGATATTTCTGAAATATAGACAAGCGAAAGCTCATTTTAAGCTGTCTGTATGTCAAAAATATCACTAATTAGAAGGTTTTACTAATGAATGGGTAAGTATGCCAAATTTGTTTTTCAGCAGCACTTACCCATTCATTATTTTCAAAATCCGGTGCCTGCCAAAGACCGGTGAGTACACAAAGGGAGGCTAAGGGGAGTCTTAGGGTCAGGCTGTGGAGAGGGGAGTCTTAGGGTCAGGCTGTGGGGAGGGGAGTTTTAGGGTCAGGCTGTGGGGAGGGGAGTCTTAGGGTCAGGCTGTGGGGAGGTGAGTCTTAGGGTCAGGCTGTAGGAAGGGGAGTTTTAGGGTCAGGCTGTGGGGAGGGGAGTCTTAGAGACAGGCTGTAGGGAGCTGACTCTTAAGGTCAGGCTGTGGGGAAGGGAGTCTTAAGGTCAGGCAGCGGGGAGGGGAGTCTTAGGGTTGGGCTGTGGAGAAGAAATTCTTAGGGTCAGGCAACGGGGTAGAGAGGGTTTGGTTTAGGGTAATGGAAGGGGTGGTTAAGGGCAAGGGCGTTGCAATGGGGGGGGCGAAGGGGCACGATGCTCCCCCTAAAAATGTGAAGGGGGCGCCTGCTTACAAAGGTCCCCGTTGCCTCCCCTGTTCGCGGTCAGGGGAGACTGCAGAAAGTGTGACACTGCCGCGACCTCAGGGTCATGCCAGCGTCATGCTGAGAAGAGAGGGAGTGCAGCACCACTGGGGAGCACAACAGGAGGAAGAAGGTAAATTCATGGAGGGGGTTTATTGGGACTTTGGGAGGCTGAGGGGATTATTTTAAGGCTGAGGGGCGATATGAGGGAATTATTTGGAGGCTGAGGGGAGACTTGAGGGGGTTTATTTGTAGGCTTGGGAGACATGAGGGGGATTTTTGGAGGCTGAGGGGAGACATGAGGGGCGTTATTGGAAGCTGGGGAGACATGATGGGGATTATTGGAATCTGGGGAGACATCAGGGGATTATTGGAGGCTGGAGAGACATGATGGGGATTTTTGGAAGCTGGTAAGACATGATGGGGATGATTGGAAGCTAGGGAGACATGAGGGGATTTTTGGAAGCTAGTGAGACATGAGGGGGTTATTGAAAGCTGGGGAGACATGATGAGGATTATCGGAAGCTGGTGAGACATGAGAGGGATTATTGGCAGCTGGTGAGATTTGAGGGGGGTTATTGAAAGCTGGGGAGACATGAGATTGGTTATTGAAAGCTGGGGAGACATGAGAGGGGTTATTGGAAGCTGGTGAAACATGAGGGGGGTTATTGGAAGCTGATGAGACATGAGGGGTGTTACGATTGGCCACTGGGGATTGCACCCACAGTGGGGAACCGCAGCGTGGTGTGCTGACTGGAACCCAGGTACTCTCCGGAACCCTCACATACAGTACACACAAGACCAGATATAAAGTAAGGCAAACAGGTTTATTGGTCAAGTACTGAATTCTCTCAATAGTAAGCAGCATATAAATATTACAAACTGCAATATCTGAACTTCCAAATAGGTGAGCACAGAGGTAAGTAATACACCCAGGGAAATACAACAGATATACTACGAATACTGAGATTAGTGCAATGTGCACTACAGGTCCCAGCAATACAGAGAAAAGTACAGATGGTAAGTACTGAGTGGAAGCAAGATGGAAAACTACCAAACACACTGCAAGATGTTATAACAGCGGAGCAATGCTCTAACGATACACACAGCTAACACACTGGAGAATAATAACACAGTGGCATACAAGGCTGATGACTAAATACACTGCTAGATGGTACTCGCAGGCTGGATACACACACAGCAAACACACACTGGAGAAGAACTACACAGTGGAGGATAAGGCTGGCGGCTGAGTAACTGCAGATGACAACAGCAGAACCCTAACCAACGTGGCAAGGCTGGAACACGAACTCACTGCAAGACAGGAGACGCTAACACACGTGGCCAGGTAAACAAACACACTACCGCAAGATGGCACAAGCAGGTACTGTGAAAACCAACGTGGCAATAACACACGATCACTCACTGCAGATGACACAAGCAGGAGGCAATAAGCAACTGTGGTAGATGACACACACACGCCTGAACAGTCGGGGCAATGCAGGATGGTATGCACGCAACACTCAAACCAGCAAGTGGAATGGAGACCGGACCTGTCCAGGACAGAGGCCGATGGCGAGAGCAGCAAGCCACTCACGCTGCGCACCTTACCACACAGAGGGTACAACAGACAACGAAGAGAGGTATAACCAGGCAAGGGGTAACACTGGGAAACAGCGTAACAGGGTAGCAAGAGCAAAAAGCACTTATCAGGCACACGATGTCAGCGAGCATAAAGCAAGGACCAGACGCTATAACCGACGGTGTGCAGATCCCAGCAGCAGCTATTTAAAGAACCCTCCTCCAATCAGTGAGGAGGGCCTGACACACCTCCAGAGCTAATAGCTGCAGCTGGGAATGTGCAGCTAGCTGCACAGCTAGCAATGGCAGATACATAGCAGTAAAATAGGCAGGCATAAAATGAATAGAACAGTAAAATAACAGAACAGAAATACAGACATGTTAACGGAGTGTAACAGTACCCCCCCCCCCCTTGACGAGAGGCCAACGGCATGGATCAATGTATACTGTGTGTCTGTAAAAGGGGTTAGGTGAGTAGAAGTCAACTCACTTACTTTACCACACACAGGCCAGCTTACACATTAGTGGACCATAAAACGTGCGTGTCAGACAGGGAGTACTGGGGGAGGGGCTTTTGGCACATGATGGGAAATACTGGGGGGGCTGGAGACATGATCAAAATACTGACTGCAGACGTGATGGGTTGACCACACCCCATTGTTTTGACCACGCCCATAATGGTGTGACAATGCCCCTTTTGGTGGCGCACCGCCGCTCTGCGCCAGTGCGGCATCAAGATGCGAGGGGGCGCCAATGGGAGGGCTAAGCTCTCGCCCCCCCCCCCAAAAAAAAGTTGTGACACCCCTGGTTAAGGGTGAGGGGACCGGATTCACAGATAAAATTGAAATAAGTACATTTGGATTTGCAAAAATACTTACCTAAGTGGCAAAGCAACTCCCATGACACTCCCATTGTTCCTACAGTTTTTAGTTGATTTCCGTGTCCATAGGGCTACCTTAACTCTCTGTGCGTATGTCTGTGCTTAAGTTTATTAAGTACATGTGTACTAAGCAAACCGCGTCATTAATGCCCAATTTAAATGCCTCCCCCATCCACTCTCCTTAACTTCCTTCTTACAGAAGACTGCCATGCCC
This sequence comes from Limnodynastes dumerilii, assembly GCA_011038615.1. Taxonomy (NCBI): domain Eukaryota; kingdom Metazoa; phylum Chordata; class Amphibia; order Anura; family Limnodynastidae; genus Limnodynastes; species Limnodynastes dumerilii. Next base: position 160,396 of record WWET01000294.1, read on the forward strand.
CTTCTTACTTATCTCACTAAGATTGGAATTGAAGTCTGTGTGTAACTGATTCCCGGGTATAATCTGGATCTCATGCATAACTTTGTATTCTGGGCATGCGCAGTTTATGCGGTGCGTAAATGCGGTCCTACTGCGCATGCTTAGTACATTTTTTTACGTTATCTATGTATCTTTTGCGTAAATACCGTCTCTGAAAGACCGCATTTACGCAATCTACGTAAGGAAAAGACATGCAGTAGGAATGAACGCTAAACACCGGACATATATGTTATTTGTCCAGTAGTCTGCATACGGCCCAGTATTAGAGTTGAGTGGTGACATTTCCCAGCCAAAATCTAAATAACAGTGTGATAGTAAAGCTGGTCAGTATCTGTGTACAGTAAGCAAAAGCAAAGATATATCCCTGCATGCAAAGAATACAATTAACTTGACTCCCCCTGACATCAACATGATTTTGCCCAGAAGTAACTTTTCTCTCTTATTTTAAATCTCTGATCAGGCCCACAGAGATTAAGCTTCTTCTTAAGTGTGAATCATGTCCAGGATTAGGATTAGGGTTGGGACTTGGATAAATAATCACCTGTCGCCACTGTAGATTCATACTGGAGCTGTTCGATTGCTTGTCCCCGGTGGGGTAGAAGCAATATAATGTCAGAGCCAGTTAGAAAATATCTGATAGAAAACGCTGACCCACACCCCTTGAAAACCAACATTTGATACATTTTCCAATTTGTTTAGAACCTAAGTCACAGGAGAAAATAAAAGTTTTAAACAAATGCAGGGTGATCTTTTATATGTTTTTTTTATATTTTTATGATCAGCTACACAGTTCAAATTGCAATAAAAAAAACATGCATTTTAAATGACTGTTTCCAGTCTGTGTTGGATCTCTGATACAACAAAGCCATTTCTGTACCTTCTTCTCTAGTTAGTGTACCACCCAAAGTAAAAGATTCTACATTTACTCTCGATGTAAGCTCTTTTTGACAGAGAGGATGATATTAATGAAAAGTTAAGTCTATATACATTTAACCTTGCAAGGTTTGATGAACTAACAATAAATCATTTTAAGGTTTGATGTTTATTATATTATTCTAGTTAAATATTCCTCATCCTTCATTGACTTATAATTATGGAAGCTGAAGGCTTAATTAAAACCAAGGCATCATAAAATTCTCAGGGCAATGAATGCACTGTAAATGTTTGCGTTAGTGTCAAGTTTAATTTCACTTTGGCGTAACTGTCTGCTCTTGTATATTTAGTGAGAATGAAGAACGAATGGCTTTGAATAAAAATGACTTTCTGTGACTAATGCTAAATGTTTTTAAATTAGTGGCATCGGTAACAAGCAGTAAGGGCTATTAAGTCTGTTTAATTTTGCATTAATTACTTTTTTCCAGTAGCACGTCTAATATATAATAATGGTAAGATGTTGAAAGTAAATAAACTACTTTGTTAGACTTCTCTGTTTTATATGACTACTAACAGATTTTGGTCTGGATCCAGATTTTGGGCTGCTTGAAATTAGTTACTCCTGGGCTAAACCATGTTGATTGCAGGGGGAGTCAAGTTAATTGTATTCTTTGCATGCAGGGATATATCTTTGAATTACTTACTGCACACAGATACTGACCAGCTTTATTATCACACTGGACTGGATTCCATGCGTGCAGTGGTCTGTAAATACAAGAGAGAGAGGGGAGTGCAAACCCCCTGCCACACCCCCTGTCACTCCCCTCTCTCGTGCGGGCTTTATGACAGCTTATGGTGCCATAAGCCTGCATTAAGTGTATCGTGTGGATCAGCGGTCCGTACGACCGCTGATCCGCTGCAATGTGGGAGCCCCCTCCCACACTGTACACTTAGCATGCTTCCCCCCGCCCGCTTTAGTCCTCCAGTGAAGTCAGGTCACGCACCTTGCGTGCGTAAGTGAACTAACGTTATTAATTCTAAATCTGGTCCACTGTTATTTAGACTTGGGATAGGAAACATCCTATACTGTTTGCAACAGATGAAATATGACTCCCCTGCAATCAACATGGTTTAGCCCAGGAGTAACTGATGTCAAGCACTTACGTAAGTCTTTATCCAGCCCCAGATCTGTGTGCAGTTTGCATGTTATCCCTATGTCTAA